>JBBBDQ010000154.1:0-600000 GCA_037127315.1 Ascarosepion bandense
GTAAGGTTGAGAGGTTTCACAGAACAATGCATGATGTTCTAGCAAAAAAAATCGGCAACAACGAACAGTCGTGGGATATTTACATTAACCAAATGTTGGCGGCTATCCGGTTTCATGTGAGCGAGACCACTAAGTTTTCACCGTATTACTTGCTCTACAACAGGGATGTTATTTTGCCCTTGGACAATATAATGAGGCCTCGTCGCATATATTATGGTGATGAGCATCACCAAATTGCACTACAGGAAATGCATCGTAGCTTTACTTTAGTTAGGAATAATATAAGAAAAGCGAGGAGAGCTGCGATAGATAAGTCGCGTGGTAAGACGAAAAATACAACTTTTGAGGTTGGTGATTTGGTGTACTATAAGAATCACCAAAAGAAAGGGAAGTTAGATGTGCGCTGGCGGCCATATTATGTGATCATTGAAAAGACTGGCCCGGTCTCTTATAGAATTAGAGATCAGTTAACCGGCTCAGTCATTAAGACGCATGCTGAGCATTTTCGGGCAGCGTCCATTGATGAATGGAAAATCCCTACTTCCGATAGGCCGTTACGAAAGATTGTAATGGCTGCTCCAGTAGAATCCAGTGATTCGGATGACGAATCCGGAGCGGAACAGACCGACTTTCCAGTGCACAAAAATCGACACCAACGTGTGGAATCAGACGATGAGTCTGATGTTCCATTAATGGAGCGTCGCATCATGACGCGACGTAAAATGGCGAATAAAAACGTGTCAACTATTGATAATGATGATAGAATCGGTGGTATAAATAATGTTTCATCCACGTTCGAGGATGATTGCTCAAAGTGTGAAACGACTGGATCTACTCATGTAGATCAGGGTTTTTCTAGGGAATCACCTAGCAGCGAAGATGTCCAAATGAGGCAAACGTCTGTTGGGGCAAAAAGCACGGATAGACCTGCAGATTCCACAGTTGATCGGAACAAAAAGAAAGAACAACTGAAAAGTCTTGTAGACTTATTGGCTGATATGCTATAGGATTGGGAAAGAAAGCAGTGGGAGGATTAACGATAGTTTAAGTGAAATAGTTAGGTCACCTTCCTTATAGCAAAACATGCGGAAGAATTAAGAGTCACGGGTCCATTTTTTTTTAGACTAAATTAAGATAGATGAAACCTCTAATCCTCCACAAGTAAATTGCATGCGGATTAACGTTGGAATCAGGGTAATTTTCTTCGTTTTCTATTGAACATTTCTCGGTCAGACTATGAATGCAGATAATGGCAGTTTTTCTGTGTTCAAACATAGTATGTTTGAAATTAAATTAAATTAAATGAAGTTACATGTGTAACAATAAACTCGAGCGGAAACACGCATGGTGTTGGTCAAAGGTCATTTACTCGATGTCAGTTTAGAAACTGGGGCGCGGTTACCGCCTATGATCATATGGTCGTGCATCGAGGCGTCTACGCGTATGGACAGAGTCGAGAAAGGAAACGAACATTGAAAGTTACAGAAACTTAAAAAAAAAAAAAAAGAACAATGAAACATCGAGCTGGGAGAACATTATCCTCTGTATAAGTCCCAAGTAATTCTATCATCACTTTTGTGGCAGTCTCACTCATTTTGGCTTCCAACACTGCATCATGAAGCATACGCAAGAGATTCTGTGTTTTTTGTACAGGAAAATTCCACAATGGACACGAACATTGTTGGGTTGCCGATGTAGGCTCCCCCATATATTTTTTTTTGTTGTTTTGTTTGTTTCGGCGTGCACATGTTTTGTTGTTTCGGCGTGCACATGTTTTGTACAATTGTCGGGCTTGTGTGGCATGGGGGTGTGTGAGGGTGTTGCGCTTAAAATGTTCTTAGGTGAACATTTTGGAAAATGGGAGGGCGAGGAGTGTAATATAACAATCTGGCCCCACCCGAGGAAGTGATGCAAGCGATGGTGTTTCCCGTCGGTGAAGGGGGCGGCGAAGCGACAAGACAGGTGTTTGTGAAATACATCCTATCGAGGTCGGAGCGGATGTCATTTGACCTTATTTCCGACAGCGGCGGAAATGGCTACAGAGGCAAACAGATCAGGTGTCTCTTAGAATTACGTGGCCGTTGCGTGGGCGAGGCAAAACCGGAAGGAAAGTCCCGGTTCTAGAAGACTATATAAAGACCTCGACACACGGATTCGCCAGCAGAGAACGGCCAGTGGAAGCAGAGAAACACCACGGCAAGAATACACTCCCGTCAACCCATTCTATGTACCTCTCACCCTTCCGTTCTCTATTCCACACGGTTCGTCGTCAATAATAAAAATATAACCTTATATTTTTATATATGCGTGTTTGTTGTTTTGTCGTCGTACGGCGATATATAACAGATGTATATATATATATTTATATGTATGTGTGTGTCTGCATATGTATATGTATATATGTGTGTGCATGTATATTTATTTATATTATTGCATTATTTTATATATGTGTGAAGGTACATATATATATATATATATATATATATATATATGTTATTTCATTTGGTGGGCTGATACATGTATACTTGCGTATGTAGGTGTTGTGTGTATGTATTTGTATATGTATATATGTGCATGAATGGATGTGTATATGTATACTTATGTATGTATATGCATGTGTGTGTATATAAACATGTATAGATATATGTGTATGCGTATATATATATATCTATATGTGTGTGTATAAATGTGGACATGTCAATATAGGTATCTTATTTTTTGTGTTGAATTGTATATTTTTTGGGACTACGTATATGTGTGTATGAGTATATATATATATATATATATATATATATATATATATATATAGTTATGTGTGTTTGTGGGGGTGTGCATATGTAATTTAATATGTGAGGGTGTATTTGTAATTGTGTGTATATGTGTATATGTCTATATGAATATGGGTGTGTGACTGTGTGGGTGTTAGTGTGCGGATGTGTGTGAGTGTGTGCGTGTATATCTTATGTCTATATTTATATACTAATTACCCATTTCTCTTTTTTAAACCTATAATTTTTTTTATCTAAATATTTCCGCCATATGATTTTTATTATTAATTTAAACAAAAATGTTTTGCTAAATTTTTAACAGAGTCATTGAGGTCAAGAATCTGCTTCATGCTTATTATCTCCTTTCTCTTCCTTCCCCCCCTTTTTTTAAACGTTCCCCTTATATATATACATATATCTTTCCCTTTCTTTCTCCATCGAAAGTCGTCATCAATCGTTACCTTGGTGACAAAGAACTTTCCCTGGCCTACCTCTTTTGTCTTTTTTCCTCTCCCCCTAACACTTCTATGACACGGTTTAATTTTAACTTTTGATTCTTTCATACAGACGTAATGCAAAGTCTTCTAATATCGTGTCATGAACCTCTGTTTCTGCTTTTCCGTTTTCTTATGTCAGGCCAAGAAATTTAAATAATTTTTTTTTCTTTCTTAATCCAACCAAACTTTTTTTTTTAACTTCCAGCGTATGGATATGCTTTTGGGCTTCTTCCGCTATAGAAATTTTGTCCCATATTGGAATTACATTTATTTTATTTTCGATCGTTGCTGATGAAACGAGAATTTTCTCGCTGAAATGGCCAAGCAACGAATGTAAATTTCGGAATATTTGACATACTATATATATTTGGCTCTGTAAATAAATAATACTATGTACATTGAGCTCTCCAACTTGATCAATTTTAATATTAATAAAATTAATATTAATAGGATCTGTTTTTTTTTTTTTGGATTTTACCAATATACTCATCTTTTTTGGATTTAATATATATATATATATATACATATATATATATAAGAAAGTGAAAGAACAGGTAGATTAAAACCCACCGTTCATGCTTTTACTATATATATATATATACTTGGATATTTATATACGTTCTATCGCTAATGTTGGGCACTTTGACCCATAAGCATACCTTAAATCTATATTTTATCATATATATATATATATATATATATATATATATATATATATATATATATATATGATAAAAATATAGATTTAAGGTATGCTATATGTATAGGTCAAAGTGCCCAACATTAGGGATAGAACGTATATAAATATATAAGTGGACATTGAGGTCAAGAATCTGTTTCATGCTTAAACGCAACTGTTTAAGCATGAAACAGATTGTCACTCCTGGGTGTCATGTGCATGTTTCTATATATATATATGAAGATACAGAAATAAAAAAAAATCTCGGAAAAGAAACTAATACAGGAAAACAAAGAAGCAATACAGAGGCAAACAGTAGAGAAAGGAAAAGAAACTTTATATTAAAGTGACAGAAAAGAATGGCGTTCATAAAACATCATGAATAAGAGCTGATAAGAAATATTTAAAAACATATATCGTCTAAATAAATGTTAAATAGGGAAAGTTAATAAAAAATACAATGAGGAAGAAGTAATCGTATCGAGAAAATAAAACAAGGACTGACTGACACTCTCTCTCTCTCTCTCTCTCTCTCTCTCTCTCTCTCTCTCACACACACACACACACACACACACATATAAGTGTGTGAGTGCGCGTGTGCGTATGATAAAATATGGATTTACGGTATGATATATTTATAGGGATGTGGTATAGTGGACATTGACTCGGAATGAGAAATCGGTGAGCCGATTTCAAACTCCACTCGAATTCGTTTCATTTACTTACACACAGATACCCTTGGGAAAGGTATTAATCCATCTCTTCTGCTTCCAGCTAGGACAGATTGAGTTCTAAAGCCTCTATTGGCAACCAGTCTACCGCAGAAATTAACGGCCACTTACTGCCTAGTCAGTCATGTCTCGAAAGAGATATAATCACCCAAACGTGTGTCATGAATGACATTTAATAGGAATGACTGATATTTATGGAGTAAATATGCTCAGTATCTGAGATAGAAGTATGAACACTGACGCCGACACCGAGTGGCGACAGTCTGTAACAGTGGGTCTTAATCTACCTGTTCTTTCACTTCCTTATATATATATATATATATATATATATATATATATATATATATATATATATACTGGCATCATAGCCCGGCGTTGCCCGTGCAACTCAGAACATTTTAGTAGTAGGAGAAGATGCCAATGAGTGGAGTAGATGGAAATCATTTATTGAAAGTTGGAAAGGAGAGCTGAGGCTATTAGTAACCATTTGCAGCATTAAGAAGAAGGCATTGAATGCATGTTGCTGTAGTATTCGAACGGAATATAAAGTGTAGTTTTAGTGCCGGTCATACTTTTGTCTCCTTCTAAGGGGGGTGGGGTTTCTTTGATCTTGAAATGAATAGAAAACATTTGCAGGAAGTGTATTTAGTAACAAATAAGATAGAATTGTACCTGTTTTAAATGTACATAGTCAAACTGAATCAGTTTAGCAATCTCAGTACCGCGGCAGTAACGCATGTATAAGAAATTTGGCCAGTAGAGTTTTGGTTACAATATTGTGCATTCTGTTCCTTTCGACACCACTCCCCTACGCCTAACTGGCCTTGGCTCTAACACACAAAGTATCATAAAAAAGAAATTTCATGTTGTAAGGCACAGTCGGTTATGTTCGGACCACAGATAGACTTCAGTTATGGAAAATTATGTTAACCTATGGAAGGGGACTTAGAAGCCTATAGTAGACAATATAATCCAAGTCTACAAAACTTCCCTGTATAATACGTTACGCATTATTCCTTCACATACAAACGCAAAAAGGGAAGCCTTGCTTCCAATACGGGAATAAGCCACGTACAGTTAACAATGGGCGAAGCATGGCTCGCTTAAAAAAATGCTCGTGGTGGTAAACGTCTGTCCCTGAGATTTATTGATGGACATTGCGAAGCATAATTTTACTGGAAATCGAGAACGGCGAAAGCGAATTGTTGTGGCTCCAGTTGCATCCGAGAAAAAAAAATTGCCTGTTACTTTAATCGAAGATGGCTGTTAAATTACTTGAAACGCAATGTTTACAATACTCACACAAACAGGTTCACACTCCACCCACGTCTATTGAACAGGTGTAGAGGCTCATCTCTTGTTCCCTGTTTAGGATGTGGTTTCCGGCTGTCTCTTTTCCAATCTTTCCACTCTTACGTAGCCCCCTGCACACCAGTGGCCTTACCGTCTTGCCCGGGGTGATATAATTAAAAAAAAAAAACAAATCTCATGATGCAATAATGTTTATAATATTAAATTGATAAATACCTTTAAAACTCGATTATATGAAAAAAATAAGTATATCAAAATTGTTTTTTAAAAATTGTTCAAAAAATTCCATTAAAATTTTTCTTTTGTTCTGCGTAAACGTGATTTGATGTTTTGCGCGATATTGTAAACAATATTGCGTTTGTTTTTGTTTCAAAATTACGGGGGAAAATATTTACATTTTCTGTTGACTAAATGAATTTAACATAAAAATAAAAATTATTTATTTTGTTTTACTGAAATTAGAAATATAAAACTATTACGCTCTCATTTCAGAGATTTTCGTAGAATATTTAAAAATGCAGACATTTAATTTTAGAGGAAAAAGTTACATTAATGGCACACGAATTACAGACAGTTGATTTCTTGCATGAAATATTTAGCGAAAAAAAGCTTTATTGTTTAGTTTTATTTTCTGAAGTATGAAATATTAAAAAAAGACTTAAATAATTAAATTAACCTTTAACATATTTCTTTTTACATATTTTGTTTTTGTTTGAAACCCCCCCCCCCTTTTTTTTAAAATTTTCTATTATTTCAAAATTACCGAGAAAAATATTCACATTTTTTTTTGTTGACCAAATGAATTTTTAAAACGTCGGAATAAAATAAAATATGAAGGCTCACTTTTTTTTTAAATAAAAAATATTTTAGTCGCGTTTGACACGTGATTTGATTTCTGTGACGTAATTCAGCAACCATCTTAGATCTTAGATGTTTTACGGAGAAAATGTAAACAATCGGCTCCATTGGCCAAAAAGTGCGAAAGAGAAAATTGCTGAACTTAAACTCAAAAAGTATGTGTTGATCTGGCTTCCCTGTAGATACGTGTCCGAGAAATTTTGAATGGCGTAGCTTAAAAAATGTAGGCGTGCATAGGGAACAGTCACACACAGAATCACAGATTGTCTTGTATATGTACTAGCATCATAGCCCGGCGTTGCCCGTGCCACTTAGAACATTTTAGTAGTTGGAGAAGATGCCAATGAGAGGAGTAGATGGAAATCATTTACAGACAGTTGATTTCCTGCATGAAATATTTTGCTAAAAAAAAGCTTTATTTTTTAAATTTTACTTTCTGAAGTATGAAATATTAAATCTGAATAAAAAAATTTATATATACTCAAAAAGTATGTGTCGACCTGGCTTCCCTGTAGATATGTGGCCCTAAAAAGTTTGAATGGCGTAGCTTAAAAAATTAAAGTTACATAGGGAACAATCACACACAGACTCACAGATTGTCTTTTATATATATATATTCGAAAATAGTCGGAAAAGTATAATGGTCATTACGAATGTGTTTGGAGTGACCACTAGTGATTACGTTATTCCCCCATTTATCTTCGCACAGAGCCTCAAACTCAACATAGAGGCCTTCATAAAGTTCTTTGAGGAGGTAGTACTGTTCTGGGTCAAGAGGGTGGCTGCTGAAAGAGCCTGCGTTTGGCATCAGTATTATGCCACACAGGCAAGGAACCCAGTCGTAGCCTTCAGATAATTTCTGCGATCATATCACCCCTTAAATTTGATCACTTAATTCCCCAGACTGCATCTTTCTTTATTATGTGCGGGGGATAGTTGAGCGAGAATCTAACAAAACTCCTTGTAACACCATTGGCACTTTTTTTTTTTTACATATTTTGTTTTTGTTTGAAAAACACTTTTTTTTAAAATAATTCTTTTTTTTTCTTTTCAAAATTACGGGGAAAAATATTCACAGTTTTTTTGTTGACCAAATGAATTTTTAAAACGTCGGAATAAATATTAAAAACAAAGGCTTATTTTTTTAATAATAAAAAAATATTTTAGTCGCCTTTGACACGTGTGATTTGATTTCTGTGGTATAATTTAGCAACCATATTAGATCTTAGATATTTTACGGAGCGAATGTAAACAATCGGCTCCATTGGCTAAAAAGTGCGAAAGAAAAAATTGCTGAATCTAAACTCAAAATGTATGTGCCGACCTGGCTTCTCTGTAGATGTGTGTCCCTAGAAGGTTTGAATGGCGTAGATTAAAATATGTAGGTGGGCATAGGGACCATTCACACACAGACTCACAGATTGCCTTTTATATATATTCTAGCATCATAGCCTAGCGTTGCCAGTGCAACTCAGAACATTTTATCGCTTGTAGTCGACGCCTCAACAATGGAGCTGGATGCAGCAATTGCCCTTCTTGCCCTGACTGCCGCAACTTTAGCAGTCATACGCCCTAACCGAGCTCTTTTTTAGGAGGCATGTGAAAAAATCTACAAAAACTGAACACACCTTGTGTGAGTGCCTGTTACTTTAATCGAAGATGGCTGCTAAATTACTTGGAAAGCAATATTTACATTACTTACACAAACATCAAATCTCATGATGCAATAATGTTTATAGCATTAAATGAATAAATTCCTTTAAAACTCGGTTATATAAAAAATAATTTTATAAAAAATTGTTATTTCAAAATTGTTAAAAAATACCATTAAAAAATCTATTTTCTTTTGTTCTGCGTAAATGTGATTTGATGTTTTGCGTGACATTGTAAACAACATTGCGTTTGTTTTTGTTTCAAAATTACAGGGGAAAATATTTACATTTTTTGTTGACTAAATGAATTTAACATAAAAATAAAAATTATTTATTTTGTTTTACTGAAATTAGAAATATAAAAACTATTACGCTCTCATTTCAGAAATTTTCGTAGAATATTTAAAAAATACAGACATTTAATTTTAGAGGAAAAAGTTACATTAATGCCACACGAATTACAGACAGTTTTTGTTTTTAATCGTATCACTCCGAGCAAGACGGTAACGCCACTGATGTGCAGGGGAGCGAAAAAAGCTTTAGTTTTTTAAATTTTATTTTCTGAAGTATGAAATATTAAATTTGAAAACAAAATTAACCATTAACACATTTTTTTTTACGTATTTTGTTTTTGTTTGAAAAAACACCTTTTTTAACAAAAATATTTCTTTTGTTTGAAAATTACGGGGAAAAATATTCACATTTTTTTTTGTTGACCAAATCAATTTTTAAAAATTAAATATAAAAATTAAATATAAAGGCTTTTTTTTTACTTTTTTTAATAAAAAAATATTTTAGTCGCGTTTGACCCGTGTGATTTAATTTCTGTGACGTAAAAGTCGGAATAAAAATTAAATATAAAGACTCATTTTTTTTTAAATAAAAAATATTTTTGGTCGAGTTCGACACGTGTGATTTGATTTCCGTAACGTAATTCAGCAACCATCTTAGATCTTAGATGTTTTACGGAGCAAATGTAAACAATCGTGTCCATTGGCCAAAAAGTGCAAAAGGGAAAATTGCTGAACTTAAACGCAAAAAGTATGTTTCGACCTGGCTTCCCTGTAGATATGTGTCCCTAGAAAGTTTGAATGGCACGGTTAAAAAATATATATATATACAAACGGCATACTGTACTACTTGACATTCGCGCCGGAAGTTCCAATACGGACATTTCAGAGTGACTGAGTGTCAATTTGAGAATAGTGTTGACGATTCGGAAGGAGTCGAAAAAGTATAATGGTCATTACGAATGTGTTTGGAGTGACCACTAGTGATTACGTTATTTCCCCCATTTATCTTCGTACAGGGCCTCAAACTCAACATAGAGTCCTTCATAAAATTCTTTGAGGAGGTAGTATTGTCCTGGGTCAAGAGGGTGGCTGCTGAAAGAGCCTGCGTTTGGCATCAGTATTATGCCACACAAGCAAGGAACCCAGTCGTAGCCTTCAGATAATTTCTGCGATCACATCACCCCTTAAATTTGATCACTTAATTCCCCAGACTGCATCCTTCTTTATTATGTGCAGGGGATAGTTGAGCGAGAATCTAACAAAACTCCTTGTAACACCAAAAATGAACTGAAGTTAAAGATTATGAAGCATTCATCACCTTAAACAAGGACATTATGCAGAAGAGTTACAGGAGATTCGAACGTTGTATTGAGGCCGTGGTTCAATTCAGTGGCTATTTTATTGAATAAGTTTACTCTTTAGTAATTCAAGTTAATCTAAGTAATTTTGATCATTTAGAGGACAACGTATCCATCGCACATGTATATATTATCTATTATCTATATCTGGTTTCTGTCATAATAACACAGGAAAAATACCAGATTATAGAAATTTTCGAGTTCGTAATATTAGAAAAATGCTTTACTTTAAAGAAGAATGCAGATTCCAGTTGCAAATTAATAATATTAATGTGGTGTCTGCATTCGCACTTAGCCAGATAATGATTTCAATTTTGTCTTTTGGTTACAAAAGCTGAAAAGAAAGTCATATCAACATTGAACGAGGCAAAGAAAGAAAAAGATTATGAATTATAGTATAGACTAATGATACATTTATTTTGTATAAAAAACTCATAATAATCGATTTGCTGTACGTTTCTGTGTCTGATGCAACATAAAATGGATATTCCAGCGATATTTTAAGCAGAAAAAACTGTTAAAATGCTCCAAGTAGGTGAATAACTTTTTTTACAGTGGAATTTGCAACTCAAGACGAATCACTTCATTTGCATTCACTCGGAATGATTGAATTTCCTAGGGGAGATAATTTCAAGTACATTGAATGCTATTCCCTGAACAACTACCATTAATTATTTGTAAACAATTATAATATAAATTCTCTATATGCTAAATGATTTGGCGTTTTGCTTAATGACCGTCAACAGTGACCTTTTATTTATTTATATATACTTCCAATTTCACTTATATAATTAATGCCAAGACAAAGCCTTAAAATAGCAGCATCATACTGTAAAGTTATTATGTGACGGGAACACAATGTTGAAAATTGTGAAAAAGTTGAACAATTTTCTGCATAAAAAAAAGAAAAAAGAAATAACAAAAGAATGTGAATGTTTTAACATAGAAAATTTTAAGATGCTAAACGAAAAAAAAAAAAAAAGTTACCAGTATTTAGAAAAACTGAAAAGTGATTCAATCAAGCTGAATATGGTGGTAAAAAAACGTAAATAACTATATCAGAAATTAGTAAAATGGAAATGAGCAAAAATCTGATTTAATATATTCATGATCCTTCTTAAATTAACAATAGAAAAAGTGAAATAAAATTGAAAATAATAATAATAATAATAATAATAATAATAATAATAATAATAATAATAATAATAATAATATTCTTGCAGCACAAGACCAAAGTCTTTTCAGGAGAAACTTTCAGGCAAATATTATGCATAATAATATGGATCCAAAATGCAGGTTTTGTGATAAACACCAAGAAACAATAGACCACCTAATCTCAGGCTGTTCTGTGCTTGCCCCAAATGAATATCAAAATCGCCACGATAGAGTTGGGCAATATTAAACATTGGGCAATATGCAAACATTATGGAAAAGCTGTAGGCAAACACTGGTATGAACATCACCCAGCACCGGTTACAGAAATAGAAGATGTAACCATTCTTTGGGATTACACCATCTACACAGACAGAAAAATTGAAGCAAACAGGCCAGACATTATTGTTAAAAACCAGAAAGAAAAAACTTGTCTATTAATTGATATGGCTTGTCCAGCGGATTGTAACATAGCAATCAAGGAATTTGAAAAACTGTCAAAATATAAAGACCTGGAAATTGAAATAGAAAAAATGTGGAAAATGAAAACAAGAGTTGTGCCAGTGATAGTAGGTGCACTTGGAATGATAAAAAATGGAACAAAACAACACATTGAAAGAATCCCTGGAAACCCCAGCTTAAGAGATATACAAAAAAATGTCTTATTAAGTACAGCCCACACACTAAGGAAAACTTTATCTATGTAATGCTGGAGATGATAGGGAAGATAGAAAAACATGAAATGGAGCCATAACAACACGCCACTACCTGCCTTAGGTCTCCCCGCAGACTTGGTTGGTAGTGAGACCAAAGCAGAAATCGAAATATGATGAAAAATGACATAATAATAATAATAATAATAATAATAATAATAATAATAATAATAATAATAATAATAAAACTAGCCAAAGAACTTCAAGAAATGGTTGACGATCCCACTAAAATTCCTGCATGGATGACCAAAGGAATTACATTTCTTCTACCGAAGAATGGTGACATAAACAACCCGAAAAACTACAGACCAATTACATGTCTTCCGACAACATATAAACTATTAACATCTATTTTAACAAAACAAACATATTTATTCTTAGAAAGAAATGACATGATACCGCTTGAACAAAAAGGGTGCAAGCATGGCTGTTATGGCTGTAAAGACCAATTGCTAATTAACAAAATGATCCTGGAAAACTGCTACAGTACAAAGAAAAATCTTAGTACTGCCTGGATAGATTATCGAAAGGCATTCGATAGTCTGCCACATTCCTGGATTTTAAAGACTTTAAATATATACAAGATATCGCCCGTCATCATCAATTTCATCAAACAGTGCATGTCTATATGGAAAACAACCCTTTACCTCAATCATATAAATGGAACCTATAAGTCTGATGAAATAAACATCAAAAGAGGTATATTTCAAGGTGATTCTTTATCTCCCTTACTATTCTGCATATCATTAATAGCACTAACCAGTCAACTTAATAAGACAGAATGTGGTTATAAAATAGGCCAAAAGAAAATAAGCCATCTATTTTACATGGATGATTTAAAGTTATATGCTAAAAATGATAATGAGCTGGAAGGTCTTCTGCAAACTGTAAAATGCTTCAGCGAAGACATTGGAATGAAATTCAATTTGAATAAATGTGCTAAAGCTACAGTTTTACGTGGATCAATACAAGAAACATCCTCAATTAGCTTAGACCCTGCTGTAACAATAAAAGAATTGAAACCAGAAGAAGCTTATAAATACCTAGGTGTAAATGAGAGTGAAAACATTCACCATAAAAAAATGAAAGAAATAGTGCGTAAAGAGTAAAGAGGCTACAAATGATATTAAAAACTGAATTGAATTCTCAGAACAGAGTTATGGTCATTAATAGCCTTGCAATCCCTGTTGTCCAATATAGTTTCAACATCTTAAACTGGACTCTAAACGACATCAGGCGAATGGATTCTAAAACAAGAAAGCTTCTTTCTAAGCATAAGATGCATCATCCAAAGGCTGATGTAGACCTTCTATACATACCCCGTAAAGAAGGTGGAAAAGGTTTTATTCAGCTGGAATTGTCATACAAGACAACAACTATTGACTTACTAACATACATAGAAACAACAAAGGATTGGATAATACAATTAGTAAGGCAACATGAAGAAAGAAAGAAAAAATATTCAATAATAAAAGAAGGCAGTAAATACAAGCAAGATTTACAGTTAGTAGATTCTGTAGAAAAGCAAAACAGATGCCAAGAACCAACTATTGCGGCAAAAAATATGAAAATGAAAGACAAGGATAAAGCTCTTGAAAAGATGAAACAGCGCTGGCAAGACAAACCTCTGCATGGCCAATATCCAGAACGTGCCAATAAATCCAATGTTGACAAAGTTAATACTCATCGATGGTTACGTGCATCTGGATTAAAGTCTGAGACTGAAGGCTTTATTCTTGCAGCACAAGACCAAATTCTTTTCAGGAGAAACTTTCAGGCAAATATTATGCATAATAATATGGATCCAAAATGCAGGTTTTGTGATAAACACCAAGAAACAATAGACCACCTAATCTCAGGCTGTTCTGTGCTTGCCCCAAATGAATATCAAAATCGCCACGATAGAGTTGGGCAATATTTACATTGGACAATGTGAAAGCATTATGGAAAATCTGTAAACAAACACTGGTATGAACATCACCCAGCACCGGTTACAGAAATAGAAGATGTAACCATTCTATGGGATTACACCATCTACACAGACAGAAAAATTGAAGCAAACAGGCCAGACATTATTGTTAAAAATCAGAAAGAGAAAACTTGTCTATTAATTGATATGGCTTGTCCAGCGGAGTGTAACATAGCAACCAAGGAATTTGAAAAACTGCCAAAATATAAAGACCTGGAAAGTGAAATAGAAAAAATGTGGAAATTGAAAACAAGAGTTGTGCCAGTGATAGTAGGTGCACTTGGAATGATAAAAAATGGAACAAAGCAACACAGTGAAAGAATCCCTGTAAACCCCAGCTTAAGAGATATACAAAAAATTGTCTTATTAAGTACAGCCCACACACTAAGGAAAACTTTATCTATGTAACGCTAGGGATGATATGGAAGATAGAAAAACATGAAATGGAGCCATAACAACACGCCACGACCTGCCTTAGGTCTCCCCGCAGACTTGGTTGGTAGTGAGACCAAAGCAGAAATCGAAATATGATGAAAAATGACATAATAATAATAATAATAATAATATTGTTGTTCTGTACTTGCTCCAAATGAATATAAAAATCGTCACGATAGAGTGGGGTAATATTTACATTGGACAATGTGCAAACACTATGGAAAAATTTGTAAGCAATCACCCAGCACCAGCTACAGAAATAGAAGATGTCACTATTCTATGGGATTACACCATCTCCACAGACAGAAAAATTGAATCAAATAGGCCGGACATTATTGTTAAAAACCAGAAAGAAAAAACTTGTCTATTAATTGATATGGCTTGTTCAGCGGATTGTAACATAGCAACCAAGGAATTCGAAAAACTGTCAAAATATAAAGACCTGGAAATTGAAATAGAAAAAATGTGGAAATTGAAACAAGAGTCGTGCCAGTGATAGTAGGTGCACTTGGCATGATAAAAAATGGAACAAAGCAACACATTGAAAGAATCCCTGTAAACTTCAGCTTAAGAGATATACAAAAAAGTGTCTTATTAAGTACAGCCCACACATTAAGGGAAACTTCATCTATGTAACGCTAGGGATGATAGGGGAGATAGAAAAACATGAAATGGGGCAATAACAACACGCCACGACCTGCCTTAGGTTTTCCCGCAGACTTGGCAGGTAGTGCGACCATAGCAAAAATCGAAATATGATGAAAAATGACATAATAATAATATGAATATGAATACAACAGTTGTTTCCATCATCAGTGGCACGCTTGGAACAGTCCCAAAGAGATTTGCAGATCAACTGAAAGAATTAGAATTATGAAAAAGAATAAATATTTTCCAGATAAGAGCATTACTAAACTCATTTATTGGTGAAGAAAGCACTTGAGTATTCAGAGGAGATGCTGTCTTTTAACTTGGCATATTTATTGGGTAATGACAGAAACTATAAGGAAAAACAAGTTGATGATCACCGCCCAGAAAAGAGAGAGCAAAACAAAAAAACAAAAAAAACAAAACAAAACAAAAAAAAAACAAAAAACAAAAACAAAAAAAGCAAACAAACTAAAAGACGACGGCGACGACGACGACAACAACAACAACAACAACAACGAAAACAGCATTAGTTGCTGTCTTTAAATACTGACCTTATCAATGCCCTAGATAATTCAGTTGGTAGTTGTCCTGGTCAAGTCTTAAATACAAGGTCAGCAGAGGCAAACTACGTACACCTAAGCATTATCTCTGATCCTTCTTCACGTAAGCTTTTCCTTCTTTTAATTTTATTTTTATATTTTGGGGTAGTCGCCTTTTCTCTGAATTGTTTTCAAGTGGTTGTACTTCAAGACTTGAGTGGTACAAGGACCTTCGTTGAATCTTGTTGTTCATAACGTTAACGTTGGTAATAATATATCTCTCTCTTTCTCTCTTTCTCAGAAAGATGCTCATACACACACAACACTATAAAAAATGGCTGTAATAGTTTAAAAAATGACTGTCGGCGAAAAAGTTAGAAGTTTCTACATAAGTGCTTCCTTATCATGATTTCTGCATGTGATGATTTATGAGACGCACTAACCTCAGCAACCAAGTAGGCTCATAGATATAGTTCTTGTATATAAATCGATTCCAACAACAAATTACGTTACCAAAGTGCTCAATATGTAGACATCTTGACTTTACGCCTAGCAGATAGGTTCTCTGCTTTAACAAAGTGGCTAACAACCAACAATTTAAGGTTCTATGTGTACTGTGGTTAACTAATATGAGCTGATTAAAAATGTTAAATATCCCAAAATCGAAATTAATTCCCTCTATTTTATTCTTATATCATATACAGTATGATGAGCAAGTATTTTTGAAGAATAAAGACTACTGAAAGCTTACTACAAACGGTTGAAAAGACAGGATAGATTTGCACTGTGAAATGATACATTTTATTTCTCACGTTATCGAGTAATAAATGCTGATTATGATTGACACAAAAATTTCTTCACAAATTGTTTCTATTCTGCACGAAAAACCCCAACAAACTTTAAAACTCAACCATTGTACAATCGAGATGAATAGGTTGATTCCTAAATTTGTGCCTAAAAGTTTGTTCTTAAAAACTTTTATACAAATGTTTACGATGAATAAAGGGATTCATCGATTGCATTTATCTCAAAACATACCGACGCACACAAGTACGCATGTTCTTTTTTACACACGCGAAAATGCCCATTCGCCATCATTTCTTTGCTACTTCTAACAAGACTGAGAGGAGGTTAGGCGACATTTTGAAGGAAGGCAAAAGAATTTGAACAGGCAGTGTGGACAGCAAGTAATGACGGAGGACGTGAGTTTGAAGGCTTCGGCCCAACATGACACTTGGAGTGTTTACTTAAGACAGACAAGATTGACAGAAGAACGTGAAAAAATTGCTAAGATGGTCGGTTGAACTGGTTGGTCACGAACAAGTAATAAAGGAATTCAAGAAAGAAAAAATGAAGTAAAGTTAGGAAAAAGAAGAAAAGGCGAAAAGTGGAATTAGGATAGAAAGTGAAAATCAAGGAAGAAAGTAGGAAAATAAAGATTGCTAGAAAATTAAGAAAAGAGAAACAGAAAAACGAAATAAAGAAAAACCTAAGAGTGGACAAAACGAAAGTAAATAATAAAAAGTAAAATAAAATTGATGAAGGAAGGCAACCAAAAAAAAAAGAAAAAAAAATGAAGAAGAAATATAAGAAAGAAAGGAATGTCTATAAATGAAAAATTAGGAAATAATAAAAACAGAGAAAACGTGAAGAGACAAACAAGAATGAATAAATGAATACCAGAAAATATTAAGCAGCGTACATATGAATAAGTAAAGTGTTAAGTTTAAAACGGAAACAAAATCATTCGAGAGAGAAGAAAATGAGGAAATAGTAAAAAAGATTTTATGAAAGAAGAAAATTCTATAAGGATGAATATAAAATTGAAAGCGGTTAAAAGAAAAAACTAAAAGGAATTAAAAAAGAAAAGAAAAAGGGAACAAAAATAATTGTGTATAGAAGAAAGAAAAACGGTAAAAAGTGAAGAAAAAACTGAAAAAAAGAGAAACATCTTAAATAAATTAAGAAAAATAAACTTTTGACTAATTTTGATGTTACTCGCTTCTTAAGAAATCTTTCTTTCTTGTACCCCGAAGGGTTCTTTTTCTTTTTCTGTTTTCTGACTGAATCGAGATCATTTAGTCAATGGCTGTCACCGTTTCTATCCTTCAACCACTTCAAATTCGAAACCCCATCCCCATGACCTATCACTGCATTTCCTTTGACCTAAAATTTACCGGAAAGTGACCAACTGACAGTGAACATAAATTTTTATGTTGGTTTGACGAAACAGTTACTTAGGGAAGTAACTCACTTCGTAGAATTACCTGGGATATAATCATAAAAATATGACTGAATGTAAGTTGATAAGAGTGAAGGTGAATTGAAATTCCTTAACACGTGCAGCAGATGATACTGAGTGGAAAGGATTTTTTTAAATAGATTATTTTATTTCACTATTTTTAAAAAATGGATCATTTAATTTCAGATTATTTTATTTCTTTAGATATGTTACTTTTATTTCAGGTTTTCTGAAACATAGCCACTTAAAAGTAGACGACAGATATCGAAGTTCAGATTAAATTCAGTCCAAATCTTATCTGGAGGAAATTAAGACAAATGCCAATTTTAATCTTCTCAAATACATGTCCTGATCATTATTTTATTTTGTTATCTTACAGTGAATTCCACAGGGAATTGAAGAAAGTAAGTTTTGAAGTTTTGAAGACTGATTGATTGATTTGTTTTTACAACTTATCAACCCTTTGCATATTATTTAAAGCCAGAAATTATTTATAGACTATAAAATAAACATTTTAATGATAAAAGTGATACTAATTAGCACACAGCTGGGGAAGAAGATGTGGATTCATGCCTTTCTCAATTGCATTTGCGCATAAGTGTTGAAATTGGAATTTGGTTGTCCGAATAAAAATTCCGAGCCGTTGTGTATTGCATCAACCGCACATCCAACGTTATAGCACTTGGTCTCCCAAGGTGGTAACCGATCTGGGTACAGACCAGGCTATACGTTGCTTAATTTCGGTGATCGTACTAGAACCGATGTTTCAACGTGATATGGCCATAAGCTTGTTTTTGGAGGTTTGGGATTGTTTTCGTATTTCACTCTTGCTAAATAATACATGAAAATGATCAGTAACTTCAAATCTTCAAAAAGTTGCTTTAACTATTTTTTTGTTAACATACAACAAATTCGCACGACTGTTTAGTTTGCAATAAAAAATATCTTTCATAGTGAGAATCTGGGATAACTTTGCAAATTAAAAATATTTTCGAGATTAATAGAAGACATGTGTATGAAGGGTATCTTCAGACATTTCATCTTTATCACGTGTTGAACAACAAACTTACACTTTTCCATTTCTGAGAAACTTATTGGTTTACTTTAAATCATAATATGATGAAACGGTTCTAAGTTTGAAAAAAATTTTTTCGATTAATAATGAAATTCTAAAAGAATTGTTTTCATTTTTGTTATTATAATAGTTTATAAAGTTTCAAAAATGTTTTTTAAAAACTTCAAATATTTGTTATCGTTAGTTACCTGGGATATAATCATAAAACTTATTAAGTGAAAATTTTATTTACTAATCGAAAATTGAAAAAGTTTAATTCTAATCGTCGTGCCTTCGTATTTTTAAAATAATCTAAAATCTTTTTTTTGTGTATTTCAATTTTTTTTGTGTGGTAATTTCTAAGTGCATATTAAAAGGTCATGTGTTTCACGGTTTCTTCCCTTTACAGAAAAAAAATTGTACAATTATGTCACTTGTGATCGCCATGCACTTATCTTATCAGGGATCTGTTAATCTGTCAACACATAGGGTGGAAAAGGTTAGAAAGTTGAACTCTGTGTTTAGGAAATAGTTTTATTCTAAATTTCATCATATAAATAATAAATAATACTTGTGTAAATCAGATTAATTTAACATCAAATTGACTAATTTTCCAAAAATAATGTGTCACATATATATATATTATTTTTGCAAGATTTTTAAAACCGAGAATGTTGTTTACAAATGTGTCGATTGCTCAAAAATGGCCGAAAATTGAAAGATTAAAAAAACTGAAACATTTTATATTATAATCAATATAATTTCTCTTTGAAATACATTTTTAATGAAAATAGTAAATTTAATCATTTAGCTTTCAATTAAAATTAAAATAAAAGTTTCATGAAAACATTTTATTTTTAAAAATTCAGTTTAAAAGTTAGTTATCGAAAATGAGTGAAGGTACCTATATATATATATATATATATATATATATATATATATATATATATATATATATATGTATGTATGTATGTATGTGTGTGTGTCTGTGCGTATGTGTGTGTTTTAGCTCTCACTTATTGAATTACATGAAATTCTGAGAAATTAAATTTTCATCCGAAATTTTGTTTTATTAGTTAAGAACAGAATTCTTTAAAAAATGTAAATCATCAATTTTGATTTTTTAAGCTAATACTCATTTCTCGAAATTCTGCTCCGAATCCTAAATAAATTAAAATAAAATATGCAATGAAGTATTATTTTGTAAAAAAGAGGCTCACTCTTCATTTTCTTAAATTATGTTTTAACAGATAATGTCTCCGTAGAAATATGTCAAGACTTTTCAGTACTTGTTACGTGATTGACGATTGATAAGTACATAATCACTGTTTGTTTTTAGAAACCATTTTTCTGCTTTTCTTAAGCTTAAAGTAAATATTTTTTCAAATCAGATTTATACTTTAAATCAGCTGATATTTCTCAAATAAAGTTTCAAAAAAGTATATTTTATTTTTAAAAACAAGAATTCATTTTTGTTTACAAATGCGTGAAAATTATTCTGTGGTGATACCACCGACCGAGCAAAAGCGAGCAAACCGGATGTTGGCTCTATGCCGACCAGAAAGCTAATGAATAAAAAGTCGTCGTACGCAGGTGGCTCCGCGCAGACGTTCCGGTTGAAAAATAAAAATTAATCAACTATCAAATTATCATTTTTAATTATCAGTCAATGAGAAGCCCGGAACCAAATACAAGGATGAAATGCGAAACGAGCAGCGTTTTGAGCCAGAAGGAAAAATATAAAAGCCGTGACAAAAGGCACCAAGCGAGACAGGCACAGACAGAGAAGAGTGTAATTAGTTTCTTCCTTGACATATGTCGAGCGGCTACTATGTTCGTCTCCTTCTTCCTGCCCTGTTCTCAAAGTACTAACTGACCTTTTCTAAAGCATTCCACAAACCAACTTGCTGACCTACTGACCTTAGAAACGGCTGCTTGATAATGAACATTAATCATACTACCAAGCTTCTACCTTTCAGCATTATATCTTCAATGAACATTCTTTTATCTCCTTCATTTCATTAGTATCTGCCATGAACTCTCTCTAACTTCGTTGGACCTTTATTCCAAGTATTGTTTTAATTGTAAAACATTTACTGAAATGTATATATGTATAAATGTTATTTTACACTGAAACTTCCCTTTCTTGAATTTATAATCTTTTATGAATTATAGTGGGCTATCTTCCCACAAGGCCAAATTCCGTTAACCTACTACGGAATCCTACTACCCCTCACTACAAATGAAATAAGAGAAGAGATACCCGCTATAATTCAATTATTTTAATGAAAGCAACAAAAAAATTCCATTCCAATCAATAACTTCTATTTGAAATACACCAGAATGTTTTGCTTACTGTAAATGGCAAGTCTAATCTTTTAATTTTCAATTAAAGCTAAAAAGAATGTTTCGAGAATGCATTTTCATTTTAAAATTCCTTTTAAATCTTAAGTATAAAAAAAGCTTTAGTGGAAGTACCTGCAGAGCAAGCAAGTTCACTTCACTCGACCTTTTTGGTAGTACCAAATGTTCAATCCGATCCTTATGGGGTACTATCATTAAAACGAAATCTCGACATTAAAAGTAAACCATGTGTAGCGTTTGGCAAGGCAGAACGGGCCTCATTTAAACTCATACAGTCGTATATCTGTATAATAATTTTTTCCAATCCTCTTAACCACTCGGTTTATCTCTTAAAAGTACAAATTACGTGTCAGATTGGAAAGACGAAGTGTTGCGAAGAAAAACTTAACGCAACAAAGGACACATAAAAACTCTTAAAACATTAATAAAAAACAACTGAAATATGATTAAGATAATATGAATAACTGATTTATTAATGTACATTCTCGTTTGTTACTCAGCTAAACTGTGCTAACATTGTTGTTGATTTCAAGGTAAATTTCCTGACATGTGCACCGACTGACCTCATGTACACTTTCCTCTGCTTTTCTCGTGTGCGGTAAATCACACGTTTTTGCTCAATTTTTTTTACCAATAAATTGCTAAGATGTTCACTTGCTTATTCGATTTGATGATTGTCTTTTAAAATGAGAAAAACGGACAATAAAAATATCTATGATGAAATAGAGAAAGAAATGCAAACAGGAGCGAAAGAGTGACCCAAATAAGAATATACAAATTCAGGAAAGAAGAAAACGAAAATTAGGGAAGGAGAAAGACAGGAAAAGAATACAGTAAAAAAAAAAAAACAACAACAACAACAAACAAACGAAGAAACAGAGTGGAAGAGAGATAACGACGAGAAAAATAGGAAAAGAGAAAGAAGAAGAAGGAAATATTAAAAGCTGTTCCTGACAGACAGAGCAAAAACAAGCAAATTCGAAAACAGGTAACTTGACGCAATTACCGAAAAAATCCCCCACCACCAAAAAAAAAAAAAACAACAAAAAAAAAAACAGTCTAGCATTGTTAACTGGCTCCAACTTAATAAAAACGAATTTTTATCATTAAAATGTTTATGCTTTTATTATGAGGAGAGATCAAATTTTGTTGTCATTACTTTTAAAAAATTTTTAATCCTTTCTAACACGTTCGAAATTTTAGTTAAAATTTCTTTTTCTTTTTTTTCCGTCAGCGATTCACGCCATAGTTGCGTAATGTTACTAAGGAAAACGTAAAATTACGCAAGTGTTTTTTAAGGTTGAATGACACATTAATTTGAAAATTCTTGCAAAAATCAACTGTCTGATTTTAATGAAACTTCAATGACTTATTAAAAAATGAATGAAATTCTTTTTGCAAATATTATTTTTAGAAAATCATGGTAAAAATATTTTTTTTTACACCTGTTACCCACACCTTCAATTAATTGCATGAAAGTTATAGAAATACATTATCTATATCCATTTTTATTTTATTAGTTATTATTTTTATTTTATTCACTGGGGAATGTTAATCATGTAATTTTTTTTATTTACGAGACCATTTTTCCGAAAATCTACTCCGAATAGTAAAATAAAAAATGCATTAAAACTTCACCATTTTTAATTTAGATAAACTTTTAATTGATTATAAAATCAATTAATATAATTTTAAAATAATATAATTTAAGGGTATCACATTCTGAAGAAAAAAAAGTCGATGAATAATGAATTTTTATCAGAAGTTTTTCTTTGCTACTTATTATGATGTATAAAGTTTCAAAAATCATTTCAAAATTTCTTCCAGTTACTCAAGGTTCTTTGGTAATTAATTTATTAAATAAAGACTTTATTTAAGAATCGAAAATTCAAAAGCTTAATGCAAATAATTTAGGATTCAGATTTTTAAAATAATTTCTAAATTTTTAAAATTTATTTCAAACTGCATATTTTGTTTCACTATGGAAACTTATCAGAGACTTATTAATAAAAGGTCACGTATTTCCTTTCACGGAATGTTAAATTAGGTTATGTTAATTTTTGGTCACCATACTTCCAGGTGTGTGAACTGATTTACGACAGGAGTTATGATTGCCTTCTTAAAAGACCAACGAGTCAGAACTTTCTGATTAAGAAATAATTTTATTCTAAATTTTATGCCATAAACAAGTAATATTGTTTCAAATCAGATTAATTTAACTTTAAATTTGCTAATTTTTCGAAAATAGCTAGTGAGAGATGTATATTTTATTTTAGCAATATTTTGATATGATGTATATTTTATTTTAGCAATATTTTTAAAACCGAGAATTTTGTCAATCGCTCAAAAAATGGCCGAAACAATGAATTTTTTTAAATTTCTAAATTTAAGGTTCCAATGAATATAATTTCTGTTTGAAATACACCCGAGTATTTTGCTTACTGGAAATAGTAAATTTAATCATTTAGCTTTCAATTAAGTTAAAATTAAAGTTTCAAGTAATTTTTTTAAAAATTCAATTTAAAACTTATGAATGAAGGTATCTATTTGAAAATGTCCGAAGACGAGTAATTTTTAGGAAATGTATTAAATTCCTTAATTCAAACCATCTTCAGTGATGCAATGTGTATTATGCTTATCTTAATTTTGGGAATATGTTCTTTACTCACAGTAATTGACAAGAAGGTGACCTTTTGCCAAATAAACGTACACCTATCTGAGTTCTCGTTAATTAAAATTATTTTGTTGATAAATAACAATATCGTTTCAAAATCTCTAAAAATGTTTTTGAACAGGTTTTTTGCTTGTGTTACAATGGGTGTGTGACAGTTCAGTGTGACTCAAAAGAACAAATAAGAGATAAGATTGGGCACACTACGCTGGCAGTAATCTGTGAGAACGGTTCCTAATTATCACTGTACAGTAGGCACAACAATTATATAATTTTAATGGGCTACCAAAAATTGTTTTTTAATGACAAATTGTGAACTTTCGAGATTAATTTTATTTCTGTCTGCATTTCTGGAATGAGGAGTTATCATTATTTACAGTATTTAAACTTGGACTATTGTTCTTCTTATATTTGCTGTTGTTATCACTGCGTTTTGGCTGATGTGCCCCCCCCCCCCCCGGCTTTCATCAGGTGCATATCAATCTGGGTAACCTAACATGAATTCTGAACTGTACCCCTTATTTAATCTCCCGGGGTAGACTGCTCTCGTTTCACTGCCCATGTCTAAGGATATCTCATCTAGTTCTTATTTTTATTACTACTCACCTATTGCTCGCTCGTCTTACTCTTTTGCGATGTTTCCCCTTTCAGGGGTAATGGTGTTTGTTTCACCCTTATATTTTTTCCACAACTGCAATAAATGGAGTACGCGCAGTTCTTGATCATGTTCTCTCCCGTATTACGCTTTACTCGGGAGTGATTTCTCCGTATAGTGGAGCTCGAGAATTTTATATTTACTTAATAATTATGGGATACATATTTTTTTTATTAGAATAAGCACACAAACAGAATAGAACATTCTAGAAAAATAGGCTTGAAAGTAAATTAACACAAAAATATTTAGGCCCCAAACAAAAATAGTAAAATAATAAATCTGATTGGTCAGTAAATGTTTTCACACCCTAATGTTAGGAAGATTAGTTGATCCCCTATTAATGTATATAATACACACAGTTAGAAAGATAAGTCAGTCATCAAGCAGTCCATTAAGTCCGCATGACACCGTATACTTTGCCGGCCATGTCATTTCTTCCATGCCAAAAGTTCGTGACCTCGCTCCAAGGACCTTAAAAAGAATAAGCCGACAAACTTTCTTTGAGCAACGCGACACGTTGTCGCCAACTGTAACGCACCAAAATGTAAGTAGGAAAGGCTTATTTACAGACTCTGATAATGCAAACATATACACGTTTTGGACAAAAAATTAACTTCTGGCCAAGTTTATATTTCTCAAAAAGGTAATTTTAGAATCATGTATTTGTTGGTTTCTACATACCATTTTATTTTGTCACGTAATAAATTGTTTGTTGTTGAATGTCCGTTGTAAATTATTCCTTCACTTTGCGCGATTGCAAATTAGAGTGTTGTATTTGTGGGGGAAATAATCAACATACAACCCAGCAAATACCAAATCCCCCACATAATAAACTAAATTTACATTCGTGGTAACGCAGTTATATGAATTCTACTTGTAGAACTATAATTAGCAACTGTTCATACGGAACACTTATAGACATCCACTCCACGTAGAAATCTTTGCTGAGTAAAGCCTATCTCATTTTTCCTTCCTTGCAATTGTGGCAAAGAATGTAAAGAGGAGCTGCTCTGTTCCACTATCTTCTGCCATTTCTCATAGCATTTCTTAATTCTCTACTCACAAAACCTTCTATCTTTTCTGAACGAAGAAGTGTTCAATACACCTATTGCAGTTTCCAAAAGAATTTAAGTTTTTGCTCTACAATAATTATGTAAAAACCGCAATATATATTAGATTGTCAAGAAAGTACATGCCTATTTTTAGTCGTTCATTTTCCAACACGTTAGAATACATCAAATTTATCGACAGCTATAATAATATACATACATTTTTTATTAGAAAACATTTCAAACTACTGAGAAAGTTTAAAATTACTTAATTCGTGTCAATTTTGCATCCCTATGAAAATGGAAGGATTGTAAGGTGCATTTTAGACACTTAATGCCTTCTTATTACCGTAAAGACAAAAATGTCTCACAACTAAAAAAAAAAAAAAAAAAAAAAGAGACAGAGAGAAAGATATATGTGCTATTACGGTGAAGCTGCTTTAGCTGACATAACTGTACGGAAGGGGTTTGCTAAGTTTAAAGTTGTTGATTGTAGCCTTACGACACCCCGATACAGTTGACGACCAAATCAAGACATTGATTGAGAATACTTCTTAGTTATTGAGAAGAAGCTATCTTACTTACTTACTAAAGATATACGAAGGGAATGAGAGTGGTTGTACGCCCTTGGAAGCTTTGGGGACGTAGTTGGAGGAACTAATGAATGTAGTTCGTCCGAATATTTTCCATGAAACTAGTGATAGAGTAGGGAGAGACTTATAACGCTGACTCAGCTGGAAAGGAGTTGTAAGGCGGAAACCAATTCATCACCAACAAGGCCACGTAGACGCTTTTGGAAATCTTAATTCTTAAATTGTGAGAAGGATTCCTTAACCATTGTTATCAGTGGTTAATTATCACAGTCATAGAAGGCTTTAAAAACAATGCAAAATAATAACAAAAGAAAACAAAACAGAGATGCTCGACATATTCATTGCCGCATTTAAAATTAGTGGAGGTCTATTGATCTTATCTTAATTAATTATTTCATTGCTTGACCTAAGTCGTCTCGCCAGTTTGTGCCAATTCACGAGAACGACATCAAGTTTCTACTAGATTCATGGCGATCTTTATTTATGACCAAATCATAGGACAATTACAAATCTCGTCGTTCCACTGAAAGCAAATTTTTTTTTGTTTCTGTTTGAGTTTTCCGCAGTTCGCTGCTGTAATAGGTTTAAGAAAATTTTGCCTTTTCTATTTGAAATAACTTTAGATTATTTATTTGAAGTAAGTATAAAATTTATTTATTTTATTTCCTTCGAACTTACTATATTATTCTTGTTTTCATTACAAAATCAAACAGTTATGCAAAATTAACACACAAAAAAAAAATAGAATTTATGAAACCTGGTCTTGTTACTTGGAAGATTTTAACTTTCAATATGAAATGTTCATTCATAACAGAAAACACACTAATTACCAACTTTATTTATTTTTGTGTAATCTGTATTTCTGTTTCTAACAAATAATTAAAAAAAGTATGTTGACGTTTTACAAGATTTCTTATACTGGAATTGAAAGAAATAATTTCTTCTATTTTTGAAGTGCAAAATTTATTAAAAAATGCTATTTGTCGCATAAAGTTAATTTAATATTTTCTCCAATATTATTTGTCGATAAATGTACTGATGATAAAAAATATGAGTAATTTGTTTTTCTTTCTAAAAGCTATTCTTTTATGTTGAATTTTAATTCAGTTTGCTGTTAAAAACATGAAATGCGAGAAAATATGATATTTTTAACTACAAAATTAATGAAAAATCACTTAAGAAAATTTTATGTTGCAGGCCAGAATCCCATGAGGATGTTTTTCCAGAGCACTGCAATCTTAATCTCTTCAAGTCAAGGGTTAACCGTTATATTTTCAGATATCCACACAAACTGCGCCTCTTACCGCTCACACAACAAATGCCTTCAGAAACACTATACTTTGAATAACCTTTAGGCCTTGTATAGGATGGACATCTTGTCGGTTATCACCATTTATGACTGAATTATGATATTTTGGATATGAAGTTGAATATATAAAACAAAATATTTGAACAGTTAGTTATAATATTCAATAGTCCAATCTCTTTAATTTTTACAACATGGATTTTAAAGGTGTGCTTGCTTGAGTTGATTTTTGGGCACATTATGAAAAGATAAAATCTTCAAATTTGAATTGTATACCTTATAACCAAAGAAATAATAGATATATTTAGAGTTCGCGTAAATGAGAATTCGTCAAAAAGTTTAGAAAAGATGTTTACAAAAGAAATAAGTTTAGTACTAGCTGCTGTAAAAGTTGTTAGCGCGTAGTTTGATGTTTCGCAACCGGCTTGCCATGTACTGTAAAAAGCTTAGTTTGTACCGATGTTTCTGGCATTAGTGAGTCGTTTGATGCTCCCCTCTCACTTACAGTAAAGATGTTGTGAAAATAGTCATGTCGCGTAGACAAGTTAGCAATCGTGATGGCTTTTTTTTTTCCCAGAGAGGGCTAACTGCGAGTTGATTGATTTATTACAGAATAAGCTTTTCTTTTTGTAATCATTAGGAAGATCATAAATTATTTTAAAAATTTCCTTCAAGTCAACTGTGATAACTTAAAATACATTTATTTCACATAACATTCTCTACACTAAGTCCGGATTAATATCTTAAAATTTATTTTGTGGATTCCTCTGGAACCTAGATAATTTGCTTGATATTATCTCCAACCAACCGCAACAATCGTCTAGTCACACTAAAAATTTAGATTTAACCACAGTATCTTATGATAATATGTATATTTCGCTTCACCCAATAATAGTCGAACATCATCCACGTGGTATTAGGTTTATATTTCCAGGACATAAAACTCTATATATATGAGGTTTAATCAAACGTTCAGGGAATTTGAACAAAAAACCGCAGCTAAACAGTATTCTCTGTGGGAATCATCATTTAAATTTATTAAAAAAAAACAAAAACAAACAAACAAACAAACAAACAAACAAACGGTGGAAACTATAACTTAGTGTATGCATTTTTTACGCCAAATTTTCTAAACTAAACGAAATGTTTCTCAAGTTCCGGTGGATTTAAACTCACAACTGTTAGTTTTTATCCTCAGTTTAACTCTGAAATGTACTCCACTAGATCGATATTGAAATTTCACGAGTGCAAATAGCAAGAGAACTTTAAGACTCTACATCGCATGAAGTATCTTGTATGACGCCTAAAAGGTGTAATTATACCACATGTGAAACAGTCCTGCGGGCATTTGTTGTTTTCTGAAAATGACGTCAATTCTCTTTGAGATATGAAATTCGATTGGGTTAGATCAAAAGAAATGGCTGTCCATCAAACTCTTGCTCTTGATCATTTTGATATTTCAATGTCATCGCAAATGTTTTCTTTGAAGATATTTATGTTTAAGATTTGAGTTTCGTAAGACTGTTAACCAACCGTATGATGCATATTTAAAGTTCTTTAATGTTTTATTCTGTTTTTGACTGAATCGAATGCGCATTTGCACACACACACACACACACACACACACACACACACACACACACACACACACACACACAGATGTAAATTCACATAAATACTAAACCCACTCGATATAATATTCCCAGGCATTATAATTATCATAGGCCACTTGCCTATTAAGCGATGAATCGTTGGCTTTGTCTCTTACTCGGTTTTATCAAAGAAATATCAGTAGTAATTGTGATATATCTTACATGAAACTGTACATTCATGGCGATCTCATCGAGTTAACTTGGATATACTGGCTGGCGTATACAAATGTCTGTTGAGTAATGATGAAAAAAAGTATTTATTTTAACCTATAAATATCTATTCTTCAATGCGATTTCACTTAACACTTCTCTATTGATCACATAAATCGAATGTTATGCAGATAAAAATTACTTAATAAATATGTCAACTTCAGACAACTTCAAGCCACAAAACAATCTTTTAAACATGGGATCTCTCTCTATATATGTATATGCATTGTTGACAGTTGTAGAAGAATAGACAGATAGTGGTACCCCAATCGTCATGTACCAATATGGCTTCTGGTCAACATTTCATATCTTTCATTCTGCTACGGGTGATCTGTGGATTAACATATGTTAATCAAATTAGTTTCATTGACCATTGTTAGTGACTTTCATTCTCACTTTAGGGTGGCTAAACCCTTCAGAGCTTGTATCAGATTAAGATATGCTGAATAAAGCTTTCTGTTGTTTTTCTTTTTAACTCTTGTTAGTTTTGCAACTGTAGATTCGATGTAGTCGTTCCGTTTCAGGTCGGTTGAAAAGTTAGGCCGAGGTGACGAAGTGTGTTGCTCTCCAGGAAACTAACGTCATCCATTTTGATGGCTGGCAGGAAAATTTTTCTATGGTGGTTAAAAGAGAGCAGTTTTGTTTCGGAGACATTAAAATTTACAAACCATTTCCTAACGCAGTCAATCACTGATTGGATGTTCCTTTGAAGAGCAACAGCCAGGTTTACTTTGTCATCCTTGGCAAATGTATTATTAAGACGGAAGTAAATGCTGGTGTTGTAGTGAACAAATCAAGATGTAGATTTAAAATTCAAATGCTCAACACTGACTCATTGATTTTGTTAGAAAAAAAAAACGAATTTACAAACTTAGCACACACGCAAAAGAGAATCCAAAACAAAACTGGTGAAATTTCATAACTTGATGCGAAATGTTTTTGGCCAATAGAAAACTAGGAAACATCTAAAAACAAAATTCAAATAATCTTTAATTATCAGAAACAAATTCTTTTCTGGACATTTTCGCGAGCCGACACGAAATCTTTTCGTCGTCCAATGGAAAGGCCAGAATCACAACCGGCAGTGAATTCCCAAATGCTCTTTTCGAGCCCCACAAACAAAATAAAAGGCGGAACAAATTTGAGAGGAAGACGAGCGTAATTAACACGTACCCTTGACAAACGTCAAGCGATCGTTATTATTATTATTATCTTTTTCTTTCTCTTTCATCTCCTTCCTTTTCATCGTTCAGTCGTTTGCCTCTTTTTATAGTTGATAACCGAACGGAACCCTTTAAGACAGAGCGAGTACACACATACATTCCTACTCAACGATAACGTTCATACATACATGTTACTACTACGAACTCTTGATACCCTTAACTCATTACTACTGTTTCTCATGTACGTTTAACTTCTACCAATTCATGTTAATATTTTCTATAAATAAATTTCTATTTAAACATACAAAATGTATACTTTTATTCTTCCACAAATTCACCTGCTGATAACCTTCTGATAACTCCGATGATCTTCTGAATAAACCTTAATTTGTGGAGATTGTCGGCTATGTTGTGAATTTGCCTTGTACCAGACATGGCTGACCGCTCCTACGACTACAGTGGTGACCCTTCCTACCACAGTGTCATCTGCATAGATGCCTACTTGGGAACTGATCACATCAAGAAGATCATTAATGAAAACCAGAAACAGCGTAGGACCTAGGATAGAGTCTTGAAGAACGACTGTTTTCTTGTTAGAGGATCAGCTTGGCCATTCAAAACGACCTTCGTTTCACGATTTGATAGGAACGATTGGATTAAATCAAACAATCGTCCAGAAATATCGCAGCTATGTAGCTTGCGTAGAAAGTTAGCATGACAAAACCCTGTCAAACGCTTTCGAGAGTAACAGCTCGAACTTCACAATTATTATCGAGAGCCTGGTATAGATATTCAGTGATTCCTGTTTGCACATCAGCAGTAGACATGGTAAAGCGGAAGTCATATTGTTTGTCAGAGTAGGTTGTGAGATGTGAAATGCTTAACTACTTTAGTATTTATTAGAGCCTCGAACGCTTTGACAAAAACCAGTAAGAGGCGATAGTTAGGTGTCAGAGGGTTACCCAGAGTTCTTAAAAACGAGAATTTTAGATGAGAACTTCCAACAAGCAAGAAACAGTGAGAAAATAGTTATAAAGTTTGGGAGAGGATAGGAGCCAAGTTAGGGGCACATTTGTTTCAGACAGTGGATGAGATTTCATCATCTTTGCTTGCCTTGTGGAAGTCTAGTTTAGTAATAATGTCCTAGGCCAGAGACGGAGTTATGCTAATACCTCTCAGTTGGGCCTCTGTTCTAGGAGAGAAATCAGGTGTGGGTACTCCAGACAAGTCAAGTGTTGAGTTGCAAGAGAATCTGCGAGCAAAACCTTCAACATTGTCTGATGTTGATGTGAGCACTTCAAATTGATTAAATAGTGGATTGATCGAGGGTTTGCTGTTGTTTCGCACACACTTGCAGAGCCGCTAGTAATCTTTGGAACTGGACTTGCGAGGTGCTATAACGTTGTTTCAACCTATCCGCAAACATTAGGACATGCTTGCAATTACATACTGACACCTCAGTCACTTGTTTGCATCCTTCTGAAATATCAAATCGCCTGCCAAATGTACAAACGAATATAATTCAAATGTTTAAAAATAGTATTTTGTTAGGACTCTCTCGACTTCTCCGTCTTTAGTCTGTTGCTAACCTTATTTTATACATGCTTTATTTTTTATTTCTCTCTCTCTCTCTCTCTCTCTCTCTCTCTCTCTCTCTGACACACAAATTCGTATATACGAAGGAAGCAGAGGTTCACGTACGAAGACGGTCTCAACGAATAAGTGTAATAGTTTTAATGAATAGCTTTACGAATGCTTTCCTCTTCCGGCGAAAACGAGGTTACCTTTGATTTGAAAAGGCTCGCCTCCTTTTGTTTTATTCTCACGCACCTTGGCCACATTTTTAGTTTCCTGGTTTTCTTTTTTTATACCTTTTCTTTTGTTCAAGGTTTAATATTTTTCTTTCTTTTTCCTCTAAATGATTTTGTGGTGGTCAAATATTAGATTTATTTTTCTTCTTTTTTCTTCACGTATCATCGAATAAACTATTTTGACTCTTCTTTTTGGCTCTTTTCACTCTTATTTAATCTTTCATTTTTTTTCTCATTTTAAATTTTTTTATCGATTTAATCTTGTTTGTTTTTTTCTGTGTGAGAACGGATTTTTTCCACATGGCATTTACTCAATGATTTTCTTTGCCTTTTTCTTATTTCCTTTTTCATAACAAGACAAATACAATTTTCATCTTTATACATGAATACCTTATTTTTGCTTTTGCTCTGCTAAATTTCACTCACTGTTATTTCAAAATAGGTACGTCCACTCATTTTCGATAACTAACTTTTAAATTGAATTTTTAAAAATAAAATTTTTTAAAAAATTTACTTTTAGATTTAATTGAAAGCTAAATGATTAAATTAACTATTTCCAGTAGATAGTAGATAAATTACACTGGTGTATTTCAAACAGAAATCATATTAATTGGAATTTAAAATTTCGAGATGTTTTTTTAATTGTTCAATTTTTCGGCCATTTTTGAGCGATCGACACATTTGTAAACAAAAGTTAATTCACGGTTTTAAAACCTTGCAATAATAATGGATACACCTGTAGCACATTATCTTTTGGAAAATTAGCAAATTTAATGTTAAATTAATCTGATTTACACAAGTATTACTTATTTATAGCCTGAAATGTAGAATAAAACTATTTCTTAATCAGAGACTTGAACTTTCTGACCTTTCCATCGTATTTGAAATGTGTTGACAGATGCGAGAAATGACATAATTGACTCGAAATGACATAATTGACTCGACAGATGGCGATCACAAATTACATAATTGTATAAATTTTTCCGGTAAGGGGAAGAAACCGTGAAACACATGACACATAGAAATTACCATACAAAAAAATACTTCAACTACACACACACACACACACACACACACACACACACACACACACACACACACACACACACACACAGATGAAAATGATTTTTAAAATACGATTGCTAGATGATTTTTATTTAACTTTTTAATTTTGATTAGTAAAAATTTTAAAAAATATTTTTGGAATTTTATAAAATAAGTTATGCAAACAATTTTTTAAAAATTTCATGATTAATCGAAGAAAAAATTTCTCTGCAGACTGTAATGTCTTTAGTATTTATTTTTATTAAAGCAATTAAAAGTTTAATTAAATTAATTAAATAATGTTATAGTTTTATTGTATTTTTTATTTGACTATTCGTATGGCAGGGGCGATATTACCCATGAAATGATAATAATATTAGTAATATTAATAAAGGTGGATATACCATAAAACAGAAAACACCGAGTGAAAGAGAGACCTTATCAAATAACCTAGCGGTTGATAGGCCGTAAAGACTTTGAAATATTGATAATATTACGGAAAGATAAATTAGAACATGACATAAATCTTTTTTTAGTGTACAAAAGGTAGTAGATTATTAATTGAAATGTTAATTTTATCTATGAACAGAAAGCACGATCTTTTGTGAAGTTGACAAACCGTGTCAGAACTATTAATAGTGATGTGGACCTAAATTAGGACCATCAATAATAAGACAAATGTCAATGTAGGTTTAGACATATATTAGACAAAACAATACAACGATACAAGATATACACATAGAAAAGCCAAAAGAGAAAACTGTATTGTAAATCAGTCAGTGAAAACTACTCGAGTCTCCGCAGAGTCTAGCACACACCGAGCGTTAATAACCCTCGGCTACATATAGTCCTATGACGAGTCCATTATCTTATGTGAGTAATACCCCACAACAAATAGGTAAGAATCGAGAACAACGATATATGAAATCTAAGGCGGCCGATGGATAAGGAGTAAAGTGTTCTCTTTGAGATTTTTATTTTCGAATCGGGTTGAGGAAGATTTGTTTATAAAGAATGCAAAGGGCAATAAAATAATATAATATAAAATCATAAAAATGTCTGTCTTGCGAGTGTTAGGAGATGGGTCACAGCCGAATCACATGTGTCAAGACGCACACACCCACACACACCCACTAAATTTAGGCCCCGCAAGGCAGCACAGAGATAGTCACGTGTGAGTATATAATCAGTTTGGGAGTAGTAGGGCAGAGGTTAAACTGGCCCAAATATCCACCTAGTAACAACTGTCTAGACAAAAGCCAGACATGAAAAGTCAAGAATCAGCAGTAGCCAAAATTCGCGCCTAAAATGCGAATCACGAGGTAATTACAAAACCAAGTCAGTTGCGGGCTAGATTTCGACTGATCAGGTCACGATATTTCTACGCTGAAGCTCAGGCAGCCTTCGAATGAATGAGGAGGCTTATTTTTATAATGATGTAACTCAACCAAGTCAGTCGTAGCAACTCCGGATAAAAATTATAAGAGTATATTATTTATTCGTTAAATTTATAAGAAGAAAATTTAAATGGGAGATTGCAGAATTCTAAGAATATAAAATCCAGCTACGTCAAAAGGAAAGGAAGAAGTTGTAATAGACCGAATCGATCATCAGATAAGAAAGATATCGACACAGATTTGCAGAGAATATAACGTTCAGCTGAAGAAACAAAAGTGAAGAAAATTGCAGAAAAGTTTGCTACGGTCAGGCAACATTCGAACCCAAGTATATGTCGAAAAGAAAGAAGAAAGAAAGAAGAAGAAGAAGAAGAAGAAGAAGAAGAAGAAGAGAGAGAGAGAGAGAGAGAGAGAGAGAGAGAGAGCGAAAAGAAAAGAAAGATAAAAAGAGAACTGGATAGATAAAGGTAAGTCATTATACTTTTAGCCCCGTGTTATAATTAAATGCATACATCAACCAACAATATGTTATCGCAAACACCTTCCCCACGCTAAATAATATTGTGTATATCCTATCCCATTTTTGTATTATGTGTTAATTTCCTGCATTCGTTTTAATTCGTCGTAATTCGTTATAATTCAACAAGTTTTTGGTATCCCAGCAGAGGTTTTGAGTTTTAATCCCAGTTGTTTTTTCATTGGACATTCTCACTCAGACTTTTTTGTTATTATTTTGTTATTTTATATTCGATCGTTGAATTTTTCCTTTTATGTATTCAAATTTATATTAAAATCATTTCGCCTTGTGTTCATCCCTTGGATTGTTGATCAGTTCATGTGTTCATAAAGAAGCGACCTGGGAAAGATTATATTCAATCATACCGAGCGAATAATAATCTTATCTACTATTTTTATTTTTTCTTTATTGTCCATTCTATACAATCTAAGAGGGATAACTCGTATCCATCCAATGATGTGTGGAATCTAAATATCCCCAAATCGGCGTATAATCATAATAGTGATTGTCGACGTGGAGGGCATATGACAAGACCTTAAGTTGTTAGATGGAATTCATAGTGGGTTGCCGGGAAGGCACTTGGGTTCGAGATTGAGTTTGTCGTGGTCTTCCAGAAGAAGAGTTGGGGTTTTGACTATCTTTGAATACAGTCAAACTGAGTTGAATGACATCAGTGACTGAAAGAAAACGTCCGCTGTGTGTGTTACTGATACAAAGACCGAAGAAGCAAATTACTTCCGCTAACATATAAACACCGCTATTGCTACTACTACTATTACTACCACTGAGAACAGGAACGTCGATGGTTGGAGTAGTTGCGCTAAGAACGAACTAAAAAGTGTTAAACGAAAGCCACATCTCTCCTTTACAGAAATTATTGAAGTGTTTTGTTTGGTTTGGTTATAGTTCGTATGCAAGTGACATTCAACTTTTTTGCAACAAGAATTTTTTTGTTTGTTTGTTTATATATATAAAATTTTTATCTTCCCAGAATCGAATCGACTTGGTTATATTTATTTTTCTGTTCACCCGATTCTCACCCGACGAACTTACAGGTGCACCAACGGGGAGCTTATGATTTCTACAATCTGATAACTGTTCTCCAGGATAAAAAATCACAAGGTGGCTGGAGGGTTGCATCAAATCGACATTTGAAACTGCAGGCTCATGTCTAACCTGTAATGCTGGAACAGACAGGTCCAACGGCCGGTCTTGTGGTGTACGTCGGTCTAGAAGAGTTAGGATACGGTGTTACAATCGGAGCAGATGTTCGGTAAAAGGTGCTAAATTGTTGAAAAAATAATACATGATTTATATTCCCTAATGAGTCCTGCGTTTAACTAATAAAATCAATTTTGTCTGCAGAATTGAATTTCCTGAAATTTCACGAATTAACGTGTAGAGTGGAGTAACAGATGTAAAATAAATATTTTAGCAATATTTTAAAAAATAACAAATCAAAAATAATCTTATTCATTTAAGAATAAGTCCTAAAAGTTTAATTAAAATCCGACAATTATCTGATTTTTGTAAGAATTTCCAAATTAATGTGTTTGTCACCGGAAAAAAGGAAGTTATGTAATATTACGTTTTCCATTTTAAACGCTCGTAACAATTTGGCTCTCCACTAACGAAAATGAAAACAAGATTTTTACCAAAATTTCGAACGTGTTAGAAAGGATTAAAAAATAATTAAAAATACTTTGATCTTTCCTTTTAATAATATTATAAACATTTTGATGGAAAACATTCGTTTTTATTAAGTTTGGGACCTTTTTCTTTATACTATGCGATTTAGTGGAGGTACTTATTTTAATTTTCTAACATACTAGTGTACAAGATGCTACTAGAAAGTCTCGGCTCGATTCATTTCGTAAAATCAGTATTTCAGTTACTAAACATGAAAATACATTGGGATCAACTCGAAAAACCTTACAGCAGTACCTTCTCATACATCGACAACAGCCCCCAATATTAGAGAACGAAAGTTTAAAAATGAATAAATTTCCAGTTCTATAGCTATCAGACCTATAGAACTGGAAATTTATTCATTTTGTAGTAATAAAAAATACGTTAAGTTTCATTAAAAATCTGGGACACTATGGTAAATGTACATAAAAAGAATCAACAATAATTTTATAAAACGAAAGCTGCTTATTGAAACAGAAAATGTAGCATCCAAAATTAAAGAACGATCATTGTCTTCATGGTGATTTTTAAGAAAAATAAAATTAAAAATTGAATAGCTTCCAATTAAATACGGCAATATTATTGCCATCGAAATTTATATGATTTATATATTTCTACAGCATCTGCGTTAGAACTCATAATAATTTACAACATTTAATCAATTAGGTTACTAAGTGATGACTTTTTCTATTGTAAAAGATGTTAATAGAGCTAAGAGTGTAATTCCTAGAATATTAATAGTTTTTTATATTAAAAGTTCTTTTAAGTCATTGAAACATGAGGGCGGCCACGTAAGACGATTACTTGGTTATCATTATGTTACAAAGTAAATGATACTCTGTATAAGAATATTATTGAACATTATTGTCTCTTCCCTAAGAGCATCTCCTGCTCCTTGGTACATCTTAGTCAAACTGGTAAAACAATTCTTCAAAGCTGAAAATGTCGAGGTTATGCCATTTTTCAATCGAATTAATAATTTTTGGAAGATCATTGACGATAATGATAGGTCATTAAAGCCAATGTAAGTGGCAACTTTGTGGCATAAACTGAAATAAGTATAGGATGTTTGAATAATATAAGAAATTAGCGAAGTCTTTTAGTCGTAGATGTGCGAAAGTAACTCAAATTCATGGCTTGTAATCGTCTTATTGGATGTGCGTTGTGATGCAGTGGATATTGGAACGAGAAATCGAGGAGCCGAGTTCGAATTCCAGTTGAATTCTTTGCATTCACTTACGCGCAAATAACCTTGGGGAAGGTATTAATTCGTCTCTTCCCTCCAGTTATGGGTTAAATAATAGAACAGATTGGGTTCTATAGCCATGTCAGCAACCAGTCTAATGTAGAAAGTAGTGGCAACCTACTGCGAGATAATCTTCTGCCCAGTCAGTCATGTCTATTTCGAGATATGATCGCCCAAGCGTGTATAACGTATGGCACTTAATTGACTGAATCGTCTTATTAGTATTCTGTATCCATGTTAAGGCAACAACATTTCCAATTTGATTTACATGATTACAATTTTGTTCACTAATTCTGAATTCCGCATGTTTTTGTATCGCCCTCCTTTTTTTGCTATATTGTAGAACACAATTGTATTGCACATTTATCACGATCGATTCTGTAAAAATAGAAAATGTTGAGATTTAAATTTCAGTTCCTAAATATTGGATGCTAATCTCCCTCCTCTTTATCTCTGTGAATATACCTCTTTATTTAAAAATAAAGAGGTATATCCACTTTAGCCATTCATTTAAAGAAGATCTCTTATCGAACGTCTAATATTGATTTCAAAATCTGTTTTAAGCAGGTTAAATCGTTCATAAATGTGAGAACGTTTTCGCGGTCACAAGGGACGTAATCTCCGCCCATTTTTCTCTTTCCGTCTATAAAATAAAATGACTCATTCCTCACACATGTGAAGACTCGATAACACACTTTACAGCAAGTATCGCTTTACGTTTCATCTTGTCACGGTAAGGTCAGCAGACGTTAATGTAGTACAAACTGTCGAAAAAGTCTTGATAGTCTGGAAATAGAAAACACAAACTTGGTAAGCAAATTTTGCTGCAGAAGAGTTATATAGAATCTTATTGGAAAGACTTCCGAATAAAAACTTATTTGGGATGATACACACTTGAAAAATATTTTTCGAGTCTTAAAAAATGAAGAAGCAAGTTTTATAAATTATTAAATCATTAGATAGACACTTCTTTTTCGCATTTTCACGCGCTTGTAATTATAGTTTCTGTTTAAAAAGGTGTCATCTCAGTGATTCCTTTAAATGTGTTACGTAGAATCTGACTTTAAATTATTAATTGAATTGATTCTGTGGATTTGTGAAGAATTTCGGCTTAGACTTTTTTGAAAATTCCGATTAGAGTACATAATTAACGTATTCAATTCTATACTAATATATACTAATTTATTATCTTATGAAGGATTGTGGTTCCTATCATGCACATGCATTAAATTTGTATGCTGATCATTATACCACTAAACTATCACGTAGGTTAAATTGTAATCATTTTCATTGAAATACCGCGAGGAAGTAATGTCTCTACACAAATAGTTGTAAACAATGCAACATTAAGCAGTTAAAAAAGCAAAATACAAACTAAACAATATGTAGGCACCAGATTCTTCTTCATTCTGGAATTGGGATTTGAAATATGTTTAATAAATGATACATACATTCAAGCTAGTACGTCTGTGGTGAATATGAAATAAAAATAACTTACTTTTCTTCACTATTTTCAAATTCGCGAGCCATGCGAAAATCTTTTCTTTTTTTTTGACCAATAGAAAAAAAGATTGTCTCCGTGATAAGGAAAAAAAACAAAGCTAATTTTGCGAGCGAGTGTTAAATATTTATTAACCATTGACAAGCGGGTGATTTACAAAAAATAACAAATTGAACTTTCAATGACCCATGTCATGTTTCTTCCTGCCCATAAATGAGCCGACGACGTGGCCAAGTCGGCCTACTTATTTTATGTTTTTCGACAGGTCAATCAGAGAGAGAGAGAGAGAGAGAGAGAGAGAGAGGGAGAGAGATGGAACGAAGCCGAGAGCACTCAACACAACATAATGTAACAGAAATTGTCGACGTTATGATGTTATACTTTTCGATAAATACATTTACATCTACATGCGAAAGAGTTTGTGGGGAGTTCCGTTATGTTTGGCACAAGGCTAAATTTTGATAAACACGATTAAGCTCCCTACTTTACGTAATATCAACGCAAAACGGCACTAATAAGAGATTAAAAATATTTAAAGATTAAAATACAACACTTGGTAATGGCCAGAAGTATGGCCCAAATTCTACTACATTACAAATGTTTTGGCAATATATTAATGGTAGCCAAAGATGCATTATCTTGTAGACACACAAGAAACGTTTATTCCAATATTTGCAATTCCTTGTCTACGGTAGTTAGTTCAACTCGTATTAATATTTAGATGGTGCACAGATTTAGTTGACCATAAATAGAAAATGGTGGTAGCGAAATATTTGGATTCACCACAGTTTGACGATGCTTTGACTCTAATCTGTAGATTCATGTTTAGTCATGAATTTTGAACTCACTGTCATTTCTTGGCTCTGCTTTACCGGTCACAGAAAACATGGGAATTTTGTATATTCTGAATGCTGATCCAATAACATAGAAGCAATGTTTTCATGTATGAGACAAGTGTTCATTATACTTAGGGCACCTCGATGTGAGTAATGGCTAACGAGCTAATTTGTTTGACAATTATTACTGTAAATTCGATACTAAGTCAGTGACCCCTCGTCGAAGATTTATTTCAAACTAAACTTAGTAAATTCAAACTGTGTTCATTATATTATATTTTCTCAAAATATGCGGGTTGTGGTAGTGAAGCTGTTACCCATCACAGATATTAACAAGAGAAGTGTAGTAAAGTTTTATTTGTGAGCTGCCTCAAGTGAGAGAAAACGGAAATCTGGAGGTGTATATACCGTCACACTGACGTACTGGCTCCAACCGAGGCCGTCGCTATATATTACCAAGGCCGAAGCGATGAAATGTGACGTCACGGTAGTAGAGTCATGAATTAGCGTAGCAGCCGTGTCTCTCACTTCATAACAATGTTGATAATCACAAAGTTGTTTTTTTTTTAAATAAAGATTTTAAAACTTTTTAAAATGCAACAAGAAAAAAAAGAAAGACACATGTTTTTGATTTATGCTGGTTTTATTAATTTTAATTAAAAATAAGGAAAACAATAATTAATAAGAAAATATAAACATTATTGTTGACTACTGACTGTCGGTCATGTTTGTAAATAAAGACAAAACTTTTCGTTTATTCGTCTAAATTCTAAAAATTTAACAAACATTGCTTAAATTTTCATATTTTTAATTTAATTATGAAAAATCACAATCACTTTTGTTTTAATTGCAAGAATTTTAAAACCAGAATCACTCAAATATAGCAATCAAGCAACCATTAGAATTTAGGAACAAACAAGAAGCAACAATATATTTATTGTTGCTTCTTGTTTGTTCCTAAATTCTAATGGATGCTTGATTGCTATATTTGAGTGATTCTGGTTTAAAAATTCTTGCAATTAAAACAAAAGTGATTAAAAATATTAAATTAATTAAAAATATTAAAAAATGCAACAATTTAAATTCAAGCAAATTAATTCAAACTAAATAAGTTTAAGTTACTGTTTTTTAAAAACCAAGCTTATAAAAGTTTTTTATGTCTCAAAATTCAGTTGAATGTTTGAAGTTTTCTTTTTTTACTTAACTTCTTACAAGTAATATTATCATTTTCCTTGCTACAAAAATTATTTAATAATGCATTAGAAGAGCTCCAGATAATCATTTTTTCAATGCTGTGACCTTCACCACCTGAGTAAACATGAAAAAGAAGTTCATCATTACCCAAAAAATCCAATGTTATGTACATAGACAATTTTCTTTGATTCATTGAATGAAGAAAAGAAGGATTCTTTACAATATTATTAATAAATAATAATATAATTGTATAGTACTTGTGGGGGATTTGGTATTTGCTGGGTTGTATGTTGATTATTTCCCCCACAAATACAACACTCTATTTTGCAATCGCGCAAAGTGAAGGAATAAGTTACAACGGACATTCAACAACAAACAATTTATTATGTGACAAATAAAATGGTATGTAGAAACCAACAAAATACATGATTCGAAAATTGCCTTTTTGAGAAATATAAACTTGGCAAGAAGTTAATTTTTGTCCAAAAACGTGTATAAGTTTACATTAGCAGAGTCTGTAAATAAGCCTTTCCTACTTACATTTGGTGCGTTTCAGTTGGCGACAGCGTGTCGCGTTGCTGAAAGAAAGTTCGTCGGTTCATTCTTTTTAAGGTCCTTGGAGCGAGGTCACGAACTTTTGGCATGGAAGAAATGACATGGCCGGCAAAGTATACGGTGTCATGCGGACTTAATGGCCTGCTTGGTGACTGACCTTTTTTTTCTAACTGTGTGTATTATATACATTAATAGGGGATCAACTAATCTTCCTAACATTAGGGTGTGAAAACATTTACTGACCAATCAGATTTATTATTTTACATTTTTGTTTTGGGGCCTAAATATTTTTGTGTTAATTTACTTCCAAGCCTATTTTTCTAGAATGTTCTTATTCTAAGTTTTTAGCTGATTGGTTGAGAAATATAAAAATGTAATCTAAATTCTACTGCTGTTTTGATCCAATTTCTCTAGAATGTTCTATTGTGTTTTCCTGTTGCTTATTTTAATAAAAAAAATATGTATCCCATATACTAAATTTGTTGTTACATCATTGGGATATAACAGAGAACATCTATTAATTCCTTGAAAATAACTGTTTATATCAGGTCTCTTCCTGATACTAAACTTTTACAACTATAACATTGCCATTTTTTTAAAACGGCATAACAGCAATAAATAATTATGAATCGAACGAATTAACGATATGATAGCTAAATCTGAAATAGATTTTTAAAAACGTCTTGAGAACTTTTAATCCAATAGATTTATTAATATCAACAAATGTCTTTAGGGAAATTCTGCTAAAAAACAACGCAGTTCGAATTTTAAAATAATATTTTGAAATATTTTGATTGAATCCATTGTTAATCCTACTGGATGAAATAAAAAGATAAATTTTTACCTTAAAAAAAAAATACACCTAAAAAATCCTAGTATATTTGGTAATTCAATTACATTTTTAAAATATTTTATTTGTAAAAAATGAAAAAAAAGTAAAAATTAATGTTTCTATTTCATTTATGATGTTAAACTGTTTATAAAAAAAATCATTTTTTTGCAAAACTCTTTTCTTTTTTGGTTAATGTTTTACTTACTAATTAATTTTTTAAGGATTAAAAACCCTAAACCAACTATAAAAGATTTATTCTTCAGTTAAAATTCTAATTTTTTATTTCCAATTTTTTCTATGGATAAATATCGATAATTAACTTCAAATTATCAAAAATAGGAAAAAAATGTTTGGAAAATATTTTTTGAGGGTGTTCATTTTGTGCTAAATATTTTCTAAAAACTAAATATTTTAAAAATTAGGTTTTAAAATTCAAGTGTGGTGTGATTTAGGCCTGTATGTTTCAAATAAATTCAAAAGTTATTCAGAAATAATAGGTTTAAACAAAGTTTAAATCATCATTTTCATGTTTTCATTTTCGGTAGTAGTGATTTCTTGACATTTGCAAGAAATAATTTCACGGAGTTTTCAAAGAAAAAACCTTAAAAATAAAACAAATTCTTTTAAAATTGACTAAAAAATAAATTTTGTAATTTTTGTTAATACAGGAAAAAGAATAAAAAAAATTTAATTCATGAATATTTTTTCATGTTTAAAAACGATTCATAAAGTTGCAAGTATAGAGTAAGATTTTACTTTCTGTTCCTAAGAATATTTAAGCATTTCATTGAAAAGAAAACATTATTTTCTTAAATAAAATATCAATAAAATATAAATTCAAATATTTTTAGAAAATATAATGTTTAACAACTTTTTTCGGCTTCAGTTTAAGTTTTAAAACATTTCGAAAAAAAAACTTACAAACGAATAGCCATAAATTTTATTTTTTTAATTCAGATATTTTTTAAGATAATTTTTATTTCAATTTTATTCAAAGAAATAAAAATAATATATATTAATTTAAAAGATATATTATAAACAAAGTGCTTTCTTTCTTGTGCGACGGCAAAAGCCGCAAAACTAATTTTTTAGCAAATTTTGATTTTAGCAACTGTTGAAATAAATGGTGATAAAATGTTAATTACTCACTTTGCTAAATGGACTTGTAGTAAAATTCTCCCTTTTAATGTTATGTTTCCATTTATCAAATAATAACTGTTTATCTTGTGGAAACGAAAAACAATGAACTTTCGCTCCATTTTTATAATTCCCTTTGCAATTTGGTTCTGAAAATAAGTTAACGCTAACGGACGCCGGGTAGTAAAACAACACTACTAAGTGTGACGTCACCAAGTCAACTTTAATCATATAACAGGCCTGGTAATATAGCGACGGCCTCGCTCCAACTTGCTTAAATTTCGCACATTATGGCGTCACACAAAGGGCAGGTAATTAAGTTTTTTTATGCTACTGTGTACTGAAAGCAAGACGATTGTTTTACCAGAAATGTTACATGACAGAAAAATGCTTTTCATTTGTTAAATCAATTCTCAAATACATAAAATCTGAATTAATCAAAATATATTTTATACTTTCGTGCGTCATTAACATAATAAATGAAATTAGATCTTGTAAAAATAATTTTTCAGCTATTTTTTCACAGTCCCAACTTTACAGTATGTTGAGGATCACCCCTTTTTTGCACATAAGTATGGACTCGTCTAATGTGTACATATAATCCTGCCTATACAGAGAACGACAGTAGTAGTTAGAGAGTTAGTAAGGAGTTAGCTGGACAGTAAGTTGGTGCATATTATGTTGGAGTGTTTTGGATATAGACTCATTACCCGGACATACTTCGTCACTACAAGATTGTATATATTGATTCCTACTAACAGTATTCCTAGTATTCCTGAATTGACTAACTGTGTTTCAGTTTGTATATTTTTGTTCAATATAACTTACATTTTCTATCTCCATATCTATTTTTGTTATTTATTATTTTGTGTGGCTCCTCAACAAAAATCCACAACAAAATGGCGGTGAAGGATTTCGAACAATTTCACACGGAGGAAAAATACGTTTCCATGTCAGTCGGCAACAACAAATTGGCGACAAAGGATTTCGAACAAGTTCACACGGAGGAAAAATACGTTTTTCACATCAGTCGCAAGAAACAAATTGGCAACAAAAGAGCGCGAAATCACGTATAACACCAAGAAACAACAAATTAACCTCGAGGATCTCGAAACTTACATACAGAGGAGTCGCCAACAACAAATTGGCAAAGTAGATTCGTGCACAAGTCGCACAACAAATTTGCGATGAACTTTAACAAAGTTCGCTACGAGGATTCGAACAACAAGTCGACCACAAACAATTGTGAGACACTATCACAGAGAAATAGAAGAAAGAAAAAAAAAACAGTCGAAATTAATTGCTAGAAAGCAATAGCTAAAATATAAAATCCCTCACGGAATCGAAACAGCAAATCATGGAAGACTTTCAGAAAGGAAGACTGGAAATCATTAATAGGAGTGAAGGAAGACAATATAAACTAGAAGAAAGACAAACGGAAATGCAAAAGGAAAATGAAGAAAGACATATAGAAATACAAAAGCTAACTGATGAAAAACAATTGGAAATACAAAAAGTGAATGAAGAAAGACAATCACAAATACAAGAACTATTACTAAAATTAACAAGTACAACACTAGAAAGAAACGCGGAAAACGAAGAGACGTTTTCGCAAGATTCTGTGTGGAACGCTATTGAAACTTTTAAATACTCAATCGAGGAAGACATATCTACTACAGGCGATATGAAGATATTTTAAATATCGACGGCCTGCACTGAAGTGAAATAAAAAAAAAGACTAAGGCTTTTACTCAGAAAATTAGGTACGGACGAACACACTAAGTTCGGAGATTATATTCTCCCCCAAAAGGACGAACGATTTAACGTTTGACGAGGCAGTGACAGGCCTCACTGAGCAATTTAGCCCCAAAATCTCGTTGTTCCATAAAAGGTGAAAATGCCTTAATCTCAGAAAAGACGAAAACGAGGACTATTCTACATTCGCAGATATCGTCAACAAACACTGTGACGATTTTAAATTGTCGGAGCTAACCCCAGACAATTTCAAGTGTCTCATATTTGTCCAAGGACTAGTTGCTGCTAAAGACAGCCAAATGAGAAAACGAATGCTGACCAAACTTCAAAACGAGCCAGGTCTAATACCACAAAAACTATCAGAGGATTTCCAGAAATGCCTCAGTGTAAAGAAAGATAGCAAGGACATCGAAGAGTCAGGAGTCGCGCACATTCGAAAGGCCAAAAGACATTTACGTTTTGTACCCTCCCCAAAAGCAAAACAAGATTATAATGAGAAAGAAAAGATATACAAAACTACGTTTGACAAGAATCCAATAAAAAACAAGCACCCAATTCTTCTTGGTTCCGCCGAAGTGTAGAATCCCGACTGGGGGAAAAAATAGACAGCCATTTTTTGGTCGGGCCATATAGGCCGGAAACACACTTGTAACTGACCATGTGTCATATGTTGCCCTTAGTGGGAGGGACAACTAAATAATGTAGTAGTTACAGAGTTTCCTCTATTAATATAACACCGTCCGCACTCTGCCTTCGGGTAGAAGGCGCACTTTGCTTTCGAGCAGAGAGCACCAACACAGTCGTGGTTCCGCCGAAGGGTAGAATCACGGCTGGGAAACGATAGACATATTTTTTGGCCGGGCCATATAGCACGGAAAAGTAAATTATAACTGACCCTGTGTCACAGGTTGCCCTTAATGGGTGAGCCAACTAAATATTGTAGTAGTTACAGAGTTTCCTCTACTAATATGATACTGTCAATTCTCTGCTTTCGGGTAGAGGGCGCTCTCTGCTTCCGAGCAGACAGCACTAACCCAGTGGTGGTTCCGCCGATGGGTAGAAGCACGACTGGGGAAACATAGACAGTCATTTTTTGGCCGGGCCATATAGCCCGCGAAACCCACTTATAACTGACCATGTGTCACATGTTGCCTTTAGTGGGAGGGACAACTAAATAATGTAGTAGTTAGAGAGTTTCCTCTGCTACTATGACACTGTCAACTCTCTGCCTTCGGGTTGAGGGCGCTTTCTGCTTCCAAGCAGAGAGTACTAACTCAGTCGTGTTTCCGCCGAAGTGTAGAAACTCGACTGGGGAAAAATAGAAGGCCATTTTTCGGCCGGCCCATATAGCCCGTAAATCTTACTTATAACTGACCATGTGTCACATGTTGCCCTTAGTGGGAGGGACAACTAAATAATGTAGTAGTTAGAGAATTTTCACTACTACTGTGACACTGTCAGCTCTCTGCCTTCGGGTATAATGCGCTCTCTGATTCCGAGCGGAGAGCACTAACCCAGTCGTGGTTCCGCCGAAGGGTAAAAGCACGACAGGGGAAAAATAGACAGCCATTTTATGGCCGGGCCATATAGCTCGGAAATCCCACTTATAATTGACCATGTGTCACATGTTGCCCTTCGTGGGAGGACAACTAAATAATGTTTTAGTTAGAGTGTTTCCTCTACTACTATGACACTGTCAGTTCTCTGCCATCGGGTAAAGGGCGCTCTCTGCTTCTGAGCAGAGAGCACTAACTCAGTCGTGTTTCCGCCGAAGGGTAGAAGCATGACTAGGGAAAAATAGACAGGTATTTATTGGCCGGGCCATATAGCCCGCGAAACCCACTTCTAACTGACCATGTGTCGCATGTTGCCCTTAGTAGGAGGGACAACTAAATAATTTAGTAGTTAGGGAGTTTCCTCAACAAATATGACACTGTCAGCCCTCTGTCTTCGGGTAGAGGGCACTCTCTGCTTCTGAGCAGAGAGCAATAACTCAGTCGTGGTTCCTCCGAAGGGTCGAATCACGACTGGGGAAAAATAGACAGGTATTTTTTGTCCGGGCCATATAGCCCGGAAATCCTACTTATAACTGACCATATGTCACATGTTGCGCTTAGTCGTAGGGTCAACTAAATAATGTAGTAGTTAGAGTGTTTCCTCTACTACTATGACACTTTCAGCTCTCTGCCTTCGGGTAGATGACGCTCTCTGCTTCCGAGCAGAAAGCTATAACCCAGTCGTGGTTCCGCCGAAGGGTAGAATCACGACTGGGGAAAAATAGACAGACATTTTTTGCCGGGCCATATAGCCCGGAAAACCCATTTATAACTGTCCGTGTGTCACATGTTGCTCTTAGTAGGATGGACAACTAAATAATGTAGCAGTTAGAGAGTTAGTACGGAGTTAGTTGGTCAGTAAGTTGTTGCATATTAAGTTGGAGTGTTTTGGATATATACTCATTACCCAGACATACTTTTCACTACAAGATTCTATATATTGATTCCTACTAACAGTAGTACTAGTATTCCTGCATTGACTTACTATTGCTCCAGTTTGTATATTTTTGTTCAATATAACTTTCATTTTCTATCTCTATATCTGTTTTTGTTATTTATTATTTTGTGTGGCTTCTCAACAAGAATCAGTATATGATAAAAAGAAAAAGTATCTAATATTTTGTTTGAAATAACGAAATATTTTTGTTTTAATGCTTTTTTAAAAATTCTGAATAAAATGTCAACCATTGCTAATTAAATAGCTGGAATCCTTGGGGATTTTAATATATCAGTGGGAGCCAAAAATTTAAATAATGATTTGTAACTGTAGCGTCACTGACCAGTCTTATCCCAGGAATAGACGCAAAGATTTGGAGTCTGTGGGTTCTGGAAAATTTTTGATGTCTTCGACGTTCTGGGTTGTTGGCTTTAATCCTTTCATGCTTACATTATAGCCTAAGAAATCAATAGAGTCTTTGTAGAACTGACATTTTCCAACAGAGATTTGAAGGTTGTTTCCTTCGATAATCGATATATGTAAAAACACAGTCTACATCCATAAATATGTTGTCCATAAATCTCTTGAATGTAGAGCTGCTGTTTTGTAGACCAAATGGCATGAATAGGTATTCAAAGAGACCAAATGTTGTTATCACAGCAGATTTTTTTTATGTCTGCCTTATTCATTGGAATCTGGTGATAGGCCTGTAGGAGATGAATTTTTGAAAATACAGTCTTCTTGAACAGTTTAGATCCGAGGCTGTTTGTGTTTGGTATCAGATATCTGTCTGGTTTTGTTAACTGGTTCAAATGTCTAAAATCACCACATACTCGCCATTTTCCTGGGGTTGACTTGGGAACTAGATGTAATGGCGATGACCAGCGGGACTTTGACGGTTGAATAATTCCAGATTGTAAGTGTCGCAAACACCTGTTTAGCTGATTTACATTTTTCTTCTGACAGTTGTCGAACTTTGGCATATGTAGGGGCGCTATCTCCAGTGTCTATGACGTGTGTTACTTTCGTGTTAGACACTGAAGGCTGTCCTGTACGCGGATTGGTTAGTTTTGGAAATCCTCGGAGGAGAGAGTACACTTCTTTTGGTAGGTTGTTGTGGTTATTCACAGTTATACACTGTGCAGTGACTCGTCCTCCTTGTGTATATCGGCGGGTTTCCTCATCAATGAGTCTACCCTTTTTGCAGTCTAAGATTAATCCATAGTGGCGCAGAAAATATGCTCCTAAGAGGGGGTTGACGGTATCCGCTACTACTACGGACCATGTGTATGAACGGCGTAGGCCCGGAATCCCAATATCAACTTCTGCTTCGCCAAAGCATTTAATATTATTCCCTTTTGCTGCTGATAGTGTTACAGGTGTAGGTTTTAAGTTTAGACTGAGTGCCATTCTCTGTGGTAAGATTGTTATAGAGGCACCTGTGTCAATCACAAAATTGATCTTATTTGTGTCAATTTTGGTAGCAACCTCAAATAGTTGTGAGTTGCGGTTCCTGATGCAATTCGCATTATCAGTTTTCCGAGGCTTGGGTGGTAGCGTTTCTGGCAGGTGAAGATGGCCTCGAAGTGGGCATTATTTGACAGCCGGACTTGTTTGGCCACCTGCACCATGGTTTGCACGTCCTCGACTTTTCTGTATAATATAAATGTCCACGACATACTCGTGGATTCTGATTCTCATAAAATGGTCCGGTGCTATAAGTCGTTCTAGGGGTGGCGCCGGTGGAGACAGTAGATCTGGAGTGTCTGCTTGCATGCAGCATAGTGGCGGCTTGTATCATCCTAGGTTTTAAAAATGGTGTTATTTCGTCAGCCAATGTGCCCAGTTCCATCAGGGAGGTATTTTATATTGCTGCTATTACGGGTGTTAATTCCATGGGTAGTGCCTGAATGAACTTCTGTCGAACAAGTTCATCTCCGACACCAATCCTGCTGGCTGTCGACATCAGCTCATGGAGATAAGCTGAAGGTCTCCCTGTCATTTGAGTGTTAGCCATTAATTTAGCGAAAATCTCTTGTTTTGTCCATTCGTGTCTCGCCATTACTGCGTCTTTTAGCTCTGAATATTTTTTAGAAACTATAATAGCGGACGGTCAGCTGGATATCAATTCTGGAGGTAGGACAGATAATACATGGCAAAACCTGGTTTCTTCACTTGTTATGTGTCGCAATTCAAATTGTGCCTCTCAAATTGCAAATCAACCATCTGCTGCTGTGTGCATAAAGACTGGGATATAGCTGACGCGCTTTCCTCCATTTTAGTGACTTACGATAAGGCAACAAGTGAGAGGAAAGAAAAGGGCAAGACAATAAAGCAAATTTCTGCTGGACGGAACGTGTTTGTGTTAATAATTTTTTTTATTTTTGTGCTGTGTGTGAATGCGATAAAATGATGAAAGTAAAAGCCGTGACACACGTCTGTTTTTTTCTTTTAGTTTTACACACTACGTGTGTAGTTACAGTTGTCAACTGGACCTGTTGTGGTGGTGGAGGGATGGTAAGCCAATGATTGGTAGTGAGGGAAGCAGGCAAAGTCACACGGGGTTACTCATCGTAGGAAAGTTGTCAACAATTTTTTTTTTTAGTGAAAGAAACTTTGCTTGTTCATATTATCTCGCTTAGTTGTCACTATTAAAGTTGTGGTGGAGAAATGAATTTCTCTTCTCCTCCTTTGATTTTTGGTCCCAGAAAACTGGGTGGTCACCATTATGGGATGTTATGGCTATTACTGCTGGGTTGGTTCTTTCGCCTAAACACCCGAAACGTGTTGAATAGCTTTCGCCGCTGAAATGAATAGGGAAAGAGAAAAGGAAAGACACAGTGACACTAGAGGGACAGTTTGGACATGATTTTATTTTAGGTTCCAACGACCTCTTGTTGGAGAAATTCCTTCCCGAACTGTTTGCACATCTGTACCATTCAAAGTCCAACAGAGAAAAAGATAGAGTTTATTTTTGGCACCAGGAGGCCTTTCTTTTTGCGCATGCGTCAATTGTCTTTCCTGTCAGACGACTCCTGGTAGATTTTTATGTTTATTTTATTTCGTACTTTTACTTTATTTTGTATTTTTATTTTATTTCGTAGTTTTTATTTTATTTTGTATTTTTATTTTATTTAGTGTTTTTTATTTTATTTCGTATTTTTATTTAATCCCTACAGCGTACAGAAGACAAAGAGTGAAAAAAGGCACTGTGAAGTTTGTTGATTCCTTTGTTTGTGGGAGTTGTGGACTAGTCTGTGATTAAAACGTGCAATTATTTATTTTATTACAGGATTACGTGGATTGAGATGCTGGAAAGAACATTAACAATGTCATTGACTGACGTTGGTTTATCTATAGTGCACGTTTTTTTGAAAGAAGCATATGTTATACAAAGAGATTTTATTCTGACAAAATAATGCTGATATAGTTATTTTTTTAAAATTTAGGTAGATAAATACGGTGAGGGAAGGAGAGACAAAGAGAAAAACGATTGCATATTATAGCCATATATGACTGGTAAGAGAGTAAAGATATATTACGATATATCAAATACTCATACATTGATGCAGACATATGTGAAATTTACTAATGCTACTAATTACTCATTTTAGTCCACAGTTTTTGTTTGGCCTTTAGACAGTGATTAGGTACAGTGTTGAAAGGAACCATTACAAGTCGATATAGTATATCAGTTGTATATGTTGTACCGGTGGTGTTTTGATGTTAGTAACATTGGTTTAATGAATATTTCTACACTTGTACTCGATTCTGGAAAATCATAGAATAAAAATGCTCTCCAAGATAAGCAAATGCGCAATGGTACCAAAGACTCACTTCAGAGCAATGGAGAAATAGGAATGTTAAAACGATTTGTTGAGAATCATTTACACGCTGTGGAATTAGATACGCGTGTATATGCAACCCAAGCAACCTACGTCACCCATTTCTCTCAGTGGGTTTTTTAGTCTCCATATATGAGCGATCTTGTCTCGGTATCTGAGGCCTCAGATCGGCATGATGATTTTGGCTCAACTAAGAGTTCTGTTGCCCTGATTTCTGGGTAGACAAAACACATACACCCGGGGTATCATGCCTGTATCTTCTTACCTGAATTAATTGTCCCTTCATTAGGGATGCTGGAGGTCTTTTGGGTTTTGGCGTTGTTCATCTGATTGTCAGGGATCCGCACGTTTGAATAATTTCAAAGGAGGCTATCCTATCAGCCGGTGGATTGGATAATATCGGAGCTTGTGTAGTGCCATATTGTGACTTGATTCTGGATCGTGCAGTTGTTTCCGATGGGACCTCCGAATGTTTTGATGAAGGGTACGATTTCTGCTGTACCTTCGAACGATTCAATCGAAGTGATAGATCCATGCATCTCTTGTGTGTTCGACGGTTTCACTACTTCCTTCTACCACACTTTTATCTACACATGACCCCAACTAAACTGAACAAAAATATCACGCACAAAATAAAAGTAAACCCAAGGTTCACCGTTTCCTGTAAGGGGTTTGCATTCTAACTTCCCAGAGATGGAACATCATTTTAAATTTGCCAACACTAACCTTCTATTACTGTCCAAAATTGATATTGATAACTCTATCCCAGCACGGAAGCTCGTTTGATAATGTGTCGCTCTTCGCTTTGATCTTTACCTCAAACTCAACGTTAGATGACAAAGGTCACCCACTTCCTGACTTTCCCTGTCTCAACAAGCTCAGTAATAGTGTCATTACAGCCAATAAAAAATTTCTTAACCCTAAGAAGTTCACCAGTCCAAACAAAATCTCAATGGTTATCCTTAAGAATATTAACTCAGAGTTACCCCGATCTCAGCGAAATTATTTAACTGCTGCTTGAAGGAGTAATCCTACCCAAGTCTGTGGAAGGTGTCAAGTGTAAGCCGGGTTTTCAAGAATTCAGATGAGCGCTCATCTCCCTCGCCCCAATGTCATTAGCAAATTCTTTGCAGTTATAATCAACAAGAAGGTTGTTGATCACCTCAATAGGAACAACCTTTTGCGCGACAAACAATACGGGTTTCATTCGGTCCGGTCCATTGCTGATATCCTAACTTTGATTATTCACAGAATTAGTAAGGCACTAGAAAAAAAAAGGACGATTGCATTAGATATTTCTAAGGCTTTGACAAAAGGTGGCAAAAAGGGTTACTGCAATAGTACTGTAGCTATGGAATCACTGGAAGATTCTTCTCAATTATAAACTCCTTCCTAACGGCCCGTCCTCTGAGATCCTAACAATTAACGCAGACGACCTCAAGGTTCGCTTCTCGATCTAACTCGGTTTCTTTATAATCTGCATAAATAATCTGCCTAAGAGTATACTACGATCATTTGCGAATATCTATTCTAAATATACAAGGTGCAAAACCCTAAATGACTCGTGTTTGGCAGCAGATCTTTCCTCTGACCAAACTGTAACAGCTTAGTGTGGGAAAACTTGCTGCTCACATGCAATGTCTCAAAGACCCAACTAGTGACATTCCATTATTGCTCACAGGATCTTGAAATTTAGGGTGACCTCGTGCCTTGAACGCCTATTGGGACTCAGTCCAGATTTCAAGTGGAACTCGTACGAACAATCCATCCCTAAAGATGCTAGAAAAATAGTCGATTCCTTGTACCGCTCCAGCAAGTACCGGAGTCCACCTGCTATCTTCTACCTTTTATAAGAGGTAGATCAGGCTGAAAATGGAATAGTGCAGCCATATATGGGTAAAAGCTGCAGCCTTCACATTCCACTCTCGATAGCGTCCAAATACATCTCCGCGTTCTTGTGGGCGACAAATTATTTTCCATCCTACAACCCCTTTCACACAGACGAGACGTCGTGAGCCTGCTGCTACTCTACTACTATTTATGTGGAAAATATTCAGATAAACTACACTCCTTAGTTACATCAGTCATAACCTTCACGGTTAAAACTCGTCATGCTACGCACATTGTAGCAAAGCGCTCTCATTCTTTTAATATTTCTTTGGTGAGATGTAAATTCCACTTGACCAGTTTATTCTCATGACAAACTGCCTTGTGGGACTGACTTCCAAAAGGACGCTTCTCCAATCACTACAATCTTAACATGTTCATGTATACATTTAATCGTTATCTTCCACACATATCTGCATAAGCTGCGCCTTTTATTTGTAATCTTTTACCTCGATTTGCCCTCGGGTATTGTACAAGAAGAACATTGTAAATAATAGGTAGTCAGACTTTCATTTACGTCACACCTGTGTATTGAATCGAATGATTAGAGCAGCTCCTGTGAAGCAAGTATTTGTTGTTTATCAGAAACGATATTTTTAAGAGATATAAATGTAGGTACCTCCACTTTTCAGTATAAATTTTTCAATACCTGATTTTAAAATGAAATTTTAAAAATAAATAAGTTATATTTTAGCTTTAAAATTAGCTTTAATTAAAAGTTAAGAGATTAAATTTAGTAATTCCAGTCAACAAAATACACTGGCGTATTTTAAACCGAAAATTGGAATCTAAAATTAAAAAAATTAAAAAACACATTTAAACTTACCGCCATTTTTTTGATTGATTGACACATTTACGTAAACAGTAGCCACATTTCTGTTTAAAAAATCTGGCAAAAATAAAATATACGTCACTGACAAGTCAATTTTTTAAATTAAAACTTACCTTTATCTGATTTCAAAAAAATGTACTTGCCTACTCTCTGAAATATTCGGTAAAACCCTTTATCAGTTACGATAGACGTTGTTATCAGTGTACATATCTGGTGTGGACAGCTGTAATGACAGCCGGAAGCTGTCAAGAAGGCTAAGTAGGGAGACCATAGACGACAAAAATATACGAATTTAATTTTTATGTAAAGGAATACAACCTTTGAATCACGTGACCTTTTAATGATAAATATCACGTATGGCCACTCGTACAAATAAAGATACGGGCAATCAAAGTGTACACAATTAAAATGTTTTAATTATTTTAAAAATCCATTGCCTAAATCATTTGTATTAAGCTTTTAAATTTTCGATTAGTAATTGTAGTCTTCATGCATTAATTACATACCGTAGCCGGCCCAATAGAAGAAGAAATTTACCAATAATTTTGAAACTTTTTATATATAATTTTTATATATAATTTAAAATTTTGAAGAAATGAAAATAATTCTTGTAAAAATTAATTATTCATTGAATTTTTTTTCTATTCAGAATATGATACGCTTAATTTATATTGTTCATACAAGCAATCAGAATTTTATCCACATAAAAATTGGCATAGTTATTGCATTTTTCGCAATTCGGACCTATTTTTAGAAAGTCGGGCTGTATTGAAGGAAAAAAAGAACTTGATTAGCATTCACCAATGACTCCTGAATGTAATTATATTAGATATATTGTTGCCCAAAGTCGAATTTTTAATCATTTCTAAAAATTAATTGGTGGTGGTGGTGGTGGGGGGGTAACATATGTAAAAAATTATTTTTACCAATATTTTATATAAAATAATTATTTCAAAATTGATTTCGGTCAATTAAGGAATAAGTCCTGAAATTTTCATCAAAATCCGACCATTATTTCATTTTTGCAATAATTTCAAAATGAATGTGTCTTTCACGGTCAAAAAAGTGCATTATTACGTTGTTTTTTACTTAATAAACGTTACGGCAATTTAGGTCTCGCACTGACGTAAGAAAAAAAAACTTTCTACAAAAGTTTCGAACGTGTTAGAAATAATTAAAAAATTTAAAAAATAATTAAAAAAATACTTTGATCTATCCTCTTAATAATATAAACATTTTGCTGATAAAACTTTGTTTTTAATTAGTTTGTGGCCTTTTTCCTTCATACTATGCAGTTTTTTCGGCGATTTTGTGGAGGTACCTATATGGATGTGACATCTTTCAAATTACATTTTATTTCTGAGCAAATGATGGAGTATACTATAAGTTACAATCCTCACTCTTGGTACATCTACAGTCGATGTTGAATGATACTAAGGACATCCAAAACACTATTCAATCCATTTTGCTGTCTTTCATGCTACAGAAGGACGTAGAAGGATACTGTCTTCCAACATATTAATCTATATGCTTGGCAAATCGTTACGATTGCCAGATCTATCTTCTAGTGAACATGGATGGAATATGATGTGATGACGCGTAACTCGATTAAGTTAACCCACCATGTAACACTATTTCTAGTGTTGAGAAAGCGAGAAGAGAATAGAGAAGAATATTTTTCCTTTCTTCTTCAACGCAAGAAGATAGGCGATGGATAGTCTAAGATTCCACCCACAAAAAATAGATAACATTTTTATAACTCTTGAATTCTCACAAAGTTATAGTGGCTATTTTTAGAGAACGGTATTAGAAAATTTAACGACCATTCATAAAAACGACAGTGGCCTAAGAGTTTGATATGAAACAGACTTTACACGGGGCATGGGGGATTTTCTGACCCCTAGGCACAGCCACCCCATGAGAAGAAAATTTCCCAAAATAAAGTTTTCTTTGTTCCTTCTGTAATTTTGCAACGCTGATAATTAAAAGAGAAACATGATTATCTTTTCGACTGGAGCTAGATAATCTTTTACAACGATTAAAATGATAAAACACTGAAGCGAAACGATCACACACCAAAGATTCGAGGGGAAATGAATTTTGGAACAATAATTAGAATTTGACCATTGGGCTGATCCTGCCACGAGTGGTGGTGAGAGGCACTCACAAAGGAGAGAAAGAGATAAGGTTGATCAGATGACCACTGTGAAAAAGGCCCCGATTGATTTCAGGAAAGTCGGAGAAACTTTCCACACCCTTCGAGCAGTAGTAAGAGGCACTTACACAGGAGAGAAGGATACGAGGCTGATTAGATGACCAAAAGGAGGATCCTTTAATAGTCATTTGAGAATGCTAAGTGTAAACAAAGTGTGTGATAACCACCCCTGCTCGATGAGAGGTACCATATAAACGAGAGTCGATAGGTTTTCAGACAGTAGAGTTTAGTTGAGTGCAGTTGAATACCGTATAGCTGGACCGTTACGGAGCGAGTTAACACGAGAGACGTGTTGTCACGTGACTGTCTGCCTTAGAAGAACCTCCGGCATTAGCCTGGTGACAGGCCAACCAACTTAGATAAAGTGTTACATCCTGTAAAGACGTGGGTTAGAATTATAGTTGTCTGCATGCAAGAGTGATAAACTCTAACCAAATACCGTACCGAACAAAACGTACGTATATAATTTCTTTGTTGTTAATTTTGCAAAGATTTTGTTCTTTTATTGTGGCTCCTAGCTCTGTCTGGATCATCGATGCTGCGGATTTTTGGGAAAATTCAAACTTTCAACCCAAACCAGCTTTCAATCAGAGCCTGGTTTGGAACGAAGTGATGAACTATCGCTCAGCCGCGTAGATTTTGGGCGTCTACAGGAAGGACCGCCAACATGTGCAAGAAAAATAGGATAATGTAACACTGGGTGATTACTGTAATTTGGCTATATTGACTGCATCGGTGTTTCTTCTCTCTCTCTCTCTCTGTCTGTGTCTGTCTCTCTCGCTCTTATATATATATATATATATATATATATATATATATATATATATACTTGTGTATGTGTTTAGAGGAAATTGTAATTTGAAGGCCTCGAATTTGAAGTGATAAGAAAACTTAATTTTGGTAAAAGGGAAAGAATAAAGAAGTGCGTTAGGTGGTTAAATATAAAACAAGTTGCCTCAAAAAAGGACCGCCAACATGTGCAAGAAAAATAGGATAATGTAACACTGGGTGATTACTGTAATTTGGCTATATTGACTGCATCGGTGTTTCTTCTCTCTCTCTCTGTCTGTGTCTGTCTCTCTCGCTCTTATATATATATATATATATATATATATATATATATATATATATATACTTGTGTATGTGTTTAGAGGAAATTGTAATTTGAAGGCCCCGAATTTGAAGTGATAAGAAAACTTAATTTTGGTAAAAGGGAAAGAATAAAGAAGTGCGTTAGGTGGTTAAATATAAAACAAGTTGCCTCAAGTGGATTGGAAGTTTCAAAACGTCTTAGTAAGCTTAAGGATTTGAATGAAAGACCAGGTTAAGAGATGAACATTTTTTTCTTCTGGATATCCCTCTTTCTACATTAGTATGTACTACTATATCTGTCTTACTCTCCTTTACCTACACTTTAATAAGTAGCTCAGTGCAATCTTTCTACATCTATGACTCTGTATTTTTGGGATTGTTTTAGACTAATATCTCTCTTTATATATCTTCATTAGTGCGAATAAAAGTCCCACGTGACACCTGTACATAGCAGGCTGCCAAGCAAGTCTCTAAACGCACGTGCATGACTAACAGCAAGCAACTTACTGCCCACTTCTGCCAAAGGCTATTATAATGTTTAATATGTTTATACTTATGTACGGTGGCTTTTGTTTTTTCAATGTTTTTTTATTTTTTCTTCGCACACACACACACACACACACACACACACTGAACATAGTACAAGGTGTGATTGAAAAATTATCGTCTAAATAAAGCAAAAATGAGAATAACATCGACATCTCATTTTGACATATATATTTACCAAATACAAAAAAAAATATGTTGAAATGCTAAAGAGTAAATTTATTCAATAAAATCGTTGGTGTATGTTGACTTTAGTTAATCTTTGGTATTACTAGAAGATTCGTTGATCGCTCGCTCAACTGCGCCCCACACATAACCAAGAGGGTTGCGGTCTGGAGTCACATGGCCAGATGTAAGGGTTCATGTGGTCGTAGAAATTGTCTGACAACCATGACTGGGTACTCCTGCTTGCCTAACGTAGGGTCTTCTAGCATCCATCCTCTTGATCCAGGGCAGCACAACCTCCTAAAAGCGCTTGATGGTGACCTCCGTGTTGAGTCTGAGACCCAGTGGGAAGCTGAGTAGAGGCATAACGTCGTAATCACTAGTGATTACTCCAAACACTTTCATAATCACCATTAGATTCATCCAACTATTTCTGAATCCTCTTCACTGTTCTCAGATTGACACCCCAATACCCTGAAATGTTCGTATTGGAGCTTCCGGTGCGAATGCCAAGCAGTACAGCGTGCTGTTTCCAAACCCGACCTTATGTTATTCTTTTTCCCCACAGAACGTCATAATGACGACTCCTGACTCTATTATATTATACAGTCGACAAAATAAATAAAAAGCAATGCGCGAAATTAGAAATATATATATATATATATATATATATATATATATATGTATATAATGGCTTGAATTTACCTGTCGCACCTTGAATATTTAGGCAGTAATCTTTCATTTAGACATGCTTTACAAAACTGAATAGATAATGTTTACTGTCATATTTGCCATGTGATTGACGTTAACTTCTATTATACTGTCATGACATGAATCAGTGTTCATTTCAAACATTAAACTGACAACAATAAAAACGTCATAGTGACGACTCCTGAAATTTCAATATTATTTTCTTTAAAACGGGCAACATTTAATTTAAGTAAATTCCTTTGTATATTTCCACCGGAAAAAGCGATTAATTTGTCACCATAAAAAATTCACTAATATACATTCTCTGTCTGTTCTATTTGAGCATGTTGTATATATATATATATATATATATATATATATATATATATATATATATTTTATAAAAGATTTTGGATTATTACAATGGTTAATACATATTTCACCGCGTCCTGATGTTATTATCGCGGCTCGTCAGACACAAATGGTACAACAGTTGGTTCTCAAAATATCCCCCCAACAAAAATTTATTATCTATTATTTTATTTTACATAGACGCACACATGTCCATATTAGAATAGACATTTGTAACGGTTATTTACGAAATTTTCTCGCTCATTCGAAAAGACCCTAAAGAAAGGGGGAAGAAAGGATAAAGAAAAAATAGACAATTGATTAATGCAAAGAAGAGAAAAAAAGAGAGAAAAAAAAACAAAAAAGAAAAAGGGAAAAAAGGGGAAACAGAAAAAACTGAATGGAAAGCAAAAAGAGAAAAAGAAAGGACAAAGAGGTACAATAAAAGGAAATACAGTATCACGAGAAATAAAATTGACTCCATTTATCATAACAGCCTCTCAAACCTCCTAACTGTTCTCTTAGAAAAACATGAAAAAATTTAATTATGAAATTTAATTTCAAATATACTGATATTTACGGTACAAAAAAAAAAATGTACATCATAATTTTAATACAATTTGAAAAAATAACTGATCTTACTATTATTTTAAAAATTAATGCTAATTTAAAAAATATTGTTAAAATAATTAAAAATGCTAAAATTAGATAAACCTAATAGAAGGGGAAATACACAAAAAAGGAAAGAAAAGGAAGAAATCACGATAGAACGGATTTTAAAATAATTAAAAAAACGCTAGATCGAAACCAACGTATTATTCACTCACATTCATTCTTAGAAACGCGACAAGAGATTTACCCTTAAATTAAAATATACCGACTATAGGGAACATTTATGGTGAAAAAATAAATCATAAATCATACATCCTAACATAAATTACATTATAACCACTAGTAGGAATTTATTCTAACTATAGCTAAAATATTAACTTCCAATAAGAAAATATAATTTATTAAAATATAATCTTAAAAAATATTTAAAATACTAGCAATACGAATAATAGATCATAATAATAAAATATTAATGATAATGATAACAAATAAAACAATAAAGAGATAACAAATATATGTATACATACATATATACACATATATATATGTATTTATACACATATGTATTTATATATACATGTATGTATCAAACAAAATTTCTCTAAGATGTAATGATAATTTATAATAATGATAATAATAATAATAATAATAATAATAATAATAATAATAATAATAATAATAATAATAAAGTTAATACTCATCGATGGTTACGTGCATCTGGATTAAAGTCTGAAACTGAAAGGATTTATACTTGCAGCACAAGACCAAAGTCTTTTCACGAGAAACTTTCAGGCAAATATTATGCATAATAATATGGATCCAAAATGCAGGTTTTGTGATAAACACCAAGAAACAATAGACCACCTAATCTCAGGCTGTTCTGTGCTTGCCCCAAACGAATATAAAAATCGCCACGATAGAGTTGGGCAATATTTACATTGGGCAATGTGCAAACATTATGGAAAAGCTGTAAACAAACACTGGTATGAACATCATCCAGCACCGGTTACAGAAATAGAAGATGTAACCATTCTATGGGATTACACCATCTACACAGACAGAAAAATTGAAGCAAACAGGCCAGACATTATTGTTAAAAACCAGAAGGAGAAAACTTGTCTATTAATTGATATGGCTTGTCCAGCGGATTGTAACATAGCAATCAAGGAATTTGAAAAACTGTCAAAATATAAAGACCTGGAAATTAAAATAGAAAAAATGTGGAAATTGAAAACAAGAGTTGTGCCAGTGATAGTAGGTGCACTTGGAATGATAAAAAATGGAACAAAACAACACATTGAAAGAATCCCTGGAAACCCCAGCTTAAGAGATATACAAAAAATTGTCTTATTAAGTACAGCCCACACACTAAGGAAAACGTTATCTATGTAATGCTGGGGATGATAGGGAGGATAGAAAAACATGAAATGGAGTCATAACAACACGCCACTACCTGCCTTAGGTCTCCCCGCAGACTTGGTTGGTAGTGAGACCAATGCAGAAATCTAAATATGATGAAAAATGACATAATAATAATAAAAATTGAAGCAAACAGGCCAGACATTATTGTTAAAAACCAGAAGGAGAAAACTTGTCTATTAATTGATATGGCTTGTCCAGCGGATTGTAACATAGCAACCAAGGAATTTGAAAAACTGTCAAAATATAAAGACCTGGAAATTGAAATAGAAAAAATGTGGAAATTGAAAACAAGAGTTGTACCAGTGATAGTAGGTGCACTTGGAATGATAAAAAATGGAACAAAACAACACATTGAAAGAATCCCTGGAAACCCCAGCTTAAGAGATATACAAAAAATTGTCTTATTAAGTACAGCCCACACACTAAGGAAAACGTTAACTATGTAATGCTGGGGATGATAGGGAAGATAGAAAAACATGAAATGGAGTCATAACAACACGCCACTACCTGCCTTAGGTCTCCCCGCAGACTTGGTTGGTAGTGCGACCAAAGCAGAAATCGAAATATGATGAAAAATGACATAATAATAATACAAGGAGTACAAGGTCGTTATGACTGCATTTCATGAAGCGTTACTCAAACCTCAAAAAAACATGACTCGCCAAACATATGACATTTTGGCGCGAAACAGTTGGTCAAGCAAATAGAAAGTATATTGACGAAAATAAATTAGCCAATGTACGAAGGTAAATTATTCGTAATAACCGATTGACAGAGGCTGAAATTAATGAAATTAAAAGAATTGTAACCAGAAGAGACGAATCAAAAAAATATGAAAAGGAACCGGAATCAGAATCAGAAATAAAAAGTAATAACATCAAACAAGCCATAATGTAGAAACCATGATACACACAAATCACTGTGAAGATAATGCTGTAAGTTTACAAGTGCTGGAAAGGTGTGATCTGAGTCAGTTAAAAGACAAAAATAAAACGAGTTCAGAACACATCGAACATAATTATTTGACGGAAAATAAGAACAGTATACAAGAAGCCAAGGAAGAAATCAAGAACCATAAAGTCAAATACAAAATATTGCAATGGAGGAACAAGAACAGTCCCCAAAATTATAACCAACAAAGCATAACCTCCGAACTATTAAACTCTACAATGCAGCACTGAAATTCATACTGGATGAAGACACACATACAAATCTCAACGAAGTAATATATGCATCAGCATCAGCAGCAACAAAAAAATTGAATATCAAAATAAAAACTAGGCAGTCTCGCAGACGTGAAGATCCACCTTGGAAAAGAAAAATAGAAAAAGAAATCGAACAACTTAGAAGTGAACTATCAGTACTGGATGAACTGAGTAGAGGAATAAATGTAAGAACTAGGAAAAGCAGAAGAGTCGAAAGAAAATATAACATTAGGAATGAAAATGAAGTCTTAAAGAAAAAATAAAGCAAAAAATCCAACTGAAGGCTCAAAGAATAAGACGCTATGAAAAAAGAGCAAGATTTTACAGACAAAACAAGATTTTTCAGACTGATACAAAGAGATTTTACAGGGAAATAGGTAAAAAAAGAATTGAAGTGACAGTACCCCCCAGAATGGAAGAAGTCACACAGTTCTGGGAAAAGATATGGGCTTGCCCTAAAGAACATAGCAAGGAAGTACATTGGATTGCGCAAGAGATAGAACGAATGCAAAATAAACCAGAACAGACATGGTCTGGAATTACAGAAGAGGATGTTAAATTTGCACTAAAAAAAGCACACAATTGGAAATTCCCAGGTATAGATAAAATTCCTAACTTTTGGCTATATTATTTAAATGCAGCACATAAAAAACTAGCCAAAGAACTTCAAGAAATGGTTGACGATCCCACTAAAATTCCTGCATGGATGACCAAAGGAATTACATTTCTTCTACCCAAGAATGGTGACACAAACAACCCGAAAAACTACAGACCAATTACATGCCTCCGACAACATATAAACTATTAACAGCTATTTTAACAAAACAGACATATGTATTCTTAGAAAGAAATGACATGATACCGCTTGAACAAAAAGGGTGCAAACGTAGCTGTTACGGATGAAAGACCAATTGCCGATAAACAGAATGATCCTGGAAAACTGCTACAGTACAAAGAAAAATCTTAGTACTGCGTGGATAAATTATCGTAAGGCATTCGATAGTGTGCCACATTCCTGGATTTTAAAGACTTTAAATATATACAAGATATCACCCGTCATCATCAATTTCATCAAACAGTGCATGTCTATATGGAAAACAGCCCTTTACCTCAATCATATAAATGGAAACTATAAGTCTGATGAAATAAATATCAAAAGAGGTATATTTCAAGGTGATTCTTTGTCTCCATTACTATTCTGCATATAATTAATAGCACTAACTGTAATATAGCAATCTGGCTCCACCCGAGGAAGGTTGATGCAATCGATGGTGTTTCCCGTCGGTGAAGGGGTCGGCGAACGACAAGACAGGTGTTTGAGAAATACATCCTGTCGGGGCCTGGAGCGGATGTCGCAGGGTTATGAGTCGGGCTCGTTTGACCTTATTTCCGACAGCGGCGGAAATGACTACGGAGGCAAACAGAACAGGTGTCTCTTGGAATTACGTGGGCGTTGCGTGGGCGAGGCAAAACCGGAAGGAAAAGTCCCGGTTCTAGAAGACTATAAAAAGACCTCGACACACGAATTCGTCAGCAGAGAACGGCCAGTGGAAACAGAGAGACACCACAGGCAAGACTACACTCCCGTCGACCCATTCTATGTGCGCTCTCACTCTTCCATTCTCTGTTCCACACGGGTTCGTCGTCAGGAATAAAAATATAACCTTATATTTTTATATATGCGTGTTCTCGTTGTTTGTCGTCGTACGGCGATATATAACATACGCAAATTGGTGCCTAGTGACTTGCTGTTTTAAGACAACAACAACAACAAAACACATCGATGTGAACTTGGTTACCACGGCGACAATTTGAAACTCTACGGAATTAAAACCACCAGACTGAGGAAGAAAAAGAAAAAAGAAGACGAAAATAGAAAGCAACCGGACGACCATAGACGACATCAGCGAAAGGTAGGTGACTTTTGATTCGATGTTGTGTGTGTTCTGCTCTTGTTCATAATAAGTTTATAATAAGTCTAATTAAAAAAAAAAAATGGAACAGCATACTTTTGCTGATTTTGTTCAAGGTCTGACCCTGGAATTGAGAAATGTGGCTTGTTCGGTGTCGAACACTTTAAGGGGAGAATCTTTTTTGAAGAATATACAGCCATTAGCGTGCAAAGAAGATGGTGGTTATAGTGCTTGGTTGGAGGATATGGAGAGGTATTTTAAAGTTGTGCGCGTGGCAGAAGAAGACAAGTGTCAGGCAGATCTTCTCACAACAAGGGGAGCTGTTGGACACTATGTATATAGACTAATCTCTAATAACCCACAACTCACATGGAAGGAGTTCAAAACTTCTTTAAAGGAATACTACGGATTGGTTTTAGACCCCGACGCACGGTTATTCGAATTAGTGAACATTAAGCAGGGTAGAACGGAGGGGGTGCAGGACTACATGCAGAGAGTAGTACGCCTAGCGGAGAGCGCATATGTTGGGGTTGACGGGAGGAATGAAGTTGTGATAAAACAAGTTCTAGGATTTTTCATAAAAGGTCTAAGGGATCGGGAAATAACGATGGCAGTTATGAAGGATGAGCCACAAACACTAGAGGCTGCCTATCAGAAAGCGTTATCTGAGTTGAGATGGAAAATTCGACTCGATGCAAATTCTGAATACGAAGAGGAGCCTATGGAAATTTGCCACTCTCGGAGACGGGTACCGATAGAAGCCGTAAGCCCCGCTAAATCTAATAATAATAATAATAATAATAATAATAATAATAATAGGAATAAGAACAATAGAAAAGGTGGTAACAGGGGAACTGAATACAAGACTCGCGAGCGGGAGAGGAACGGGAGCGTTGTTAGGTGTTGGAATTGTGGGAAAGAAGGCCACATAGCGAAATTTTGTCGACGCGCCCCGGGAAACGGCAGAGGTCCGTTCGTGCGACGCCCAACGAACGGAACAAGACGGTACCAACGCACATAGTTGGTAATATGGGCGCGCCAAATTCCATCTTTATTAGAATAGAACGTAGACCTTATAGGGCATTGGTAGATACGGGAGCAGAGGTATCGGTTATAAGCTGTAGGGTATTTAAAAAATTGCGACTGGGACTTGAACTGCAAAAGAGGGACATTAAACTTCGAACTGCGAATGGATCCCCGTTATACGTTGAAGGCCTTTGTCGTCTACAGGTCCAGATAGGAAGTAAGTCCATACCCCATGATTTTTAGTCGTGAAAAATCTCAATAGAAACGTTATACTTGGCCGAGATTGGCTGATGCAGAACGGGGTGAGAATGTATTTCGATTTGGGGGCATTGAAGATTGGTGAAGAATACGTGGCATTGGAGGAGGATGTTCATATTTCCTCTATTGTTAGGTTAGCTCAAAAAGTAACATTAAGACCTCAACACCTGCATGTTTGTCTGGGATTAACCAGGCTGAGAAATGGACGTGGCAAAGAATATGAAATCGAACAGCTGAGTAGTGGATATGTTAGCAACTTATGTGGTATATCAGTAGCCAACGCAGTTGTAAAAATGCCAAAGTCTCGTAAGTTTCAGTTGCTGATAATGAATAACACTAACCAGACAATCACTTTGAGACAGGGGTGTCCGCTGGCTAAATTGGAAAGGGCAGGTAATATTACTGAAATTACTATGCCCGATAAACAAAATAATAAAAGTCCTGATGTAGATTTGGAACAGGTACATGTACCGGAGGAATTCAAGCCTGAAATTAACAAATTGCTAAAAAGAAATAGGGACATGTTCGTTAGTGACGACAAGAACCTGGGCAGAACCGATACTGTGGAGATGCGTATCGATACTGGAACGCATGAGCCCATAAGAAAACGCCCATATCGCACACCCCTCAAACAAAGAAAGACAATGGATTCAGCAATCGACGAAATGATGCAGGCAAGTGTAATTGAGAGATCCAATAGCCCGTGGGGTTTTCCAGTAGTTTTAGTAGAGAAGAAAGACGGTGGTAAGAGATTTTGTGTAGACTTTAGAGCACTTAATAAGATTACAAAGAAATATGCTCGACCTCTTCCTGTCATCGATGATATACTGGCATCACTTGGTTCGGCAAGGTACTTTTCGAAGCTTGATTTAAAATCAGGGTACTGGCAAGTTAAGCTTCATGATGATGACAAAGAAAAAAGTGCATTCACCTGCCACAAGGGTCTGTTTCATTTTAATGTTATGCCATTTGGACTTGCAAACGCACCCGGCATCTTCCAGGAATTAATGTCAGTTGTTTTACAGGGACAGGAAGATTTTGCTCTGGCATATTTAGATGATATTCTGATATTTTCAAATACGGTGGAAGATCATTTAAGACATATAGACACAGTCTTGAGTAGTCTACGTAAGCACAACCTTAAACTGAAGCCAGCTAAGTGTGAGTTCTTTAAGAAAGAGACCCAATACCTGGGGTTCAAGATAAGTGAAGAGGGAATACAACCAGACCTCAATAAAGTCAAGGCTATAAAGTCAGTTTCTACTCCAATCACTGTTAGGCAAGTAAGAGCTTTTATTGGGATGACCTCATACTATCGCCGCTTTATTAGAAATTTCTCTGATATAGCCAAACCGCTGGTCAATTTGACAAGGAAATATGCACGATTCCAATGGGACGATGCTTGCCAAACCGCTTTCGATACACTAAAAACGAAGCTCGCGGAGATGATAACACTAGCCTATCCCAACCCAAATAAGGCGTATAGGTTATATACTGACGCATCCGATCAATCGATTGGCGCATGCCTATCCCAGGTGGTGTACGATAAGGAAAATAGGAAGGATGTAGAAAAACCAATTTATTTATTGTCCCATAAATTAAGTGACACACAAACGAGGTGTTCAACTATAGAGAAAGAGGCTTATGCCATACACTATGCTCTTCAAAAACTGAATCACTACCTGCATGGCGCAACATTCACAATATACACTGATCATAGGCCCCTGGAGCACTTACTTAACTCGCCCATACAAAATAAGAAGATACAGACTTGGGCTCTGAGCATGTCTGGCTACAATTGCAGCATACAGTATCTTAAGGGTAAGGATAATGTTTGCGCGGATCTCTTATCACGCGCTGTTGATGTGAACGAAGACCATATTGCTTCTCCAGTAGATATAGATGATAGAAATTACTTGGTTAGTGTTATAAACTCCAACCTAATGGAGCCGGAAGAATTAGCAGCCCATAAAAATGTCGGAAATTCATCAGAGGCACCCGAACGGCCCACATTGAAAGGAATAGACATAATCAGGGAGCAAGAATCAGACAAAAACATCTTAGACCTGAAGATTAGATTACGAAATGGTAGGGCTACCAAAGCAGAACAGAAGAGATATATAGTAATGGATGAGATGGTGTACTATTTGTCTCAACCTGATGATGAATCCCTCATCAGGCTGTATGTACCATCTCACCTTAGAAAAAGGGTGCTAGTTCAATACCATGATGACAGTGGCCATGTGGGGGTGGATAAGACATTCCACTCAATAAAACAAAAGTATTTCTGGCCTTGTTTACTTAGAGAAATAAATGATTTCGTAGGTAAATGTATCCCGTGTCAGACAAGAAACCTAAAGAAGCAGCAACCCCCCATACAGGAATGTGACTTCCCTCCTTTTCCTTTCGCAAAGGTTGCTTTAGATGTCTCAGGACCCTACCCAAAGACCCATTCAGGTAACCAATACATAGTTACATTCATAGATATGTACAGTGGTTGGCCGGAGGCATTTGCGGTTCCTAACAAGAAGGCAGAAACAGTGGTGCATCTCTTAGTTGACGAAATCTTCCCCAGATTTGGGACACCACTTCAGCTTTTAACTAATAATGGGCCAGAAAATGTCAACAGGGTAATGAAAAAGACATTAGAAGACCTAAATATACACCATGTGACAACTTCTTTTTATCACCCCCAGAGCAACGGTAAGGTTGAGAGGTTTCACAGAACAATGCATGATGTTCTAGCAAAAAAAATCGGCAACAACGAACAGTCGTGGGATATTTACATTAACCAAATGTTGGCGGCTATCCGGTTTCATGTGAGCGAGACCACTAAGTTTTCACCGTATTACTTGCTCTACAACAGGGATGTTATTTTGCCCTTGGACAATATAATGAGGCCTCGTCGCATATATTATGGTGATGAGCATCACCAAATTGCACTACAGGAAATGCATCGTAGCTTCACTTTAGTTAGGAATAATATAAGAAAAGCGAGGAGAGCTGCGATAGATAAGTCGCGTGGTAAGACGAAAAATACAACTTTTGAGGTTGGTGATTTGGTGTACTATAAGAATCACCAAAAGAAAGGGAAGTTAGATGTGCGCTGGCGGCCATATTATGTGATCATTGAAAAGACTGGCCCGGTCTCTTATAGAATTAGAGATCAGTTAACCGGCTCAGTCATTAAGACGCATGCTGAGCATTTTCGGGCAGCGTCCATTGATGAATGGAAAATCCCTACTTCCGATAGGCCGTTACGAAAGATTGTATTGGCTGCTCCAGTAGAATCCAGTGATTCGGATGACGAATCCGGAGCGGAACAGACCGACTTTCCAGTGCACAAAAATCGACACCAACGTGTGGAATCAGACGATGAGTCTGATGTTCCATTAATGGAGCGTCGCATCATGACGCGACGTAAAATGGCGAATAAAAACGTGTCAACTATTGATAATGATGATAGAATCGGTGGTATAAATAATGTTTCATCCACGTTCGAGGATGATTGCTCAAAGTGCGAAACGTCTGGATCTACTCATGTAGATCAGGGTTTTTCTAGGGAATCACCTAGCAGCGAAGATGTCCAAATGAGGCAAACGTCTGTTGGGGCAAAAAGCACGGATAGACCTGCAGATTCCACAGTTGATCGGAACAAAAAGAAAGAACAACTGAAAAGTCTTGTAGACTTATTGGCTGATATGCTATAGGATTGGGAAAGAAAGCAGTGGGAGGATTAACGATAGTTTAAGTGAAATAGTTAGGTCACCTTCCTTATAGCAAAACATGCGGAAGAATTAAGAGTCACGGGTCCATTTTTTTTTAGACTAAATTAAGATAGATGAAACCTCTAATCCTCCACAAGTAAATTGCATGCGGATTAACGTTGGAATCAGGGTAATTTTCTTCGTTTTCTATTGAACATTTCTCGGTCAGACTATGAATGCAGATAATGGCAGTTTTTCTGTGTTCAAACATAGTATGTTTGAAATTAAATTAAATTAAATGAAGTTACATGTGTAACAATAAACTCGAGCGGAAACACGCATGGTGTTGGTCAAAGGTCATTTACTCGATGTCAGTTTAGAAACTGGGGCGCGGTTACCGCCTATGATCATATGGTCGTGCATCGAGGCGTCTACGCGTATGGACAGAGTCGAGAAAGGAAACGAACATTGAAAGTTACAGAAACTTAAAAAAAAAAAAAAAAAGAACAATGAAACATCGAGCTGGGAGAACATTATGAAAATTCCACAATGGACACGAACATTGTTGGGTTGCCGATGTAGGGTCCCCTATATATTTTTTTTTTTGTTGTTGTTTTGTTTGTTTCGGCGTGCACATGTTTTGTACAATTGTCGGGCTTGTGTGGCATGGGGGGTGTGAGGGTGTTGCGCTTAAAATGTTCTTAGGTGAACATTTTGGAAAATGGGAGGGCGAGGAGTGTAATATAGCAATCTGGCCCCACCCGAGGAAGGTTGATGCAATCGATGGTGTTTCCCGTCGGTGAAGGGGTCGGCGAACGACAAGACAGGTGTTTGAGAAATACATCCTGTCGGGGCCTGGAGCGGATGTCGCAGGGTTATGAGTCGGGCTCGTTTGACCTTATTTCCGACAGCGGCGGAAATGACTACGGAGGCAAACAGAACAGGTGTCTCTTGGAATTACGTGGGCGTTGCGTGGGCGAGGCAAAACCGGAAGGAAAAGTCCCGGTTCTAGAAGACTATAAAAAGACCTCGACACACGAATTCGCCAGCAGAGAACGGCCAGAGGAAGCAGAGAGACACCACAGGCAAGACTACACTCCCGTCGACCCATTCTATGTGCGCTCTCACTCTTCCATTCTCTGTTCCACACGGGTTCGTCGTCAGGAATAAAAATATAACCTTATATTTTTATATATGCGTGTTCTCGTTGTTTGTCGTCGTACGGCGATATATAACATAACCAGTCAACTTAATAAGACAGAATGTGGTTATAAAATAGGTCAAAATAAAATAAGCCATATATATTACATGGATGACTTAAAGTTATATGCTAAGAATGATAATGAGCTAGAAGGTCTTCTGCAAACTGTAAAATGCTTCAGCGAAGACATTGGAATGAAATTTAATTTGAATAAATGTGCTAAAGCTACAGTTTTACGTGGATCAATACAAGAAACATCCACAATTAGCTTAGACCCTGCTGTAACAATAAAAGAATTGAAACCAGAAGGTGTAAATGAGAGTGAAAACATTCACCATGAAAAATGAAAGAAATAGTGCGTAAAGAATACTATAGAAGGATACGAATGATATTAAAAACTGATCTGAATATGGGCATTAATAGCCTTGCAATCCCAGTTGTCCAATATAGCTTCAACATCTTAAACTGGACGCTAAACGACATCAGGCGAATGGATTCTAAGACAAGAAAGCTTCTTTCTAAGCATAAGATGCATCATCTAAAGGCTGATGTAGACCGTCTATACATACCCCATAAAGAAGGTGGAAGAGGTCTTATTCAGCTGGAATTGTCATACAAGACAACAACTATTGGCTTACTAACATACATAGAAACAACAAAAGATTGGATGATACAATTAGTAAGACAACATGAAGAAAGAAAGAAAAAATATTCAATAATAAAAGAAGGCAGTAAATTTACAGTTAGTAGATTCTGTAGAAAAGCAAAACAGAAGCCAAGAACGGCATAAAATATGAAAATGAAAGCCAAAGATAAAGCTCTTGAACAGATGAAACAGCGCTGGCAAGACAAACCTCTGCATGGTCAATATCCAGAACGTGCCAATAAATCCAATGTTGACAAAGTTAATACTCATCGATGGTTACGTGCATCTGGATCAAAGTCTGAAACTGAAGGCTTTATTCTTGCAGCACAAGACCAAAGTCTTTTCACTAGAAACTTTCAGGCAAATATTATGCATAATAATATGGATCCAAAATGCAGGTTTTGTGATAAACACCAAGAAACAATAGACCACCTAATCTCAGGCTGTTCTGTGCTTGACCCAAATGAATATAAAAATCGCCACAATAGAGTTGGGCAATATTTACATTGGACAATGTGCAAGCATTATGGAAAATCTGTAAACAAACACTGGTATGAACATCACCCAGCACCGGTTACAGAAATAGAAGATGTCACCATTCTATGGGATTACACCATCTACACAGACAGAAAAATTGAAGCAAACAGGCCAGACATTATTGTTAAAAACCAGAAGGAGAAAACTTGTCTATTAATTGATATGGCTTGTCCAGCAGATTGTAACAGAGCAATCAAAGAATTTGAAAAACTGTCAAAATATAAAGACCTGGAAATTGAAATAGAAAAAATGTGGAAATTGAAAACAAGAGTTGTGCCAGTGATAGTAGGTGCACTTGGAATGATAAAAAATGGAACAAAACAACACATTGAAAGAATCCCTGGAAACCCCAGCTAAAGAAATGTACAAAAAATTGTCTTATTAAGTACAGCCCACACACTAAGGAAAACTTGTTCTATGTAATGCTATGGATGATAGGGAAGATAGAAAAACATAAAATGGAGCCATAACAACCCGCCACGTCCTGCTTTAGGTCTCCCCGCAGATTTGGTTGGTATTGAGACCAAAGCAGAAATCGAAATAGGATGAAAAATGACATAATAGTAATAATAATAATAGTAATAATAGTAATAATAATAATAGTAATAATAGTAATAATAATGAAGAAGAAGAAGAAGAAGAAGAAGAAGAAGAAGAAGAAGAAGAAGAAGAAGAAGAAGAAGAAACAGCAATAGACCACCTAATCTCAGGCTGTTCTGTGCTTGGCCCAAATGAATATAAAAATCGCCACGATAGAGTTGGGCAATATTTACATTGGGCAATGTGCAAACATTATGGAAAAGCTGTAAACAAACAATGGGATGAACATCACCCAGCACCGGTTACAGAAATAGAAGATGTAGCCATTCTATGGGATTACACCATCTACACAGACAGAAAAATTGAAGCAAACAGGCCAGACATTATTGTTAAAAACCAGAAGGAGAAAACTTGTTTATTAATTGATATGGCTTGTCCAGCGGATTGTAACATAGCAATCAAGGAATTTGAAAAACTGTCAAAATATAAAGACCTGGAAATTGAAATAGAAAAAATGTGGAAATTGAAAACAAGAGTTGTGCCAGTGATAGTAGGTGCACTTGGAATGATAAAAAATGGAACAAAACAACACATTGAAAGAATCCCTGGAAACCCCAGCTTAAGAGATATACAAAAAATTGTCTTATTAAGTACAGCCTACACACTAAGGAAAACTTTATCTATGTAACGCTAGGGATGATAGGGAAGATAGAAAAACATTAAATGGAGTCATAACAACTCGCCACGACCTGCGTTAGGTCTCCCCGCAGACTTGGTTGGTAGTGAGACCAAAGCAGAAATCGAAATATGAATAATAATAATAATAATAATAATAATAATAATAATAATAATAACAAGATTTTACAGAGAAAACAAGATTTTTTTTTCAGACTGATACAAAGAGATTTTACAGGGAAATAGGTAAAAAAAGAATTGAAGTGACAGTACCACCCAGAATGGAAGAAGTCACACAGTTCTGGGAAAAGATATGGGCTTGCCCTGAAGAACTTAGCAAGGAAGTACATTGGATTACGCAAGAGACAGAACGAATGAAAAATAAACCCGAACAGACATGGTCTGGAATTACAGAAGATGATGTTAAATATGCACTAAAAAAACACACACAATTGGAAATTCCCAGGTATAGATAAAATTCCTAACTTTTGGCTATATTATTTAAGCGCGTCACATAAAAAACTAGCCAAAGAACTTCAAGAAATGGTTGACGATCCCACTAAAATTCCTGCATGGTTGACAAAAGGAATTACATTTCTTCTACCCATGAATGGTGACACAAAAAATCCGAAAAACTACAGACCAATTACATGTCTTCCGACAACATATAAACTATTAACATCTATTTTAACAAAGCAGACATATTTATTCTTAGAAAGGAATGACATGTTACCGCTTGAACAAAAAGGGTGCAAACGTGTCTGTTATGGTTGTAAAGACCAATTGCTGATTAACAAAATGATCCTGGAAAACTGCTACAGTACAAAGAAAAATCTTAGTACAGCCTGGATAGACTATCGAAAGGCATTCGATAGTGTGCCACATTCCTGGATTTTAAAGACTTTAAATATATACAAGATATCGCCCGTCATCATCAATTTCATCAAACAGTGCATGTCTATATGGAAAACAACCCTTTACCTCAATCATATAAATGGAACCTATAAGTCTGATGAAATAAACATCAAAAGAGGTATATTTCAAGGTGATTCTTTATCTCCCTTACTATTCTGCATATCATTAATAGCACTAACCAGTCAACTTAATAAGACAGAATGTGGTTATAAGATAGGAGAAAAGAAAATAAGCCATCTATTTTACATGGATGACTTAAAGTTATATGCTAAGAATGACAATGAGCTGGAAGGTCTTCTGCAAACTGTAAAATGCTTCAGCGAAGATATTGGAATGAAATTTAATTTGAATAAATGTGCTAAAGCTACAGTTTTACGTGGATCAATACAAGAAACATCCTCAATTAGCCTAGACCCTGCTGTAACAATAAAAGAATTGAAACCAGAAGAAGCTTATAAATACCTAGGTGTAAATGAGAGCGAAAACATTCACCATAAAAAATGAAAGAAATAGTGCGTAAAGAGTACTATAGAAGGCTACGAATGATATTAAAAACTGAATTAAACTCACAGAATAGAGTTATGGCCATCAATAGCCTTGCAATCCCAGTTGTCCAATATAGCTTTAACATCTTAAACTGGACTCTAAATGACATCAGGCGAATGGATGCTAAAACAAGAAAGCTTCTTTCTAAGCATAAGATGCATCATCCAAAGGCTGATGTAGACCGTCTATACATACCCCGTAAAGAAGGTGGAAGAGGTCTTATTCATCTGGAATTGTCATACAAGACAACAACTATTGGCTTACTAACATATATAGAAACAACAAAGGATTGGATGATACAATTAGTAAGACAACATGAAGAAAGAAAGAAAAAATATTCAATAATAAAAGAAGGCAGTAAATACAAACAATATTTACAGTTAGTAGATTCTGTAGAAAAGCAAAACAGAAGCCAAGAACCAACTATTGCGGCAAGAAATATGAAAATGAAAGCCAAAGATAAAGCTCTTGAACAGATGAAGCAGCGCTGGCAAGACAAACCTCTGCATGGCCAATATCCAGAACGTGCCAATAAATCCAATGTTGACAAAGTTAATACTCATCGATGGTTACGTGCATCTGGATCAAAGTCTGAAACTGAAGGCTTTATTCTTGCAGCACAAGACCAAAGTCTTTTCACTAGAAACTTTCAGGCAAATATTATGCATAATAATATGGATCCAAAATGCAGGTTTTGTGATAAGCACCAAGAAACAATAGACCACCTAATCTCAGGCTGTTCTGTGCTTGCCCAAATGAATATAAAAATCGCCACGATAGAGTTGGGCAATATTTATATTAGGCAATGTGCAAACATTATGGAAAAGCTGTAAACAAACACTGGTATGAACATCACCCAGCACCGGTTACAGAAATAGAAGATGTAACCATTCTATGGGATTACACCATCTACACAGACAGAAAAATTGAAGCAAACAGGCCAGACATTAATGTTAAAAACCAGAAAGAAAAAACTTGTCTATTAATTGATATGGCTTGTCCAGCGGATTGTAACATAGCAATCAAGGAATTTGAAAAACTGTCAAAATATAAAGACCTGGAAATTGAAATAGAAAAAATGTGGAAATTGAAAACAAGAGTTGTGCCAGTGATAGTAGGTGCACTTGGAATGATAAAAAATGGAACAAAACAACACATTGAAAGAATCCCTGGAAACCCCAGCTTAAGAGATATACAAAAAATTGTCTTATTAAGTACAGCCCACACACTAAGGAAAACTTTATCTATGTAATGCTGGGGATGATAGGGAAGATAGAAAAACATGAAATGGAGCCATAACAACACGCCACTACCTGCCTTAGTTCTCCCCGCAGACTTGGTTGGTAGTGAGACCAAAGCAGAAATCGAAATATGATGAAAAATGACATAATAATAATATTCATTCTATCACAAAATCACACAAAAGAAATTACAAAAATACCTATAAATAAAATAATTATAAAAAAATAAAAAATAACAATATAAAAAGCTTTTGCTGCAAACTAATATTAACCTGACGCGGAAAATTTTGCTGTTATATGATATGAACATGCATGTAAAAATTTAACATTGAAATTTAATTTAAAATATAATGGGATATATTTACGGTACAAAATTAAATTGTGCAGCATAATTTCAATACAATTTGAGAAAATAACTACTCTTACTGGTATCCCAAAAGTTCCTATTAATCTTTTAAACATTCAGTTAAAATAATTAAATCATTAGAAATAAAAATGCAACGTTAGAATGATAAACATAAAAAGATGGAGGGGCGAATATATATATATATATATATATATACATTTAATCTATATCTTCTACGTAGCCTTCTCTTTCTCTCTTTCTCTTGCTCCTCTCTCTTCATTATTGATATTGCTAATTGGATTGTTAGAGCATTTTATTATTTAATATTTACTTTTGAATTTAATTCCCCACCAATTATTTAAAATAAAACAAGAACGTAGGATAGGATTATAGCGAAAGAAGAGCTATATAGAATAATGGTCGTTCTGTCTTCAGGTATTCAAGAGTGATGAGGCTATCCAAGTGCTCAGAGATTAACTGTCGGCAACCGACTTTGAAAGCATTTCCAGAATTCTATTTCAACGTCATCCAGAAGTACGAATTCCCTTTTCCAGAGATTTAATCTGGAATGAATGTGAACATTTTTTATTTATAAAGAGATTGGTCAGTAAAACAAACTTATTTTCGTAAAGCAGAATGAATAGCTAATCAATTTGAAAAGATGCACTTAAAAATATCGATATTTATACCAGTCAAATTTATGAAAATACAATATTCATCGATCAAAAGTAATGCCTGTTCTAAGTTAAATGTAAAAGTATGAATCAGAACTTTTCTCTCTCTCTCTCTCTCTCTCTCTCTCTCTCTCACACACACACACACACACACATATTTAATGTATATTTTTGTTTTACATTTTGAATATTATCCAAAAGAATCAGACTTATTTGATAAAGAAGGGCGTCTTATGAAAACATCTGACAAGCATTTCTTTCTTTCTTTCTTTCTTTCTTTCTCGAGAGATACACATAATGGCCAAGAATTCCTTTCACATTTTACCTAATTACTTACGTGCACTTAGGATGCGCGTTGTGGTTCAGTGGATATCGGCAGAGAACGAGAAATTGGTGAGCCGAGTTCGAATTCCACTTGAATTCCTTCTATTCACTTCCGCGCAAACACCCTTGGGAAAGGTATTGCTCCGACACTTCTCCCCCAGCTATGGGTTAAATGGCAGGACAGATTGCATTGCATAAGCTTGGTTAGAAACCACTATATATCCCAGAAAATAATGGCAACCTACTGAGGGAAAATCTCTCCAGTCAGTTATGACTCTTTCGAGATATGATCTCCCAAGCGTGTATCACATATGGTATTTGACTGACTTATGTACTTACCCGCCTGACTACTTATTTATCAACTTAATCTAGAAAGCATTTATTTCGACAATGTTTTCTCTAATAACCATCATGGTGCCATTGCTATTAAAATCACTTTAACTTATATGTTTATTTGATTTTCCATGTTGTGCATTTTGGTTTTCCATTTGTTTTATATCGATCTTTCCTCTTTTTGCTTTTCCACAAATAAAACCCTTTCAAGCTATCTGGATTCCTCCGCAGTTTAAAATAGGATCTTTATCTTTTTTCTTTGCTGCTTTTAATCAGATTTTCAGATGGTCTATTTTTCAATTTTCAAAGTGAATAGCAGAAATTTTGTTGAAAAAATATGAGGAATAATAAAAATGCTTTGTTGTAGAAGCCCGAATATCGTAAACTACTTTGACTATTACTAGTTTACTATCATGAACTACAAGGTTTCGGTTCTCGTCTGAAGTAACTTCTGAAATGTTGCAGTTTAATTTGGAGGCTGAAGAACTTATTGGCCAGAAATGGAAAAGATTATTACTGGTCACTGTAACAAAATTTTACAATATTTTCTACATTAATGATTTTATATTTGATTTGTAAATTTCAAAGATGTAACATGATAATTTCTTTGTTATTGGTGTGTCAGCCGCTATTTTATTACGGGGTCAAGAAAATTCCATCTTCACTACAAAGTATTATAGAAATAATCTGTTAGGAAAGAGCCCATTATTTACTATGAAATATATTAATTTTGTAAAAATGTGATTTATATGTTCTTTTATTTGAATAAATTTATTATATTTGTGAATTAGGTTGATTCAATCGGTAAGAAGATGAACATCAGCATTTGTGGGTATTTAATTAGAACAATGAATGATATCGTCAAAAGCAGTAACAACAACATGAGAAACAATTAAAAATAATTGCAAGGTTTATTATATTTGTCATGTATGAAAAACGTCTTAATATAATAGTTGGCAAACTTGTCGCTTCAATCCTTACAACATTCCTTATAGCAGATTAAGATCAGTATCGGCTGGTGTGTCTTCTAAAGAAATTTACATTTGTTTCATTTGAACTCGTCGTTTTTGCTGCTGTACTTTCCAGTCTGCCATATTTTCATAATGCGTCCGATAATCTTCCAATTAATTGGGAACAATATTGTGATGCCGGCGAGAAGAAAGGAACACAAACACAAATGAAAATGTTATAAACTTGTATTTACAGGAAAAAAGAGAAAAGAAGAAAGGCTAGTCTCTTGCAAACAGTCGGGCTTGCGGAACTTATCTGAAAGATGCGTCCTTTTAACAGTTTATATTTCCTGCGTCGTTATGGCTAGGTTGTAGAAATAGGGCCTTGACTACTATGCTTCAGTTGCTGTCAGATTCCCTCACGTATCCTGGGTCTAGATGACGGAGAGCTTGTCTGTAAGGGCCCAACAAGCAAAAGAGAAAGGGCGTTTGTAAAACCCGCTCACGTGTGGAGTTTGTTGAAATCTAAAAAGGTAGCCCGTGATTGGTTGTTTTTCATCCAATCACGAGGCACCCAGTTGGCGACTCTGTAATAATTTCTATACTTCCAATTTAATTTCTATTTGGTGAGGGTGTACATTCCATTAACATTTAAATACGAATAGATCACAGATCAGAACACGAAATAATCACACTACATTTAGAAATACCGACAAAATCAAAAAATAGCACGACTCTTTATCTGAGAAGCCTTGGATGATCCATTCTATTTTCATATTATCAGCTCTATGTCGTAGCCTGTCTTAGAACCTAGGTGAAAAGCAGAATATCGTTAGCTAAATTTCTTGGTTGAAAGATTTGTTCTATACAATTTTCCGTCTGCACCACAACGGACTCCCAGAGTTTTTAAGCTTCTTTTTGCTAATCATCATCATCATCATCATCATTATCATCATCGCTTTTGTCGTAGTGTTCATTATTTGCTGAACGATTTTCCTTTATGGGCATTTGATTCGATTTGTTTTTTTCTCATATAGGTGACCGTTTCCTGCTCTCAGTCTGAAAAAAAAAGGAATGATTGCCTTCCAAATAGTGCTGTCAATGTCTTATTTTTATGAAATTATAATAGCACTAACAACAAACGAGAATATCTTTTGCTCCTAAATATGTTACAATTAAATATCTCGTATAGAAGAAGAAAATTTGTTGTTTTACAGTCAGTATCCAAAGGAGCTGACGGTCTGTAGTGTACCAATCTCATCATAGGCCTATGTGCAAAGGGACTTGTGCGAGTGGAAAGAAATGCTAGAATTCTCTTATTTGTAAATGGGAATATTGACAGAATTTCTTTTATTTTAATTTATTTTCACTTCCGGTCTTTTCATGTGATAGAAGTAGGTGTTTTTATTGGTCGTTGATGTTTTCGACACACTCTAAAGTTCGTTCCGTGTTTCAAAGACAGTGTTGGCGTTGGCCTGGTAAATTAAAGGAAATGAGTTGGAAAAGATATATAAAAATTTCATTGTGTTAATTTTGCCTTTGCTGGCAGTAAGCAAACTTTGGAATGATTTTTAATGTTTGTATTTCCTTATTTTATACTATTTTGTTGTAATTTTTCTGTTTGTATTTTGTTTTTAATTTTTAATCATTTCCATATAAGCTACTAACCCCTATTGTTCTCATCTCTGATCTACTGAGACATTTTGTCAAGAAACTCAGAAAACACTGTTTCATTCACCCGGCACTATTAAATAAAATGTAGGTAAAACAACTCTTAAATTATGCCATCTTTATATTTTACTTTGTAAAACAGAATAAAAATGTTCCTGCTAATATTCTCATTAAAACATATAAAACTAAAACTAAAATAAAAACAGTTAAGAATTAAAAATAGAACAATGTTTAAAAACCGCAAGGTTGAAAATGATAAAATATATTGATGAAAATCGACAATGTACTCACTGCCATATATGAAAACACCAACAAGGATGAATTTTGAGTATTTCCCTTGATTGGGCAAGTTGTATAAAGCCTCTTTTTTAGATAGGAAATTTGCACCTGAGTTATTATTCGCTGAGTAACGCATATCTTGTCGATCCAGAAGCGAACCACATTAATACAATTGCTTAGTAGTATTAAGTTGTTGCTTCGTGCTGGGTATAATTCTAAATGGTATATTTTATTGGCCAACTGATGCATGACGGTATAGTATTCGTGGACATTTCAGTGACCTCATTTAATTCGACTTTTTGCCTATTCTTTCCAGTACATTTGTTCTGATTTTTTCCTTCCTTTATCTATCTTGTGTGCGCATGTGAGTACCGACATGCGCTAATGAATTCAGTTATACGTTTGTTAATAATATTCTCTACGGTATTTGGTTAAGTAGATAAGTTTCTATTATTTATATATATTATTATTTTGTGAAAGTTCTAAGTCAGTCTCAAAACATACCATATTTTTTTGCAACAGACATATACTGACAGGTTCAATAGAATCGAATTACCAGAATGTGGTGGCTCATCATTTTATCCTGAGAATAACTAAAAAATACATGATTTCATCATAATAGTCAAATGCGTCACAGGACCAAAGCAGATGATAACTTAAGCAACATTTACGGAGGGTTACTTGAAATGTGTTTTATATGTTTCATTCACTTCATTTGTATTTCCATTCAATTCGAATATTGGGCTCAATGATAAGCAAGATAAATCGAATTACTTTCTTTGTGAAAAATCAAATGCCGATTGACAGGATAAACGGAGAGGTGTGAACTGACAAGCACTGACTTGCCACCACGCTTATACTGAATACGACCAAATGAAATAATAAATAGATATTTCTTTATCAAATTGTCTCAGTCATCATTCTGGTTCATTAAATCAGTTAGTATGAAATCATTTTAATATAGTAATGCTCCTAATGTGGGGATAAGAAATTAAGAACTAAAAACATTTTGGGAAAACCCAAAGTAAAATTGCACACCCACAAAAGTGGATTCAAATGACTATTCACGAGTCAGTGCGAAAAGCAAATCCTGATTGGATTAAAAACAGAAAATTCATAATGACTTTATTTCACATCTAAAAGCGAAAATGCTCGCTGCAGCCAGTCCCATGACCAGATTTAATTACTTAAGGACATTCTGTGACCGGTCAACAAAGTCAGATGGAAGCAGTAACTGACAGCATCTCACCATATAAAGAAGAAACTTCAGCCATCTTCAAACTAAGGGTAAAACTTCCGAGAATGAAGAAGCCTAGCATGGCAGCAAGACTGAAATAGAACATGCTCATGAATGACCTCAACCTGCAAAAAGAATACACTAACAGTGTGAAAAATAAATACGATGTAAAAATTGGACAAGGACATTCAAAATGGGACTCACTAAAGGAAGCGATGGTGACATCAGCAAACAACGTTGCCCCAAAGGAAATGAGAGGCAGAAGAAAAAACGAGTGGATGACTGAAGAGATTCTTGACATGATGCAAAGGAGACGGAAAATGATGCCAAGACATGGAAGAGAATACAAGAAACTGCATAAGGAAATAAAGAACGAATGCAGAAATGCAAAAGAGGAATGGCTCAACGACCAATGCGCAGAGGTAGAGAGACTGAACAAGACTAATAAAACAGACATGAATAAAGAGATAAGAAAACTGACAGGACAAAAACCTGCTCCTCAACAGGATGTATAAAATCTAAGGATGGTTCGATAATAATGAAGAAAGAGGAAATACTCCAGCGATGGGAAGAATATATAAAAGATCTTTACCATGACAAGAGAGAGCAACCGATAATACACAAAGATGAGGACGGACCAGAAATATTAATGTCTGAAGTGGAAGCGACAATGGACAAACTGAATAGAAACAAAGCAGGTGGTCCAGACGGCATTGCAACCCTGTTAACCCTTGAAGAAATCGGCATAGAGAAAATTACAGAAATAATAAATGAAATTTATAATAGTGGTATAATGCCAGACGACCTATACAAGTCTATTTTTATAGCATTGCCTAAGATGCTAGGTGCAAACGAGTGCGAACTACACCGAACTATCAGCTTAATGAGTCTTATTACAAAACTAATCGTCCGAATACTGATGAATAGAGCAAGAAGCAGAATCAGGCCAGAGATAGGATAAAAACAGTGCGGGTTCGTCAAAGGCACTAGGACAAGGAACGCCATATTTATGATTAGAATGCTCCTTGAAAGAGCAATACAAATGAAGTTCTTCAATATAGCAGTGAATGTCAGCAAATATGAAGGGAAAACTTGAGCAGTTGAAATGTGGTTCTGCAGAAGGATGTTGCGAATATCGTGGACCGAGCATGTAAGCCATGACGAGGTGTTGGAAAGAATGGAAACGAAAAGGAAATTAATATTGAGCATCAGGAAGAGACAACTGAAGTTCCTGGGACATGCAATGAGGAAGGAGGGCTTAGAGAACCTGATACTAACAGGCCAAATAGGGGGGAAAAAGAGACAGAGGAAAGCAGCGGATAACATATTTGAAGGGCCAGCGCAGGTGGATGACAGAATGAGGGCTGCAAGACGTTGCAGGAGAAAGCGTGCTAAGAGCCACCAGGGATAGGGAGACGTGGAAAGCCATAATCGCCTATGTCATAAAAGGACAAGGTACATAGAAGAAGAGGACTTGCCCTCACAGCCAATTTTCTTTTCTTCCTTTTCACTCCACGCCAACTCGGACATAGGTCACGCCATAGTTTCGTTCGACCTCTTCTTCTAACGTCCTTTTCTTCATCTTCATACCACGCCGCTAAAGAGGACAACAGCAACAACAAAATGTTAAGTCCTACTTCTTTATTTGTTTTGCTTTCCCTCTCTCTCAACCTGTCGCGACCTATCAAAAAGAGGAAGGAACAAAGACATTACATTCCGCTATTACACAACCATGAACTCTAAACTTCTGCGGACATTTTAAATACCTACATTATTACTACGAACATTTTCTACAACTCTTGATATCCTAAACTTTCTAATTGCACATTAACTCCTACAACTTATGTTATTCCTTCCTTTTAATGAATTTCTATTTAAATTGAAAAATGTATACTTTATTCTTACACTATTATTCCGCACAATGCCGCACATTCTAACCGACAACCAACTTTCTAACGGAAACCTTCTAATGATAATTGTTGTGGGTTCTTGTTTATAAAACCACACCATATAATAATAACAAAAACAGATATGAGAGGAAAAATGAAAGTATATTGAATAAAAGATATACAACCTGTACACGGTTAATAGATTCAGGAATACTTGTTAGTAGGAGTCAAATATATACAAGAAGTAAGTCCGAGTCTATATTCTTGCAGACCAACAAGCGGCGGTTCAACTGCTCTGACAAACACCAACTCTAACAACAACAACAACTATATTTAGTTGTCCCTCCCAGTAAGGGCAACATGTGACACATGGTCAGTTATGACTGGGATTTCTGGGCTATATGGCCCGGCCAAAAAATGGCTGTCTATTTTTGCCCAGTCGTGATTCTACCCTTCGGCGGAACCATGACTGGGTTATTGCTCTCTGCTCGGAAGCAGAGAGCGCCCTCTACCCGAAGGCAGAGAGCTGACAGTGTTATAGTTGAAGAGTCTCAGCAACTCTAACAGCAACAACAACCCGTTCTGTGTAGGAAGGATTATTTGTATACAATGGAAGAGTCCATAGAGTGTGTGAAAAGGACTCCCCAACAATAATTCTGCACAAAACTTGTAAGCTGTAGGAAGTTCGGTTATGTCCGACACAAGGCCTAATCAAAGAAACATTAACCAGCTTCCAACGACATCACTAGTTTATGTAAATAAAAATGGGTTTTATAACGTTATATTCAAATGACTGTAGTTGGTCTGGGACAAAAATATTATAAATTTATACAAAAGCAGAAACTGTTCCTCTAACAACTTGTCATATGAAGATGAATGGGAGTCAGAAATATTTTGGGACTGAGCCAAATTGTTCCAGCAGTACCTCATAATAAAGTTTGTTGGTTTTTCGTCACAGTGTGGGAATGCCTGATCCATGCATATGCAACTTTTTCCAGTTTTCTTAATATATTATCGCTTTTCTCTTGGTGATAAGTGCAATTTTTATAACGTTAGCTTTTCGTAACGTTATTCTGAAGGGAACTTTTGATAATTCGCTACAAGCGAGTTATAATATTTCGGTATGTTCGCGTAAAGTCAACGTACTAAACGAATCCTTCGAATAATACACAATAATGCTCTCGGGTAATTCACTCAGAAATCTCTTCAATGATGCACAACACCGGAAAGATGCACAACACAGACTTTGTGTGAGTATTTTATATATACTAAATATTTATGGTCATGTGATCCCAGTAGCACAATTCATTCAACGGTTATGTTTGTTGCCTGAAGATCCGTGTTCTACACTTTCTTCCAACATAACAGAAATAAAACCTTGATAATAGCCATTTTTATGCAGTACTCTGGTATTTTCCTCAACTCATGTTCATGTACACAATAAATTCAATAACGTAAATATTTTTATAATTTAATTGACCAGATCACAAAAATCTTGGGCGGTTTTACAACACTAAATCAGTCAACAAACAAACGATAGTTTGTATTTGACGTTTTTTTGGTAAATAATTTTTACTTCTTTTATGAAATTAACTTATACTTGGCTTGACGAAATATTGTTTGCTCATTGGCAATTGCTTTTTATATCCTCTGCATTTCCAACAATTGTTTGTTTACACGTGTAGCTTTTCAAAGAATACGACGTGGGGTATTAAATAATTTTAAAATACTAACTTACTTAACTCATAACAAATAGCCCCAAAGAATATTCTTGATGTTAATGTTTAATAAAACGAGCCCGTCTTCTACTGAAAATGTATTTTAAATACATTTTCCAGGATAAATTAAAGAAAAATTCAAATTTTAGTTGCCTCGAAATATTTTAAACAATTTTACTTCTCTATTCAAATAAGAATGAAATATCGTATATAAGAATTCGACTTGACCAGTCCTGGGTGAGATATGCGATATTTCATTCTTATTTGAATAGAGAAGTAAAATTGTTTAAAATATTCTAAAGACGAAGGTAAAACGATCAGTTCTCTTTACCGTTTCAGTGTGTACCTGACTCCTCATGCTACCCACTACCATTATAAGAATCAGATCAGGATAAAAAGGGAGTACTGTTGCTATATCTGGGTAGGAGCTACCCAGACATCCTTTTTCAGTTTTAATGGCTTTCAAAAGCGTCCCCGAGTCCTTGTTGGAAAGTTATTATTTTACACACACTAACCTCTCTCTCACATGCGATATGTGGCGAGTCTACCATTGCTCTGTCGCTACTACAATGGAAAGTTCTCGGACGAACCGCATTCCCTGGTTTCCTGGTTCCACTCAAACAGCTTCTTCCGGCGAACAATTTCCCTATGGAACAGACTTCCAAGAGGATATTTTTCCGACCATTAAAATCTTGACTTGTTCGTCTATAGTCAACTGTTATCTTCTCGTCTTATTCATATACACTACCCCTTGACGTAATCCTCGAATGCCGCCACTCCACGAGCCTTGTACCAAAAAACAAAAACAAAAAAAAAAACACTCGGGACCAATTATTTTAGTTTGGGTTTGGTTTTGTGGCAGTTTGCTGCTGCAGTTGGCTCAAGAAAATTCGCTTTGACCATTTAGAATAACTATAATTTATTTAATTGAAGTAAATTATAGGTACCTCCACTCCATTTTCGATATCAGTCTTAAACTGAATTTTTAAAAATAAAAACTTTTTCTTGAAACTTTAATTTTAGCTTGATTGAAAACTAAATAATTAAATTTACTATTTCTACCAAGCAAAATACTCGAGTGTATTTCAAACAGAAATTATATTCATTGGAATTTAACATTTCGTAAGGGGAACAACCCTTAAAACATATGACCTTTTTGATGTGGATTCCGGGAATAGGAACTGCACAAAATAAAGAAACAAGAAACAGAATCTGAGATGGAAAAATAAGTATATTAAACGTAAAGAATACAAACTTTAACTCAGGTTAGTAATCCAGGAATACAGTTAGTAAGACGGATACAATGTCTCTTAAGTGAAACCGTAGTAGAATTAGTATGTCCACGTTGGAAGCTGACAGTGCTGTGTAACAATATTCTGCTGAGTGGAGCTCAGTATGAACTACTACGCTGTATCTGTCGGTATCTGACGTTATCTCGCGGATCTCTCGGTGTCAATATTTATTCTGCATAAAATACAAAATTATGGCACATGGCCGAAAAGGGGAGGGGTAAAGGTTGGTACTTACTTAACTATCCTATACCTAGTTAAACACTATCACGACCCATTCACTCATTACAATTTGCACAATCACCAAAAGAACCCATTCATCACCTCCCAATCGTTCATACACCACAATACCATACATTTACAAGGGGCACCTAAAAAGGGGAAAAACCTAGGACAATAAAAATGTATTTATATACAATATAAAATATAATTGAAAACATTTAATGAAAGATGAAATGAAAGATGATGGGAGAGGGATGAAACCAAAAAACAAACGAAAAATACAACAAATTTTTTAAAACTAAAATAATAAACAATGTTAGTAAGAGAGTGGGGGTGGAGAAAATAATTAATGGAATAGGAAAATCAAAGGCTGACTCAGCCGAGATAAAAGGAGGCCAAAACAAACTGGGGAGGTTGGGAATCTCGACTTGGATCATAACAAAAGAGAGAGCAAGGTACAGGCTAGGAACACATTCATTCACATTAACAAGGTACACAAAAGAAAGCTAACCTAACCAGGGAAGAGTCCCAAAGGAATCCACTCCGATGTAACTAGCAGATCTAAAAGAGAAAATTAAGGCTAGCTCCGTTCACGTGAACCAGGCTCGCCACATTTACTCATCTTTTGCTGAAGTCTGTCAAAGTAAAACGTTTCCAATCAGTTCTAATTCTCATTTTAGCTGATGCTCAAAATATCGGATCAGATCCTGATGTGAAAGACGCTGACCTAGCAAGACTTCCTCCGTTCGCGTCGTCCAAATCACCATTCGAGCCGTGGCTAGAAGCGACAGATACATAATACGCTTCATCCCAGAAAACGGGGGCGACACATTGTCGCATGCTAATGCACGATCAATGGGCACAAGCTCTCGCGGCGCGATACGAGCAGTCAACTCCCCGACACGGTCCCATAGAGAGCAAACCAGCGAACAATGGTAGAAGGCGTGCGAAGCCGTTTCTTCCAAGCCAAGGTTGCATCGTTCACAATCTGGCAAATCCGCCAGGCCCCATATGTAGGCCATGTCATTGAGAGGCAACCGATTCCGAGCCAATCGCCAGGTGGGTGAAAACTCAGCGTTGCTGAGATAATCGGTACCCGGCGCCCAAGACTAGAACGAGCGAAACTCATCCTCCGACAAGCGGAGCACATCACGTAATGAATCCTTCGCAATGCCCTCCACTAACCCACGATAGAAGACTCTCCTAGGCTGTGAAAAGTCGCTGGACATTCGAGGAGAAAACTCGATTGCTCCCAAGGCTAACGGCACCGCCTCCTAAAAAGTCTTAGAAAAATAAAATGCACCTCGTTGACACATTATTTTATTCAAATTAAGTTGAATTGAACTAGAATTACTTGTTTACTGTCTGAACGGTTTTAAAAAAGCGTTTCTCAATTATGGTATCCTTGTTAGCACATCTGTCATCGCCTTATTAAGAGGCGATAATGATATGATTTACAGTAGTTGGCCAAAAAATGCTAAGTATGGAAGACGAATTTGGTATAAATCATATTCATACAAATCGTTTTTTTTTTTTCATTTTTAACTATGTTAAAATTAAAAATTTAACACAGTTTTCAGCAATTATCCAATATTTTATAGAATTTTAATTAGTTTAGTTTTGAAGATGTTTTATGAAAAATAAAAACTCAAATAATATAAAACTTTTTTCAAAAAATTGTACAATTTAATAATAGAATGAAAATAACGGCAGGGGGTAACTCAATAATTTATGAAATGTTATGGTAATTATTAATTTTTATTTTTAATATCTATTTTTCATATTCTTTTTAGTTCCCTCCACAAATTGTGAATTTCACAATTTTTATTTTAAATTAGAAAATTAGGAATTAAAATGTAAACGTTGCTTTTATGATAAATATCACGTACGGCCACCCGTAAGAATAAGATAAGGGCAATCAAATGCACACAATTAAAATGTTTTAATTATTTTAAAAATTTAATTTAATTTAATTGTATTAAGCTTTTCAATTTTCGATTAGTAAATGTAGTCTTTATACATTAATTTCATACCCTAGCCCGCCCAATTTTAAAATATTTTTGAAACTTTATATATTATTATAAAAATTTTTTTAAAAAAATGAAAATAATTCTTGGAAAAATTCATTATTCATCGAATTTTTTTTCCTTTTCAGACTATGATATGCTCAATTTATATTGTTCATAAAGCAATCAAAAGTTTATCCAATTAAAAATTGGCATAATTATTGCATTTTTCGCAATTCGGACCTACTTTTTAGAAAATCGGCGTCTATTGAAGAAAAAAAAATTGATTAGCATTCCTCAATGACTCCTGAATTTAATTATATTAGGTTTATTGGGAATTTTTAGACATTTCTAGAAATTAATTGATGGGGGTAACATATGTAAAAAATATTTTTACCAATATTTTCTGAAAAAAATTATTTCAAAATTGATTTCAGTCAGTTATGAATAAGTCCTGAAATTTTCATCAAAATTCAACTATTATTTGATTTTTGCAAGAATTTCCAAATTAATGTGTCTTTTACGGTCAAAAAAGTGCATTGCGTAATATTACGCTTTTTTACGTAATAAACTGTGCGACAATTTAGGTCTTGCACTGACGAAAGAAAAAAAGATTGTCTACCAAAATTTCAAACGTGTTAGAAGTAATTAAAAAATACTTTGACCTATCCTCTTAATGATAATATAAACATTTTGTCGATAAAACTTTGTTTTTATTTAAGTTGGGGCCTTTTTTCTTTCATATTATGCTGTTTTTTCAGCGATTTTTTTGCCGAAGAAAACAGCATAGCATGATGTTAAAAGTGCTTAAAAACAAAGTTTTATCATCAAAATGTTTATGCTATTATTAAGAGGAAAAATCAAATTTTGTTGTCATTATTTTTTAAAAAATTTAATCTTTTCTAACACGTTCGAAATTTCAATTAAAATTTTTTGTTTGTTTTCCGTCAGTGATTCACGCTGTGTTTAATTTGTTCATTTTATTTCCTTCGAACTTGCTATATCATTTTTTATTTTCATTGCAAAACCAAACATCATTTTGTGCAAAATTCTTATGTACACACACAAAATAAAATTTGTGGAACCTGGTTTTGTTATTTGGAAGTTACTTTAACATTTTTCACTTTCTTTATGAAACTTATTCCTAGAAACAAACACTAATTATCAGCTTTATTTTTGCGTAATCTATGTGTTTTTAACAAATGAAAATAAAACTTGACTTATTGCTTGTTTCTTAAGCTGAAATGTAATATTTTAATTTTACTTGATTTAAAGAAATCATTCATTAATTCTAGTTTTCTAGTCTTATTACACTTAACTTCTAGTCTCTTCCAAGAATGAGATTCTTTTATTTTTTAAATTTTTCTTCGATATTAACAAGCATCATAGATTGGCGTTGCCCGTGCAACTCTGAACATTTTTTAATTAGATGATTAATGCAGCGTGTTGCGATTTCCAAGCGCTTGTAATCGCTACCTCATTTTAAAACTCAGTTATAGAAAAAAATAATTATATAAAAAATTGTTGTTTAAAAATTGTTAAAAAATTCCATAAAAAAATCTTTTTTCTTTTGTTTTGCAGCTTTTGCTTAAACGTGAGTTGATGTTTTCTGTGACATTGCAAACAACATTGCGTTTGTTTTTGTTTCAAAATTACGGGGGAAAATATTTACATTTTTTGTTGACTAAATGAATTTCAGAAATTTTCGAAGAATATTTAAAAATGTAAATTGCAAATTTTCGTTTTAGGACCCGACGGCTAATATCCCTTATATACGCAAACACACGCAAATAACTTTTTATACACGCAAATAACTTATTTTTTTCACTTGTTTCAATGTCAATAACTTTCTTCTGAAATTAAGTACCGAAAAAAAATTTTTAAAAAATCGCGTACTAATTTCTGAAAGGAATTTTTATAAAGGAAGTAAATTGGTCCAAATTTTCTTCCTACGCCTAAAATCGTTCTGCAGCGTTCTGCAGCGAAATCGGACTTCCTCTCGCTCTTTTTGTCAGCCAGTAATGGCTTACAAAAGAGTGAGAGGAAGTCCGATTATTTTCTGGTCGTTAACATAAAAAAGGTCGGTTTCTTCAGTATCTAATTGCTGATTTGAGTTCACCATATACATTTGCACGGAAATAAAAGTATTTTGGAAAAAATTGAAGGGTTATTAGCCTTCGGGTCCTAAAACAAAAGTTTACACTTCTCTTTTTACATATTTTGTTTTTGTTTGAAAAAACACTTTTTAAAAAAAATATTTCTTTTGTTTCAAAATTACGGGAAAGAAGTTTTCACATTTTTTTGTTGACCAAATGAATTTTTAAAACGTCGGAATAAAAATGAAATATAAAGGCGTATTTTCTTTTTTTAGTCGCGTTTGACACGTGTGTTTCGATTTCTGTAATCTGGCAACCATCTTAGATCTTAGATGTTTTACGGAGCAAAAGTAAACAATCGGCTACGTTGGCCAAAATGTGCGAAAGTTAAAAATTACTGAACTTAAACTCAAAAAGTATGTGTTGTCTTGGCTTCCCTATAGATATGTCCCAAGAAAGTTTGAATGGCGTAGCTTAAAAAATGTAGGCGTGCATAGGGAACAGTCACACGCAGACTCACTGATTGCCTTTTATATGTATAGATATAGATTGGCCAAAAAGTGCGAAAGGAAAAATTGGTGAACTTAAAACTCAAAAAGTATGTGTCAACCTTGCTTACCTGTAGATATGTGTCCCAAGAAAGTTTGAATGGCGTAGCTTAAAAAATGTAGGCGTGCATAGGGAACAGTCACACACAGACTCACATATTGCCTTTTATATATATAGATTACATAAAGTTAATATTTACATTGCTGCGTGCTGTCCGTCCTTCAATATGGCAGTCAATGCTGGACAATACCATCAAAGATGAAGGAAAAACTTGAAGCAACTGAAATGTGGTTCTACAGAAGGATGTTGCGAATATCATGGATCGAGCATGTGAGCAATGATGAGGTCTTAGAAATGATGGAAACAAAAAGGAAATTAATACTGAGCATCAGGAAGAGACAGATGAAGTTACTGGGACACGCAATGAGGAAAGGGGGCTTGGAGAATCTGATACTAACAGGCCAGATAGAGGGGAAAAGAGACAGGGGAAAGCAACGGATAACATATTTGAAGGACCTAATCAGGTGGATAACGGAGCGAGAATTACATGGTGTAACAGGAGAAGGCTTGCTCAGAGCCACCAGAGATAGGGAAACGTGGAAGGCCATGATCGCCTACGTCCTAAAGGGACAAGCCACGTAGAAGAAGAGAAGAATATTTACATAAACTTAATATTTTTTTAATTTTTATAAAAACGAATGTATTAAGTTTTTATGATTACTTTGTTTTTATTCCTAAAAGGCATTAAAAAGTTATTCTGAAATATAGTTTAGTCTATCGTTAAAAACATGAAACAGGAACAAACGTGATATTATATATTACAAAATTAATGAATTATCCTTTATTAATAATGTTATGTAAAGCTAATGTCATAATTAAATTCAATAAATTTAATCCAATATTTTCAAATATTGCAAAAGAGATGTAAAAAATGTTAGCTTTACCCTGCTGTTAAAAAACACAGAGTGCTTAACGGAATCTATCAATGCGAAATATCTTCAAAGGAAAACACAAATGATATAAAAATTTATATAGGGAGTAATAAAAATACTCTGAAGCAGCTGATTTACCAGCACACCTCTTCATTTAATAACAAATACAAAAATAGAACATTCCTATCGAAATATCATTTGTACCTAAAGGAAACAAAAAATAAAAAATAAAATAAAATAAAATAAAATAAAGTGAAAAATTCTTAAAGAAGCTAAAACATGTAAGCTCTTAAATGAACCATGTTCATTATGTTTATACGAAAAAACTATTTATTATTAAATCACTTAAAAGTAAAAATCTATTAAATAAACGCAATGAGATAAATGTCATATGTAGACATTGCAAATTATTCACATTAGAAAATGGATAAAACCTAAGTGAAATTACATGCATACAACTAACAAGTGCTTAAGGAAAATAATTACAGACGAACTATAAAAATAAATTGAAATATAAAATTATTAAAAAACCTTTCTTTTTATAAAAAAACAACAACTTTACAACGAATAAATAGATAGACCAAAAATGATAAGTAAGTGAAAAATACAGAATTGGTATCAAAAGCAATAAAACTGAAGGGAAAATGAGAAAAAAAAGTGAAAATGATAAGATCAAGTTAAAAGCAGGTTAACATCTTCACTGTTAAGGAGGGAAAAAAACAAGGGAAAAGGGCAGGATGAGGGAGAAAAAAGAAAAAAAGAAAAACAAATGAGAAAAAGTTGGTTAGCATGTATTCTTTGGGGCCAAATCCCAAAAATGAATCTCCGTTCTGATTCGTCAAAAGAAACACACATGTAAATTTTATATCCTCCAACATACATACACAGCAAACTAAAGTTTTTTGTCATTTAAATGTAAATCATCTGCACAACCAACATCAATATTGCCTGATGATGAGAATCTCTCTCGAAACAGAGAAATTTCCGTGTCGCAATGTACAATTAATTCATGCAGATAATTATACTTTTAGATCCTTTTTAGAACCCTCGAAATGTTGGCTAAAAAATTTACTGTGTTAGTGCAAAGTAGAAAAAGGGAGAGAGAGAGAGAAACAAAGTGGAGATATCAGTTTGTTTAACTGAAAAGAAATCTTAAAAATAACGTCGTTTATTCGACCAAAGTATTCATTTGTAGTCTTAGTATTCATCGAATATTTTTGCTATTTGCTAAAGAATAATGTAAAAGGTTTTTAGTCGATCCATTAAAATTGACCATCTTTCTTTTGACTGAGGATTTTTACTCATTTTTACTCGTTTTCGATGCACCTTCAAATCTTCATCACTGAGCGATGCTTTTAGTAGATATCATGGAGAGTAGGCTATACTTCGTTGCATTCACTTACGCGTAAATACCCTTTGGAAAGGTATTAATCCATCTCTTCTCCCTCCAGATAAATGGCAGGACAGACTGGGTTTAATAGCCTTTGTTAGTAACCAGTATACCGCAGACAGTAAAGACAACCGACTGCGGGAAAATCTTTTGCACAGTCAGTCATGTCTCTTTTGGGACATGATCGTCCAAGCATATATCACGTAAAGCGCTTAACGACTGACTGACTCTTGATATGGTGGGATTAGGACGAATTATGTTGAATAGTCGTTCTAGAAATTTCGTGATAAGTTAGGCGTTTCATTAGCCGGCAATTATGGAAGAAATAATAAAATCTACGATCGCAAACATTATGTACGCCAGTTCACTGGTTTCGATAATTGTTAAACTGAGTAAATTTTAGCACAGGGCTATATCCCTAGAACACGAGAATGTAATGAATTCAAATTTGGGGTCACCAAAAACTGTGGAGATTTGAGAAGACTTTATACTAACGAGACAGCTTCTATAGAAAAGCAGTGTTTTCAGAAGATAAGAAAAATATTGACAAAAGGTAAAAAATACATAAATTTGTTTAAAGCAATCAATATTTAGGCAGTTTTAATAGTGATATAGACAAGACCCTTCCTAGGCTGCACAAAAGACCAGGAAACTATAATCATACAAAAGGCTCGATACTGATTTTGACATGCAAACGGTCATCCACTCAATTTAAAAAGACAGGATTCGATAATCATAAACTATAAAAAGGAATCAGAACATAGCAAAGGTTGAAAATTAATTTAAAATAACAGAGTCATGTCCAGAGTCATACATGTAGGTGCAGTTTGAACCGTGCCAAAAACACAAGAGTTGAAATTACATATAAATTGAAGAAAGAGTTAAGATTGTTTAGACTATGACATTGAAAGGATACCCTGGCAGATTTTAGAAGAATTAGTAAAACTATTACTTGTCTGAAGAAGTTCCTACTCGGAACGACTTGCGTCACTGCATAGTTTTCGGTTTTGTCAAAGAAATGTAAGTCTCGATTAGAAAATGAGATGTTTGCAAATCAATATCGCCTTTAAAACATTCCAACTTCATTTTAATTAAAAAAAAAATTTAATCTTTCATTGCATGATTTTAATTGAACATTTTTAATTCTATTACTTATTCTTTTTTTTCCGTGAACGTTCCCTCAGTGAGAGAAAAATCTCATTCCACCAAATCTTCAAAGAAAACGTCATTTATTTAACGCTTCGCATTTCTATATTTTTTGTCAATGTTTCAATATTTGCTATTCGTGCATCATGGCTACTTTTTATGAGTTTTCTGGGTTTTTTTATCAGCTATCGTCCCTGCCCCTTTAAAAACTGTTCTCATCAAAAAATTCACTCGATTGTTCTCTTCACCTTTCTTTACATTCTTTCACTGACTTTTTCTCTTCCATTTTTAATCCAGACTTCTCTTAACACTTAACATTTCTTTTACGTCCATTTGCCTTTTCTCTAATTTGTTCTACCTTTATCGAAGCATCTTCAAATTCTGGAATTCATTGCTGAAGAATATTGAAATTTAATGAACTATTCAATTTTCCTGGGGTGGGGACTGTAGCAACGAAGTGCATTGCTTCTCGCTCATTCCACTTCTAGTGAAGCAGTTTCCGGTAATGGCGTGCTTCCTTTGAAAAGCTGTCGTCTCTTCTTTTAATGATCAATTTTTTAATTTTTTTTCCAAAATGCATTACTCACGTTATCAGTAGCATCTTCAACATTTGCAATACTGAAGTTTCTCTTTCTTCGTGATAAAGCTCACTAAGTGTCATAACATTAATTTTGCGAGATAGTCACTCTTTTTGGATTTTTTAAATACTAAATTCAAAGGTCACTTCATTGAATTAAAATATATTTTTTCTACTATATTTCATATATATGCATGTTCACACCGGGTGACCTCAAGTCATCACTAAAAATTAAATGACAGGAAGTTTTCTCATAACTCCAGCACTTTACTCAGTATCATTGAAGATGCCAAAAGCACCGTAAACTGAACAATCACAACTCTTCATCGAATTTCGAACTAAGCTAATCTTAATTCTTTTGCATGAATTAAAAAGAGAACTGAGAACGGTCTTGTAATGACCGTTCTCAGTTCTCTTTCTTAATTTCTTCGCATTCGTTCGTTTCCATATTGATGCGTTGATGCAGCAACGTCTTGCTTTCATTGACCGAGAAGTTTTATTTATTTTTTCTATTACAATTGATGATCCTTTTTGTAGAATTTTATTGTTTGTCACTTCACTGGTGGTTGAAGTTTGGGATTTTCCCCTTGCATTTTTAATACTTTTCCTTTTCAATGCCAAATTTTATTTATTTGCTCGAGACCCATTAAGCCAACTACTTTTTTTTTATATATGAGGTAAAAATTTATAGGAAAAAAACACGCAAATACACGCAATGTATTTGAAGGTTAATTAAACTACACTTATTTTCATACATTTGAAAGTTAACTTTTTAAAAAAAAATTTCTATTTGAAAGTTAATTTTAAAAAAATATTCTGTACCCCCAAAAAAGGACAAAAAGAAAAGGCGCAAATACAAGCAACTTTCTGCTGAAATTGAGTTTGGAAACAAAATAAATCGCGTAGTAATTGCACAAAGGAAGTAAATAGGCCGAAATTAGCCTCCTATGCTTAAAGTCATTCAGCAGTGAATGACATATTTCAGAGGGTGAGATAAAGACCGAGTAGAAGTTCGATTTTTTTCTGGTCAATAATAATAAAAAAGGTAGGTTTCTTCATTATCTATTTGTTGATTTGAGTTCAGCATATAAATTTGCACGGAAATAAGGATGTTTAGGAAAAAATTGAAGGGATAAAGGCCTTCGGGTGCTAAATCAAATTTATTGATTTTAAATAAATTGGTTTATAAATCAAATTTATAAACCAATTTATTTATATACAATAATTTTATAAAATATGTATAAAAATATACTAAGACGAAAATGAGAGGGGAATAATTCCCAGAACAAAATAAATATAACAAAATATTCAAACAGTATAAACAAATGTAACTAAGACCCGTCCACCCCACAAAATCAAGAGTTGCTTCTGTAGTCCGCCAAACAGCGAAATCAAGTAGCACACTCGCTAAGGGAGGGATAAAATAAATAATGGAATGGGAAAATCAAAGATTGACACAATCAAGGCGAGAAGTGGGGCCAAAAAAAACTGGGTAGGTCTCGGATCATAACAAAAGAGAAAGCCAAGAACAAGCTAGGAACGACATTCATTCACATTAACTAGGTACACAAAAGAACCTAAATTAACCAGAGGAGGATTTGCAAAAAACCGCCCCGTTGTGCTGTAAGGGACTTAAAAAAATCAAGAATGGCCCCATTCACGCGGACCAGACTTGCTACAGTTACCCACCTTTTAGTGAAATCTTTCTATATCAAACGATTTCTATCAGTTCTGATCTTTATCCTGAGCTGATGCTCAGAGAATCTCATCAGATGCTGATAAGAATAACGCTCATATCGCAAGATTCCCTTCTGCATCGTTCAGATCACCATTCGAGCTACGGCCAGTAACGTGAGAAACACCATCCGTTTCACCCCAGAATACAGGGGCGACACATTACCACACCCGTACGCGAGATCAAGGGACAGCTGCCAGATACCCGGTCGACCCTATCAAATGCCTTGGACTGATCCAAATTGATCAGCGCGGCTTACTCGTCGTCGTCGTTTACACTCTGTATGGTCGTGCGGGTCAGATTCAGGTTGTTCTGAATTGTTCGGCCCTTCACAGAAAAAAGTCTGATCGGGTCCCATCAGAATCTCGGCAACTGACTGCAAATGCTCTGTCAGGATCTAGGCCAAAATCTTTAACTCTGTGTTTAGCAGTGTTATGAACCTATAATCTTTTAAATCCCTCCCAACACCCTTGACCTTTTTTCAACAGCGTGATCACACCCCCGTTAAATACTGCCGAAACCATTTGTTGAACACCACCATTAAAATCGGCACAAAGATGGGCTACAGCCTCAAGTACAATTCATAGGGTAGACCATCAAGTCCCGGAGATTTTCCACTAACAATGCCTAGTGAACTTCGCCCTCATGTGATCTCACTCTCGTAGCTAGCTGCTTCAATCGGCCCAAGCCAAGGAAAGTCAGCCAAATAGCTGCGAAACTCGTCATACCGGAGACCAGGCGCCTTGGTAAAGCGGCTTGCGAAATGCCCCTGTAACACCTCGCCATATCGTCGGTTGACCTCAGAGTAGTTTCCTTCGGGGTTTTGACCTCTCGAAAATATCGATCACCACCTCGACGAATCTCTTCCTTGCGCAATTCAGCGCCCATGCTAATGGCTTCGTTACACATTTTGTTTAACATATGCCTAATTACTGACTTTTGTACCGCTTTCTAGCCAAAAGGTCTAACGTCTGCCTAGCCACGACCTCCGCTATATTACCAAGGTCTGTTCTATGATTAAAGTTGACTTGCTGACGTCACACTTAGTAGAATTCTGTTTTATTTACTACACGGCGTCCGTTAGCGTTAACTTATTTTCAGAACCAAACATGCCTTCCTCTTGTGTGGTACCAAATTGCAAAGGGAATTATAAAAATGGATCGAAAGTTCATTGTTTTTCGTTTCCAAAAAATAAACATTTATTTGATAAATGGAAACATGCCATTAAAAGGGAGAATTTTACCCCAAGTCCATTTAGCAAAGTGAGTAGTTAAAATTTTAATCACCATTTATTTCAACAGGCGCAAAAATCAAAATTTGTTAAAAAATTAGTTTTGCCGTAGCACAAGAAAGAAAGCACTTTTTTATATCTTTTAAATTAATACAATAAAATAAGATATTATTTTTATTTCTTTGAATAAAATTGAAATAAAAATTATCTTTAAAAAATATCTGAATTAAAAAAATAAAATTTAAATATGGCTATTCGTTCGTAAGTTTTTTTCGAAATGTTTTAAAACTTAAACTGAAGCTAAAAAAAGTTGTTAAACATTATATTTTCTAAAAATATTTGAATTAATTTGCATTGATATTTTATTTAAGAAAATAGTGTTTTCTTTTTAATGAAATGTTTAAAAATTCTTAGAAAATGAAAGTAAAACTTACTTAACTTTTCTATACTTGCAACTTTATGAATCATTTTTAAACATAAAAAAATATTCCTGAATTAAATTTTTTTATTCTTTTTCTTTTATTAAAAAAACTACAAAATTTATTTTTAAGTCAATTTTAAAAGAATTTGTTTTAATTTTAAGGTTTTTTATTTGAAAACTCCGTGAAAGTATTTGTTACAAAACTCAAGTTTACGGAAAATTTAAACTTGAAAATGATGATTTAAACTTTGTTTAAACCTATTATTTCTGAATAAGTTTTGAATTTATTTGAGACATACATGCCTAAATCACACCACACAATTTTAAAATCTAATTTTTAAAATATTTAGCACAAAATGAACGCCATCAAAAAATATTTTCCAAACATTTTTTTCCTATCTTTGATAATTTGAAAGTTAATTATCGATATTAATCCAGAGAAAAAAATTGGAAATAAAAAATTGGAAATAAAAATTAGAATTTTAACTTAAGAATAATTCTTTTATGGTTGGTTTAGGGTTTTTAATCCTTAAAAAATTAATTAGTAATCCTTAAAAAATTAATTAGTAAGTAAACATTAAACAAAAAAGAGTTTTGCAAAAAAATGATTTTTTTATAAACAGTTTAACATCATAAATGAAATAGAAACATTAATTTTTACTTTTTTTTTCATTTTTTACTAATAAAATATTTTACAAATGTAATTGAATTACCAAATATCCTGGGAATTTTTTAAGTGTATCTTTTTTGAAAGGTAAAAATATCTTTATATTTCATAAAATGGTGATCAATATAATATCTTTATCCGTCAATTATTTGAATGCAAAAAAATAATACTAAGAATGTTGTCTGTTTTAAAATTTACAAAGTATTAATTTAAAAAATTTACAAGAGGTGAATTGGAATGAAATAACAGAGAAACAAAATTTAGATGTTTATAAATTTAACATAGATGTAACTGATAATGATGTTCATCAGTGCAAAGAAGTCCTGCCTATTATAATATATTTAGCAGGTTATTGCTGTTATGCTGTTTTTAAAAAATGAAATGTTATAGTTGCCAAAGTTTAGTATCAGGAAGAGATGATATGCTACCTGATATAAACATTTATTTTCAAGGAATTAATAGAGGTTCTCTGTTATATCCCAATGATGTAACAACAAATTTACTACTATGCATTTATATTGTTATTAATAAACTTGTAAAGAATCCTTTTTTTCTTCATTTAATGAATCAAAGAAAATTGTCTATGTACATAACATTGGATGTTTTGGCTAATGATGAACCTCTTTTTCATGTTGACTCATGTGGTGAAGGTCACAGCATTGAAAAAAATGATTGTCTGGAGCTCTTCTAATGCATTATTAAATAATTTTTGTAGCAAGGAAAATCATAATATTACTTTTAAGAAGTTAAGTAAAAAAAAGAAAACTTCAAACATTCAACTGAATTTTAAGACATGAAAAGAATTTTATAAGTTTGATTTTTAAAAAACAGTCACTTAAACTTATTTAGTTTGAATTAATTTGGTTGAATTTAAATTGTTGCATTTTTTAATATTTTTAATTAATAATATTTGCTTATTTATTGTCGCTTCTTGTTTGTTCCTAAATTCTAATGGTTGCTTGATTGCTATATTTGAGTGATTCTGATTTAAAAATTCTTGCAATTAAAACAAAAGTGATTGTGATTTTTCATAAGTGAATTAAAAATATGAAAATCTAAGCAGTGTTTGTTAAATTGTTTTTAGAATTTAGACGAATAAACGAAATATTTTTTCTTTAAAACTGTGTTTATTTACAAACACGACCGAGAGTCAGTAGTCAGCAATGATGTTTATATTTTCTTATTAATTATTGCTTTTCTTAAATTTAATTAATAATAATAATTTTAATTAATAATAATATTTTAATTAATTTTAATTAATAATAATAATAAATAAAAACAGTATAAATCAAAACGTGTTTTTCTTTATTTTTCTTGTTACATTTTAAAATGTTTTAAAATCTTTATTAAAAAAACGACTTTGTGATTATCAACGTTGTCATGAAGCGAGAGACGGCTGCTACGCTGATTCATGGCTCTACTCCTGTGACGTCACATTTAATCGCTCAGACCTTTGTAATATAGCGGAGGTCGTGGCCTAGCTAACGCTTTCTCCACGAGATCCTTCCCAGTCTCCTCCCGGAAGAATCTATCTTTAAGTATCTTCACCTTGTTAGCTTTAACTAGGGCGAGACGACGGCTATAGTCAGCGTTGAAAGACCTAATACTATTCCATCACCTATTTCCGATAACCGCTCCACTAATTCCCACTGTACTAATCTAAACTGCGTCTAGAGATTATATGCAAGTAATGAATTGGTATAAAGAGATGCGTCTTTAATGTTAAAAGTCCTATTATGATGTTGTTTAGATTCTACTCAATATTATTAACTTAGATATATAGTGATAGAGAAAACTATTGTTTTTGGCTGGAAAAAATTTTACTAAGTTCACAAAACAGACTAATTTGACTGTCAGTGGTTTATTTGCAACTATTTATTTTGATACTTTTACATTATTATACCTTGTAAAACTAATATAAAAAAATAATAGGAAAAGATTTTAGAACAAATTCGTCAATTTCTTAAAGGAAAAACATAAAAAGATTTTATTTTAAAAATAAAATATATATTAACAAAAAATAATAAGAACCTCCTAAAATTTATTGCAGAAATGCTCCTTTCTTTACAATAACTCTTAGCAGTCTATTGTCAACATCTGATGTTAGATTTGCAATTTTAGCGGCTGGTAAGTTGTTTGCAGCAACTTTAACTGCCTCCCAGAGGTCACACTTACTGTTGAATTGCCTTCCATTAGAATAAATATCTCCCTTGAGGATGCTCCACAGATACTCAATGGGATTCCAGTCACAGCTATTTGAAGGCCAGTCTGTAAGAGAATCTTCAACAAATCCATTTTCTTTCAACCAGGATTTAGTAAACTTTGTTGCATGACTTGGTGCGTTGTTTTGCATAAAGATCATAGATCTACGCTTGGCTAAAGACTGATTATCAAGCCATTTAAAGAAATATTGCTCTAGAAAATCGCAGTAACTTTGAAATTCATTGTAACACCGTCTTTCAATTTAAATGAACCCACGATCTCATGACCAGTAACCCCGCCTTGTTGACGTTATAAAATTTTCTTGAGTCATGTTGCTTGCAAACCCATCCTCGAGCCAATCCATCGGGCCCATCGAGGGTGATCCTTGATTCGTTTGTAAAAAGCATTTTACTGAAATCAGTTTTCATGTATTTTTGCCCACTGCAATCTTCTTTCCTCATGTTTTTTTTTGGTTAAAATGGGTTTCTTTATTTGATTTTTTACACCAGGAAACTTCCTTAATGCTTTACACCTTGTTTCCCTTGACACCATAGGAGCTCCAGCGGCCTCAAATATGAACACACTTGATGCATTTGGGTTTCTTATTAATTCTTTTCGGATATGTAATAGATCTCGCTTTGTTAAATTCCTGAATTCAGCCTGATACTATTTTCCTTTGTTGAATTCCCATTTGACACATTTTCTTGATTGTTCGATGGTCCCTTTTCAAATCCTTAGAAATTTGAAGCGAAAACTTTCCTTTGCTAATTTCTTTGATTATATAGTGCTTTTCATTCATTGTTAGTTCTTTATTACGAGCCATAATACTAAATTCTAGTTCTTGCAAATAATCTCTTGACACAGCAAATTGCTATAATTACAGAAAAAAAATACTAAATATCAATCTGAAATTGAAAATTGGGACTTAATTGCTTTCCTGTTTACTCGCTATACATAATAGTACAAATTATTTCATTGGATAACGCATATCTATGAATTTCACATAACATATTTGACAATATCTCTTTTGCATATAATCACTAGACGCAGTTTAGCCAGCTGTTGACGAAAGTCTAGCTTGACATATTGAACTTTCAGTGCCCAGCTAACCTAGACCTATCATTTAATGCCATCCGGGCACAAACGAGTTTGTGGTCTTGCAAAGAGCTGGGAGATAGTTTGGGGGTGGTTTAAGTGAGAGTTTGAGTTATGGAGTTGGAGGAGTTCTGGTTGGAGATAATAAATGGCTCCTTACCTTCTGTGTATTCTGCTGTGAAGTCTTTATTGGTGAAGGAGGGGTAGCTTGGATCTTGCTGTCAGTTATTTCTTCTTCGACGTTTTTTCTACTTCTTCCCTCCCCCGCTTTAGTGATAAACGTGGTGGAGGCATTTCCATTGGTTGGGGTGACTCCATCGAATCCCTGTTGGTGACAACTGTTTGGTGACAACTGTTTCTTCTCTTCTACTGATGTCGCTTTTTTAAGTGGGGCCTCCTGCTGAGGAGGAGTAATAGCTGCTTTTTTATTCCTCTTCACAACCTTAGTCTATTCGTTTGCTACAAGGATTTGGCCGGATTTTTCTGCTTTTGCTTCTTCCGTTGCCATCGATACTTTGTTTGTCACCGGCGCTGCTAGTTCCGCCACCTGATTCCTTGTGGGGCACATTTTTCCTAAGTTCCCCGCGGCACCACATTTCTAACATCGGTTCTCCAACATCACAAATAGCTTCCTGTTTCTGCACATCAGAACATCCTGTATATTACTAAAGTTCTGCCTGTCTAGTATAACTCGCAGACCGACGTCCTCGGTCGGGATCCCCGCTTTGCTTACTACTCTGGACACGTCTTCTACAGCTCTGAAAGAGCAAAAAAGCTACCCAACATGGTCACATAAAATTTCCAGAGGGACACCATGGACAACACTTATTTTCTTTGTGCCTATGTACACAGTTTGAAGTAGTAAATTCTTCGTCCTTAGGATACTGCCTGCCATCGACATTGCCTCCTCCTCCGATCCTAGTAGCACGTTCCACATAACTCTTGATCTTCTTGCCAGAATCTTTTACACTATTTTGAGGTTGTTAGTGTTTCTTCCATTGTCTCCCTGCTGATTTCGATAAAATTGAGCGTTTTCACATCGCATGTTAGCAGAAGATCGTCTTTGTAGCAATCACATTGATGGCCTCTGGTATGGCTACCAGACCGACGTAGATCGTAGTAACGCCTATTCAACATTTGGCGAGGAGAGTCACTCATAGTGGTCTCACCACAGCAGAAAAACAAAAACTAAACAAAAATTCAAACAGAAACTGCACAGTATTAAGACAATAATAACAATAATAAAAATAGACTTACTAAATACACAAAGTCAATCGAAATATTACTTGTTTCCACTCGCACGCAACAGACCAATCCAATCGGGCTCTAGTCGGAATTGTTATTATTCTTCCTATGCTCTTTTTTTCTTCCATCCTCTTCTGAAAAGCTTTTTGCTAATATTTCTAGTGCTCCAGTGATTACGGACACGATCGCTATTCTCAGAGTTCATTCATTTGTCAACACTCTGGGACGGTTAGAGTTGATTTTCTAAGCATCTCTTAGATGTGGCACACTGTGGAAAGAATGGGGCACCCAGTGATGACCGAAACCTCTATTCAGTTGTAATAGAGATAAGCTTGCTAACCATTAAACCACGTCGAAGTGCCCCAGTGATATTATCTTTTCCTTATCTACATAATACACATCTCATAAATAATTTCTGGTTTGCGTTTCTCTTATTTGTTTCTATGGTCAAATCCAATACGTTTTCCCAATTTCTAGTTAACAATTGTTCTCGACCAGTCATGCTTGTTTAAAGATTCTCTTCTTAGTAGTAGTAGTAGTAGTAGTAGTAGTATCAGAAACTTCCCTAGCCAGAAATCTTCGAATAAGATTGTTTATTTTTTCTTTAATTCTTTCACCTTTATTTTATTGCATTAGCTTAGATTTAACTGATGCAGATATTTCTGATTTTAATTGTGACAAAATTAGTCGTTTTCTTCCAATTTCTATTGAAGAACATCCAAGGCCTGCTGCCATTAACTCTAGGGTTCGTTAGCAAAAGTTGTTATTCTCCCAAGCCACACTTGTGTTTGTATTTATCCATACTTCTACGTAATATTAAATACAAAACAAAATCTTTTGGATGTATGAACTTCCCACAAGGCCTAAGATAATTTGGTATTCGTAAGAAATTCTCTCATTCTCTTCTTTGTGGATATTAGTCGATATTTACGATGAATTTTCAGGACAGAAGTGCTTTTACAGAGATGAATTGTTTATTTACTGCTTTCTTCATAAATTGAAGATACTAGGAAATGCATCGGTTAGGTACAATGGTGATGGGCTGTGAATGTGAAAGTTGTTTTTATGATTTTTCTATCCGAAATATAGGAACAAATATTTCGAACATGTGAAATGGACACCTACTTATATATTTAGGTCTTATTTGGTAGATGAAATACTTACCAACAGTGTTTGAAGCATTTAAAAATCAAATGCTAATATATAAGGATAAAATCTATCCACAATCTTCTTTCCTTTATCTGGCCCCTCTGGCAAACTAACCTGAAGTTATTGATCTTTTTCTTTATTTCGATATTTACCTCTGCAACTAAAGTTCACTCTAATTTATATATATTAGTCCTCCGGACACTTCTTCCACAGTACTTGTTTTAGATATTTGATCAAACCTTGTTAAATGCATTATACAAGATGCAAATTTTCTTGTAATTGACATAACAAGGCATGTATTTAGTCATCTTTTGCGTATTTTATTGTTAAAGTTTTGGAAATATCTAACTAAATCATAATTAAAATGTTAGATAAAAAATATTTCTCCATCTTTTTGAAATCTTGTTGAGAATCTGATTGAAAAATTAAATTCACGTTTCTGTTTTCTGAACTTGTAAATTAATATGGATTAAAGTCATTAACGGTCCATGCAATGTTAGAAAATAAAAAAATTGTGCTTGTTGAAAAATACTTAAGCAATATACACTATTGAGATTACTGCTCTTATAAGTATTTGAATAAACACAAGTTCTACAAGCTGTTGAATTTTAAAAGTAAAAAAATAATTTAGAAAGAAAAAAATTTTCTTAAAATTAAGCAATACAATGCTGAAAGAAAAATATGAATTTAGTTATTAGGGTGACTTCTTTTTACCTTAGAATTACATTGAATCTTAAAGCTAAAGTTCCAATATATTTAAGCAAATTATATTTTGCAACATGACCGATAATAAAATCACAAAAAAGTTACAATTTTAGTTTTAAAAAAAGCCACTAGATAAATTTACAACTTATATGTTTAAAATTTATATGTTAAATATCTATATTCAGTGGTCGATTAAAACGAGTATTCCACACAAGTTGCAAAGGCGTTATTTTAGTTGCACATAGATTAGACGAACCTTTCTTTGAGCGGAGATGCCAACAGAATCATGCTGGATCATGAAATATCTATTATTATATGATTATAATAAATTTGCCACAGTTGAGGCTGGTCGGCACTGTCTATTTTATACCTAGCTGCTCACGTTCATTACAATTTGTTCATTCACAACAAGCACTTGTTCAACATCTTACGAGTAAAAATTTCGATTGCTCCCGGGGCCTACGTCGGCGCACAGCACTCGAAATGAGAGGAGTGATAGTAAAGCTAGGGAAGGCATCCGTAACACTCTCCACCAAAATAGAATTCTCTGCCAACACGCGGCATAGGAAAGCCAACCTCTAGGCATGTCGATGATTCACCATGTATGGCATTCCCAGCCCCCACTAATGACACAGACTTTTGATACAGACATCTCTGTCATCATAATGCTTGCGTCCACCCCACAAGAGAGTGGACAACAAGCGCTCGAACGCCTTCCTACGACATCCGGTAAAGGATGAGGGAAAGACGTATGTGGCATACGCCCAGCCCTCTCCATCACCAACAACCGCTGACAAAGCCAAGTCTGGACCGATGTACCGACCTTTGTCAGTATCTCCGACCAATTCTTCTCCAGCTGGAGATCCGGCTCGAACCACACAAACGGGGACGGGTCTGTCAATTCAACTGGAGGGTCCCGGAAGCGCGACTCCCTTCTAGGCGCTTACTCGCAAACCAGAAAACGCTGCGATTAATTTTGGGTCCGTCACCTGCTCGTACCGTTCATGCGCCTTCTTACCACCTCAGTGTCGTCTAAGATGGTAACCAGGGTTCTTTTTTATTTTCTGCTTTTATTTATATATTTATTTACTTGCATTTTTCCATCTTGCTCCACTTCTTCACCTCCCGCTTTTCAACGACGAGGAACGAGGTGGAGATATTTCCTCGCGCTCCATGGCGAATTCCTTTTGAGTTGATACTGCCGGTTCTTGTTGCTGTTCCTTCTGTTGTTGTTTCTTTGATATAGGTGATTTTTGGGTGTTGGTACGCCTTTCAGAGAGACGTCCTGCTGAGGAGGAGGGGTTACTGTTTTTTTTGTCTCTTCTTACCACCTCAGTCCATTCCTTTTACTGACCAACTGACTGGTCATGGCGGCTTCTTTGGGCGTTATATTTTGTACGACACCAGTTCGACCGGTGTTTATGTTGTCTCCGTTGCCGCTACCGGAATCCTTGTGGGGCACATTTTTGTTAAGTTTCGCGCTGTACCACACGTCAAACAGTGGGATCTTTGATCCTCCACAACTACGAAGAGCTTCCTGCCTCGACACATCAGTATATCTGGATTATTATTGAAGCTTTGTCGGTCCAGAGTAACAGACCGACATCCTCCGTAAGAACCCCCGCATTGCTAGCCAGACATGACATTTCATCTCCAGCACCGAACAGGGCGAAAGAAAGATATATGGTCGCATGAGATTTCCAGAGGCATACCATGGACAATAATCCTCGTTCGTCTAGTGGCCATATACTCCGTCTGGAGTCGGATATTTTTTGTCATTAGGAGGCTGCCTTGCTAACACCTTGGTTTCCTTCTTTGATCCAAGAAGCACGTCCCACATAGCCCTCGAGCGTCTGGCCATCATTTTGGGCACTAATTTTAGGCTTTTCACAGCCTCCTTCATTTTCTCCCTGCTGACACTGATAAACTTGCGCGTTTTGACATCGGATGTCAGCAGGGAGATCATCTTTGCAGTAATTACACTGACAGCTTCCAGAATGGCGACTAATCCATTCCCATTAATGAATGGTTTGTATTCAAGACGCGTTTGTTTATAGTAGATTACGCCTTTCTTTTCCAGAGTCTTACTTCATACTGACGTGTATGTCGTCACTGTCGGTTCAGCATTTGGCTGGGGAGATTCATCCATTGTGGTCTCACGAAAGCAGAGAAATAGAAAAAAAATCACAGAATCAACAGGAGGAAGATTATAAATAGTTAAACAAATATACTAAGTACATAAAGGCTTCGCGCAAGAAAAATAAAACTCAGTTCAACGGCTATTGTATGATGTGATAGCGTCCCACACCACACTGAAGGGTGGTAGTGACCAACGAGGTTGGAGAATTTATTATTCCGCCCTTCGCAGATCTTGTTATGAGAATTATTGTTCATGAGGTACATGAGCAATTCCTCGACTTCAGGTAGATCTTGTAGAATGACAGTTTTGATGTATCTCATATATTCATCGACGTCTTCATGGAGTAAAAACGTTAGAGTATCAATAATGCCACAAAACAAAAGAAACTCAGCATTGGTATTATACAGTGTTCTCAAACTCGCTCCCCGGATTCTGCGTAAGAAATACACTTTGCTCTCTACATCCATAGTACACCATTTTTAAAAACAACAGTCTCGTGGTCCCCCACTGAATCTATTATACGGGCCACCCACTCTACTATATTTCAATTTTCATAAGGTAGTATTAATATAAAATACAAATTTTATAGTAACCTAGTTATGTGCAATAAGGGATCAGATGGAATATAATTGATCAACTCAGCTCCCAAAATTGAAAATAATAATACAATTTATCTAAACGTAAATTAGAGACATGTTATAATAGATCATGCTATCTTAAAGAAATCAACAATGTTTTGCGGCAATTTTAATACCAACTTGATTTTTCTTGTTAAAAGTTGAATAATTTAATGCCTTCAGCATAATGGATAAAATTATTTAGAAAAAAAATATCCAGAACTACGACCAAAATCCGTGAAAATTAGGCATTCCTCAATAGTCAGCTGTGCTTAGTTTAATGTGTAATGTATATAAATGTAGTAGAGAAAAAGTAAATGCCGATAGGATAGCGAGAATCAAAATGCACTGCCCGGAAATCCCAATTAAGCTCCCCACCCTGGTTGGGTAGTTCGAGGGGTAGAACTCACCGACCTTAGACACACAGATGACAAATCAGTTTGAAAATATTTGGATCCATAGCAAAGTTGCCATCGATATATAGAGTATCAGCACCAGCAAAGAATCTTCATCATTAGTAGCAACCACTAGAATGCTGTCATTTGCATTTGTTCCCATAGAGTAAAAAATCTGAGTAAATTCAGGAGAAAGTTCATCTAGAACTTTTAGCAGACGCTAATTATTGTCAATAATTTCCAAAGCAGGAGGCATAAAAATTATTTTTAAAAATCCAAGTACTGTTAATCAACAACAGCACTGATCTCCAATTTTCATTATTTACACTTCAGGGCTAAGATTTAGGGGTTGGTGATACAGATACTGATATACTATAGAGAAGAACAAGGTTATATAATGTATGTAGACAATTCATCTCAACGTAGCCTCACATCAAACAACCGCTCAAAAGATTTTAGCGGCCTAGACAATCTGTGGTAACAGTGACCTCAGATGATTAACTTTAAAACCTCCAGGTTGATTTTACCCCAGTTATACAAAGATCTAATGTTTTTGTTCTATTTTACAATTTTTAAGCCAAACTCATTAATTTACCATCAGTTCTGGATAGTTCTTTACAGAGACTGATGGAATATTAACCATAAAAGTGAGAATTTGATAGTTAACCTTTCTATTAAAGAAAAATGCAGAAACAGTGCTAACATTGTCTTGTTTCTTCTATTTTGTAAATTTTGTTCCTGTGACGTTTTAGATTCGTTTTGCATTAAAAACCAGGGAATTTTAATTTGCCATAATACTTATTAGAGAGTAATTTTATCCCACAGTAACATAATTCAAGGCTCAGACTTGTTCAATTCGATTTATGTTCGAACATTTGGATGACTATTCCATGATGCGGAACTGTCTTCATAAATTAGACGTGGGCTTTAGATCATTACTTTCTTGATAATAAAATCTACGGCCAGTAAGTTAAAAACAAATTGGTATTGTCTGATAGAAGTAGCTTTAAATCATAAAACTGCTTCCACCATACTCTCCGTTTCTTGTTACTGCTTTCGATTGTAAGAAAACAGTTTCGATAAAAAAGATAAAAGATTTTTTAAACTTTTGTTATCGACCAGTTTCATTGTTTTAAAAGAATATTTTCAAGAAAACAATTAAATGAATGTGTCGATTGCAATAGATTTAAGTTCTTGCTTAACCTACCTCATTTAAATTTAAAACCAAAGTAAAATGTCTGTTGAAATTCTTATGATAATGTACATACAAATATTATTTCGCGTATTATGCGAAATTCTTATATTTGATTTATACAGCGCCTGGACCGCTTCCATAAAAATATCGCGTTGATCATGAAAATCAGATACCGAGCAAAACTTTCGAGCATCAACTTTATGGTTATGAAGCGGTACTGAAATGGGCCGGTTACTTAGTAAGTTTAGAAGAAAGCCGACTTCCAAAACAAATCAGTCAAGTGCCATACCTGATACACGCTGACTGGGCAGATGATTATCCCGCAGTAGGTTGCCATTGCTTTCTGCGGTAGACTGGTTGCCAACTAAGACCATAGAACCCAATCTGTCCTATTATTTAACCCATAACTGGAGGGATTATTTAACCCATAACTGGAGGAAAGAGAGGATTAATACGTTTCCCAAGAGTATTTGTGCGTAAGTGAATGCAAGGAATTCAACTGGAGTTCGAACTCGGCTCCCCGATTTGTCGTTCCGAGTTGATATCCACTGCATGACAACGCACATCCTAAAACAAGTACGGTATGCTAAACTGGTGCAATGTTATCTTCCACAATGTAAGCGATATTAATACGAGAAAGACTATGTCAAGAACACACATTAAGTAGGTCAACATAAACATGAGCGTTGACGAATAGGTAAATACTTTCGAAAGACAGAAATAAAACGAAAACGTTTTAAAATATGTACTTACACTAAATAGCCGAAAAAACAGCCTAGTATGAAGAAAAAAGGTCCCAAACTTAATAAAAACTAACTTTTTCCATCAAAATATTTGTTATATTATTAAGAGGAAAGATCAAAGTATTTTTAATTGTTTAAAAAAAATAATAATCCTTTCTAACACGTTCGAAATTTGGGTAAAAATCTTGTTTGTATTTTCATTAGCGGGGAGCCAAATCATTACGATAATTTACGATGGAAAACGTAATATTACATAACTCACTTTCTTTCCGGTGACAAACATATTAATTTGGAAACTCTTGCAAAAGCTCAAATAATTGTCAGATTCTAATGAAACTTTCAGCACTTATTCACAAATTAATGAAATTATTTTTGAAATCATTATTTTTAAAAAATATTTGTTAAAATAATTTTTTTACATCTGTCATCCCACCATCACTCCGAATAGAAAAATAAAAGATGGAATAAAACTATGACATTAGATAAGCTTTTAATTGCTTTAATAAATAATATAAATTAAGGACATTATAGTCTGAAGAAAATTTTTGTTCGATTAATAATGAAATTTTAAAAGAATTGTTTTCATCTTTATTTTTAATTACAACAATTTATCAAGTATCAAAATATTTGTAAAATATTTCCAAGGCTTGTAGACGTTTGGATGGTAGGTTATAAAGTGAAGACTATATTTACTAATCGAACATTAAAAAAGTTTAATACAAATCATCTAGCCAAATCATCTTTTATTTTTTATTTTTTGTTTGTGTAGCATATAGGGGCCTTGGTGATGCTTAGTAAATTTGCCTTTTGTCAAACACAACCGAAGTCCCCACAATTTAAGTATCAGAAGGTTGAAAAGATACTGAGATGGATAAAATGTTTCGTTTGTACATTAAAGCAAAGATATATTAGCAGAATAACAAAATTGTAAGAAGAAAAATTTAAGTTAAATTCTGTTAACTGAACACTATAAAATATTTGTGAGAAGAAAAATGTTCATTGAAAACCTGCATGAAGTTTTATAGTTAAAAATGTTAAAAGAGAAATGTAAGTATTTAAAATCTCCACAGAAGTTTAGAGTTAATGGTTTGATAGTAGTAGGTAGCTAAGTGTCCCTGGCGTATAATGATAGTAGCAGAAAGTAAAGTCTTATGTTCATTCCACTTTTTGGTAGGTTGGCGACAGGGTGAGAAAGAATAAAATAAAGAAATTGTACTTAGAGTGTCCTGTTGTTGTTGTTGTTGTTGTTGTTGTTTTCTTTGGCGGCGTGGAGTAAAAACGAAGAAGAAGTAGAATGAATATGTGACGCGCCCTTGCGTCCTGGTCGGCTTCTTGAAATTTCTTTTGTTACATTGCCACAAAGTTTGTTAGCTAACCGCTCTCATGCTGGACTGATTTTGACCGGTCGCAGAATGTCCTTAAGTAGTGAATCTAGTCATGTGACCAGCTCCGGGAAGCATGTTCTTCTTTAGACTGACGTCAGTTTTCGGTTTCCTATCCAATCAGGATCCAGAATTTTGCTTTTTACACTGACTTGTGAAATTTCACTTGGTCTGGGTTTTTCTCAAAATGTTTTAGTCGTTTTGATCCACTTTTTGCGGGTGTGCGATTTTACTTTGTGTATTTTAGTTAGCTATTGGATGATAATGGATTTGTATCCTATAAGAAGAAGTTTTTTTTGTATGGGAATTTCTATGTGTACATTAAAAGGTCATGTGTTTCACGGTTTCTTCCTCTTAACGGAAAGAAAATTGTACAATTATGTCATTTGTGATCGCCATACACTTACCTTATCTCTCATTTGGCAAGCTGTGAACACATTTCAAAAACGGTGGCCAGGTCACAAAGTTCAACTCTGTTTATATAAAATAGTTTTAATCTAGCTTTCATGCTATAAATAAGTAATACTTGTGTAAATCAGATTAATTTAACATTAAATTTGCTAATTTTCCAATTTTTATTTTTGCAAGATTTTAAACACGAGAATTAACTTTTGTTTACAAATGTGTCGATCGCTCAAAAATAGCCGAAAAATTGAAAAAAAAAATCAAAATTTTAGATTCCAATCAATATATTTTCAGTTTGAAATACACCAGAATATTTTGCTTACTGCAAATAGTAACTTTAAACTAAAATAAATGTTTCAGAAAACATTTTTATTTTTTAAAATTCAGTTTAAAGTTAGTTATTGAAAATGAGTGGAAGTACCTATAAGCATTATTTATTGTAGGTTTCTGAAGATTGGGCATCATGTATATATATATTTCTTAAGATAGGGCATCATATATTCATGCCACTAAACTCTTCCATGCGTATCTGTATATGTATATATATATACATTTATCGGCCAGTGTAAGTCTGTTCTAAGCGACTTTCAGATTTTTATCAGTCAGCTGATCTGTTCACGATAGTCGCCGCCACCACCACCTTTTTCCTTTTTCACCACTATGTGTCTTCCCCATTGTTTTTATAGGCAGTTGCTTTAAGAGACTGACCTTCTACGGTGGGTTCATTGCGTACAGCAAGCCGCCAGCAATCCCACCTCCCTGTTCATCATTAAGTTGCATTTTTCTTAATGAATTAACGAAGAGAATTATGATTGCCGCGTTAATTTTAAATTGTAAAAGATAAAAAAGGGGGAAAAATGTGAGAGGGAAATGTTAATTTATTTCTTGGTTGACCTAAAGAAAGAAGCATTACAGTTGTTTTGTGAAGTTCAAAGATCACACATTTTCATTACTGGACCACTTATTTATGGGATTGTCCTCTTCGTTATCATTGGTAATACTTTAAGTAATTTCTTTTATGTTTTCTTCTTGTGCCGTATCTCTTCAGGACGTAGGCGATCATGGACTTCCACTTTCCTCTCTCCTTTGTCACTCTTATTATATTTTCTTTTGGTAGATCCCCGCTCCACCATTCGTTTGCTCAAGCCCATCAAATCTGTCTTCGATGCTTTCTTCTGTCTCTTTCCCGCTATCTATCCTGAGAGTATTAGATTCGCCAAACCCTCATTCAACAATACATGTTCCAGAAATTTCAGATGTCTCTTTCTGATGCTAAGTGTACGTTTACTTCTCGTTTGCATCCTCTCCAACAACTTATCTTTGATGAGGTGCTCAGTTCATGGTATGCAAAGCAAATTGTAAAAATGGATGCATATGCACCACGCGAAGAAACGTTGCAATACAAACTGCCAGAGCTAAAGTCAACTGTGCGAAACCAGAATATTGAACAGTTATTGAAGAGTTAGTACTTGAGAATTTCTGTGTAAAATAAAATAAACTTCGAAACCATATATTATAATACTACCTTATTTATTTTGTTTTCGGGGAAGCGAGAACTAGATTTAATAAAAAGAAATTTCATGGGGACTTTGCAAATGCCTTTATTCATCTCTTAGTAATTATTTTCGTTTCTCACTCTTTACCAGTATATAACTATAGAACCGATATTTCATTTCAAGATGAATATATATATTAGTAGTAAGGCCATATATTGACATAGGTAAAATTATATAATTAATACGTATTTCTACCAATAAAGTACTCGATAGTACAAATATTTTATGGTTTCGCCAGAAAAAGATTTCTGAATAAGATTTAGGATTTTGGGAGGTACTTACTTTCCTTACTAAACTGTTATTTTGTCAGATTTGGGGATCGGGTCTAGAAATTTTCAGCTTTATAATTATATATCTAAAAAAGAGTCCAATGATATCTTGTGATTAAATTTTGTATGCAGCTAATATATTAAATATTTGCTGTTTGGATGTCCATTTCAATCCAATGCGAATCAAATATGGACACCTAGATAGTGAGCAATTAGCTTGTTTGAATGTCACATTGCACTAGAAAATATTGTTTCTGAACACGAGTCTCAGTTGGTGATTTTACTAAATGGAAACACGTCTTTCTGTTCTAAATGTAATGTAACAATCGATCATATAGCTGAGATAGAAGTTCTATATACGGTGTATATATCAGATGTACTGCATTTAGACTATAATTTTCTACGTTCTATGTCACTCTGTCAATTATTCTACGATGTCAAAAATTTTGAAAAGTTACTCGATGAATTTATCAAAGAGAAATAATATTTTTTTATGACGGACGTAATGATTGTGAATGAATGCACAGAGTAAAAATAAACCAATCAAAGTACTTTGCTAGCTGAATAATGAAGCTATCAATATTTATGAATAAAATGTTTTTTTTTGCAAAAAATGTTGAAATCTTGTATCACAGTTATACATTTTACAGAGATTTACAGCCAGTCAGGGAGAGCGATTATACTTCAACTTATTTGTCTTTCGGATAAACGCTCAACTTTCGTATCTGCCGTGCTTCAGATTTTCTTGTTATGAACCCCAAAATCTGAAACTCACTAGAATAAATAAGTAATTAGTGCATAAAATAGGCATATGTGTGTAGACTCAGCTAAGGGTAGCAGACAATACATTCTTGTGGAAGTTAAAATGTATACACAAGACAATTATTTTAGTTCGTTTACTTTTTTAACGATTTTTGTATTAATTCGTCGACTCCAAATTTTAATTGGACAGTCTGTGAAAAACAGTAATTTGATCTGGTGAAAGCTTCATCTAAAGAAAAAAAAGCAACTGAAAATATTTCTTTCACTTTTTATTCATCGTTAAAAGACTTCCTTTTGCAGCGTACTCGCAAAGTTTTAAGTCAAATAAATACCTTCTTTCTCGTCTGGCCAGCATTTTTCTTATTAGCCTATAAAACGTATAGACTCCAATTTGACCCGAATATAACTTTCCTCTTTCCTGAAGTCGTAAAGTATAAATTCTAAAATAAATATTCGTATCAAAATGAAAAACATCTGATTTTGATTAGCAAAAATTTGCCAGATCTAAGCGTTCTTTCTGAAATCAATTTTGCGTTATTTCATTATGCCAGTTGCTTTCCTGTGCGTGACAAATTTTATCTCAAGCCATCCAATTCGTATTACTATTGTCTGACTTCATATAAAATCTGGAATTTCAAATGCTGATTTTAAAAGCAGAAAGATTTGCAAAAATTAGCAGAATATAAGAGTGAAAAAAAATAGTTTACAAAAGAAAGCGTAGATACGTATAAGTATATATATATATATATATATATATATATATATATATATATATATATATATATATACACATATTTCTAATTGCCTTAAAAAGAACAGATGTCACCAAAAAGAGAAACACTTTGTCAACCCTTTGTCAGCTAAAGAGAGAGAGAGAGAGAGAGAGAGAGAGAGAGAGAGAGAGAGAGTTTGAGTTTGATTCACTGGTTGTTAAATCGTCTCGGAAGATATATAACTCTATTCAACAATGTTCTTCAGACCCTTTCGACGGAGTCGATTCTTTAAAAACTCTAAAAAATTCTTCTTTAAAACGCTGGGATTACGTGTCTTGCGAAGGTGCTGGTACCAACGACGGCTGATGTAATTCTGATAGTTGTCGTGCTAGCGGCGAATGTAGAGTTTCATATATTCAGCGTTTTTTCAATAATACTGCTGCAACGATAATATTTCTCAATGTCCTGGTTTCTAGCTTGTCCGCATACTTGCTTCAGCGAGAAGGGTTCAAATCTCACAAACGTCCTTGCTTTTCACAAATGCCAACTGACTCTCTTAACTTCAGTATTACGACGTGCTTATATAGAAAACCGGCGGGTTATGAGTGAGGTCACTTATCATAAGTGATCCGAGTGTTAATTGGTACAGGTGACCTCCGAGATTAAACGGGCATATAACTTACGTCAGATGCATATTTCAACATTAGTAAACAAATACGTCTCGATATTTAATCTCCACCAACATCCTCCTTCTCAAAGTCATTATTCCATTTATCTCTATTGTGTTCTGTCGACCCAAATATAACGGCCTAAATTTGTTTAGATCAAATTTCTCTCCCGGTAAGCAATCACACTGGCTTAATTCTACATTCAACTCAATCCTAATTTTTGGCCGAAAGAAAAACAATTTGACACTGTCACGTTTTTGTTGTTTTTTTTTTTTTGTTAAGGCAAATTCTGTTTTTAAAGAATTCTTAATAAAAATTAAAAAGAAAAATTACAAACGAATTTCGTTCGTTTCAGCCTTCTCCAGGCGCCAGGAATTTTGAACCTTTTAAATGTGTATGTGTTTGATTCTTTCTCTGTCACATTTACTACCAAAGTCGTTTTCTTTCTTTTGAGAATAATAAGATTCACCCATTTTCTAACAGTTCTGGTTGTTTATTAATTTAGATGTCGGTTCGATCCCGATTATACTGGACAAACCAGCTTATGCCTGGGTAAAAGAATCAACTAGGATATTCTAACTTGGATAAGACAGAGTGAGTTACGTGGTTCAACACGAGCAACAAGATTGCCATTGGATACTGCCATTGAGTAACACTCGATTGAAAATCCTGCTTGTTTTGGTCAATACGGAGAGAATTCTTTCAGATTGTACATGAAGGGTACGATCTGGAGAAATATTATGAAATAACATTGATGCTGACACGGTCAAGTTGAGAAAGCCAACTCGCCAAAAGAGAGCTTTGACCGATCTCTTCTTTTAGGAAAACATTAATATTTTTTCTCCTAAGTTCTGGTGCCAGTTTTGTTGACCAATTTTATTTGTTTTTAACTTTACAAACTGAGTTGGTTTTACATACTTTAATTGCTATGATTTTATATATTTAATTCTACGCCAGTTGTAGTCCCCCATTTAGTCCCCTTAAATTATCTTCGTTGTTCCTGTTTAAAATAAAATAATAATTTTCACCAACGACTTTTCTCTGACGAAGGTTTGGTCAAAAAGTACCTTAGAAACCCAAAGTTCCTTAGAAATACCCTCACTTTTTTAGTATTAAGATGATGACGTTTGTGTCATTTAAGGCAACTATAACATTTTGCAGTATCAAATCATTGTGCATATATATATATATATATATATATATATATATATATATATATATGCACAATGATTTGATACTGCAAAATATATATATATATAGGTACCTCCACTCGTTTTCGATGACTAACTTTTAAAATAAATTTTTAAAAGTAAAGTTTTCTTTTAGTTTTAATTGAAAGATAAATAATTAAATTTACTATTTCCAGTAAGCAAAATACTCTGGTGTATTTCAAACAGAAATGATATTGATTAGAATTTTAATGCGCACAGAGAAATATCCATACAAAAAACAAAAAAAAAAATCTTCAAATGCACATAATAAAAATTAAAAATTATTTTAAAAATACGATGTCATATAATTTGTATTAAACATTTGAATTTTCGATTAGTAAATATAGTCTTCACTTAATAGTTTACCAACCTAACGTCTACAAGTTTTAGAAATAGTCAGAAAATATTTTTGAAACTTCATAATTATTATAATTAAGCAAAAAGATGAAAACAATAAAAAAAGGGATTAAAAAATTTAAAAAAAAAATAATTTTATCTTTTCTCTTAATAATAACGTAAACATTTTGTTGGGGAAAAAGTTCGTTTTTATTAAGTTTGGGACCTTTTTCTACATACGACGCTGTTTTGTTAGCGATTTAGTGGAGACATGTAATATATATTTTATTTTAATTCTAAAAAGGATGAGAAAATAGGTAAAATCCCAAAACCCGTTCATATTAATGTTAATTTTATTTATTAATATTAAAATTGATCAAGGTAGAGAGCTCGATGTAAATAGTATTATTTATCTACAGAGCCAAATATATAAAATATTTCAAAATTTCGAAATTTCATTTCGTTGGATGGCCATTTCAGCGACAAAATTCTCGCTTCATCAGCAACGGTCAAAAACAAAAAAAATTTATTAATTTAAATATGTTACAATAAAAACTTTGTAAAATATTTGAATTAATTCAGTTTTGTTTTCAACCGCTGCTGATGAAGCGAGAATTTTGTCGCTGAAATGGCCATCCAACGAAAATAAATTTCGAAATTTTTTATGTGTGTGTGTAAATAAATATTTATGTACTTTGGAACAAATGTTTTGTCTTCAATATTTTATTATCATATTTTACAAGCCTTGAAACACACTTAAGCCTTGATATCTGTCAAATGTAATCGAGAGAGAGAGAGAGAGAGAGAGAGAGAGAGAGAGAGAGAGAGAGAGAGAGAGAGAGAGAGAGAGATATTAACGGATCAAACACACACAAATATATGAATATACATACAATACCTACCTATGTATTGTGTTTGTCACGCTTGGTATTACAGATACCTGTAGGAAAAAGAGAGATGATCATAAAGAGAGACAGAGAGAGACATAGACAAACGAGAGTGCACCTCGCAGAGAAATTAGAGGAGTCATCTTTCTATTGATTTGCTTAATCATATTTCATGACCTAACGATCTACTGAAGGGAAGTGATCGCCCCTGATTTGCTTTTGAAATTATTTTTTAAAAATCTTATCTTATCTTCGCGAATTTATTACAGACTGAGTTAAGTAACTATAAAATCCACGGGGTTCGATTTACAGTGATTTTTCTATTGCAAACAGTGCACCACTATTCGATTTTACATATCTTCGGGGACACGAATTAACCTAATCTGGGGTTATTTTGAAAATAAAAAGTTTATTTTTATCTCTCCATCCGCGTAGTTTTTCTGCGCATAAAATGACGATCTATGTCGTTTGCTTGTAAACATCGTCTATAATAAAGTACTGTGATACCAATTATTTGGGACAATAGCCGTGCTAGACGAACAGTCAAGTTTAGTTTTGCGTTTGCAGTTTTCCGTAGACTTGAGTGCTGAACCCAAATTTGTCTCTGTGTTCCACTGTTGGTGTAGTGACATTTACCTTGTTTCTTTCTCAGTATTTACGAACCAGTTAAGAATTTCGTTCTTTTCTTTATGTTTTCATGCGATCTTATGTATATATTATGCAACATCATTAGAATATATTTATTTGTGAGCATTTTATGTTTCCATCATCATGTATAAATCTAAATAAATTAACCACTTTTCTTTGACTTCACTCATATTCTATAAATCGTTGTAAATTGTTAAAATCTTTGTAAGAACATCAATAATGCAATAGTCTCTGGAATAATCTAGATGCATCGCAAAAAATATTGCTGTCTTTAATGCACACATAACATACGTATATCTCAAGATTACACATGATATCCTCAATAGAGAAAAATTAATATAAATAATTCTAATTTCATGTGGGGGAGAATGTATATAAGTTATACTTATTCCATTCTATTTTATGGAAAATGATTTCAGAGTATTAAATAAGCGGCGTATCATACCTCATTTTAGTATTTTAAAGAGTCACTTTTCTTAATAATGAATCCACGCAAATGTATGTAGACACATACCTATCTGTAGAGATTTAGTTCAAGCTGACACAGCACCACAATTGTGTAGCACTAAGTATTGAACTCACAAAAAAGAACGTGTGTATAAGTGTGGAACATTTAATCTGTTGGGAAATGTTGAGTGGGTTTATCATAAATTCAGTTTCATATCAGTAAGCAATGCTTGTCTTTATATCTGTTGATGAAACTGCATTTATGAAATAAAGAATATTCACGTTCATATTTAGTCTCATTTTACATTGGCTGTTTCATATTGCACATAATCCAAACGATAGGGGTGATTTCTTTGATGTGAAGAATAAAAAGAGATTCAAACCCTCGTAGAGTCATTTGTCATTTCCAAGCTTGCAAGAATATTGTATATAAATGGCTGGCCTCTATCAAGGTTGACAATAGGTTGAACAGCTATTTACCATTACTATTTACTGGGTATTAATATACGTAAGTGAATTACATTTCACATGCTCACCTACCCATTTTACCTTTGTCAACCATGGTGAGGTACGGTAGCGAGATATCCTTTTAAATATATGTCGATGAGACAGCGCGTAAGAAGTGATACATTCATACATTTTGCAAGGATAACTCTGCATAACGAACATTTATAAACATACACAAGATAGATACGTTCAAAATAATAGAGGGAGAGAGACACCAACAATTATGCATAAAGATAATATTATACAGACTGAAGGAGAGATATGGGAAATAAATAAATGAATAAAGAAAAGGAAAGAAACGCCGAGGAAAAATTGAAAGAGTAAAAATATGAGTGGTGTTGAATGAGAGAACTTTCTCGACCGCTATAACGAGAGAGAGAAAGAGAGAGAGAGAGAGAGAGAGAGAGAGAGAGAGAGAGAGAGAGGTTGGTGGAAGAGAGAGGGAGAAGTAGAGGGAAAGAGAGCGTGTAGAAAGAGTAGGGAAAAAGTTTTTGCTCGCCTAAAAGAGATAAATGAGAAATGATCACCGCGGAAGTTCTCAACTTTTAAGGAAAGAAACGCCGAGGAAAAATTGAAAGAGTAAAAATATGAGTGGTGTTGAATGAGAGAACTTTCTCGAGCGCTATAACGAGAGAGAGAAAGAGAGAAGAGAGAGAGAGAGAGAGAGGTTGGTGGAAGAGAGAGGGAGAAGTAGAGGGAAAGAGAGCGTGTAGAAAGAGTAGGGAAAAAGTTTTTGCTCGCCTAAAAGAGATAAATGAGAAATGATCACCGCGGAAGTTCTCAACTTTTAAGGAAAGAAACGCCGAGGAAAAATTGAAAGAGTAAAAATATGAGTGGTGTTGAATGAGAGAACTTTCTCGAGCGCTATAACGAGAGAGAGAGAGAGAGAGAGAGAGAGAGAGAGGTTGGTGGAAGAGAGAGGGAGAAGTAGAGGGAAAGAGAGCGTGTAGAAAGAGTAGGGAAAAAGTTTTTGCTCGCCTAAAAGAGATAAATGAGAAATGATCACCGCGGAAGTTCTCAACTTTTAAGCTTGACTTTATGACTTTGTTACTTTAGCCAAGATCTCTTCTCAACACTTAATTCCCCTTTGCACATAAATCGTTTGTCACTGCCAATCCCAGCAGGTGTCGCCAATTTACGACGAGATCACCGCTTCCCTATCCTATCAAAGTCTCGGACTCCTTTACATTAAAGAAATTTGCTTATGGAAGCTTAACCATATTCACAAAAAGTCACCTGTACTCGTAGACACAAGGTAATACTTATTAGCAACATTGATTTGAAATCAAATCGGAATACTTTTGCAATCAAATTTATGAAGTGATCCACTAAGGATACATATTTACTTACTAAATCGCTGAAAAAACAGCATATGTTTGAAGAAAAAAGGCCCCAAAGGCCCCCAAATTTTTATTAAGTTTGGGCCCCAAACTTAATAAAAACAAACTTCTCCCACCAAAATGTTTATGTTTTTATTAAGAGGAAAGATTAAGGTATTTTTTAATTATTTTTTAAATTTTTTAATCTCTTCTAACATGTTTGAAATTTTGGTAAAATATCTTGTTTTGATGTTAGTTAGTGGGTAACCAAATCGTTACAAGTATTTACAATGGAAAACGTAATATTAAATTACTCATTTTTTTTTCGGTGACAAACACATTAATTTGAAAATTCTTTCAAAAATCAAATAATTGTCAGATTTTAATGAAACTAGTAGAATTAATTCACAAAGTACGAAATTATTTTTTAAATCATTATTTTAGAAAAAGATCGTGGTAAAAATATATTTTTTTACATCTGTTACCACCACCTCCGTGTAAATTCATGAAAATTGAAGAAATTAAATTTTGTTGTGAAAACTGGTTTTATTAGTTAAACACAGGACCCATTGGGGAATGTAAATCTATTATTTTTTTGAAACATTTTGCTTTTATTTCAGAAAATCTGCTCACTATAATAAAATAAAAAATGCGATAAGACATTATTTAATTTGATAAGCTTTTAATTTCGTTAGTAAATAATATATATATTAAGGACATTATAGTCTGAAGAAAATAATTTTTCGATTAATAATGAAATTTTAAAAGAATTGTTTTCATTTTTATTTATATTTTCAAAAATAGTTTTAAAATACTGTAGTACTTAAAATCAGTCGACGATCGACAAACTAAATACATACTCTTCAGATTTATCTTAGTTAGCATCTAACACCAGGAACAAGAGACTTGTTTTCCATCTATTACTTTTCTATGGTAAAGCTGTCGGTTAGGGCTGGTTGATTTTTAAATTCTTTTTGAATATTAACATTGCACTCAGTGTGAAAGCAGGGGTTTGATGTGATAAGTCTTCTTCTATGTGCCCCGTCCCTTCAGGACGTAGGCGATCATGGTTCTCCACGTCTCCCTATCCCTTGTTGGCTCTTAGTATGTTTGCTCCTGTTACTCCTGGCAAACCCCGTTCCGTCATCCACCTGATCAGGCCCTGCAAATATGTTATCCGCTGCCTTCCTCTGTCTCTCTTTCCTTCTATCTGGCCAGTCAGTATCAGGTTCTCCGGGCTCTTCTTCCTCATTGCGTGTCCTAGGAACTTCAGTTGTCTCTTCCTGATGCTCAGTATTAATTTCCTTTTGGTTGCCATTTTTTCCAACACCTCATCGTTGCTTGCATGCTCAGTCCACAATATCCGCAGCATCCTTCTGTAGAACCACATTTCCGCTGCTTCCAGTTTTGTCCTCATTTTTGATGATATTGTCCAGCATTCACTGCCGTATTGAAGAACTGACATCACATAGAAATCCAGCACTCTTTTCTTTGTTTCTAGTGAAATTTTCCTGTGTGTTAGTACTTTACTCAGCTTCTGGAACGTGTCCTTTGCCATGCCAATTCGCCTTCGGATCTCTGTGTCGCACTTTCCATCTCTTGTTAGAACACTTCCTAGGTATTTAAATTTTTGTACTTGCTTGATTCTGGTATCCCCCACCTATATTTGGCATTTTGGGTTGCACCTTTTGCTGATGACCATGCATTCAGTTTTCTTAAAGTTTATTTGTAGTCCTTTTTTGTCACTCTCCACCGCTACCTTCTGTATGAGGTCTTGTAGTTTCCTTTCCGTGTTTGCAATCAGCACTGCATCATCTGCATACCTTATGTTGTTCAAGTTGTGGCCTCCAATAACAAATCCTGGCGTGTCATCTAGGGTCCTCAAAATATTCTTGCTGTACAGGTTGAACAAATCCGGTGAAAAGACACATCCTTGTCTTACGCCTCTTTCTATCTTTGTAAATCTACTGAGATTGTTACCTGTCCGTATGCAGGCCGTTTGCTGCCAGTAGAGATTCTTGATTACTCTTATGCCTTTTCCGAAAATGTCGAGGCTGCCGAGCATCTCCATCAATTCTTTGTGTCGTATCTTGTCGAAAGCCTTCGCATAGTCAATGAAACATAGATACATGTCTTTCTTCATTTGTATTGCCCTTTCAGAGAGCATCCTAATCATGAATATGGCGTTCCTTGTTCGATAAGTACCAACACCAAAAATTAGATTCGTAACTTTCATCAGTTAGTTTTGAAGTTCGTCAGAAAAATGTACAGAAATACCTAATTTCTGCAGGTTTTTATTTACAAACCGACTTCATAATTTCATTATTTCAAGAAATAATCCAAATAAAGTCAATATTTTTCGTATTAGATACATTGAATGGAAAATATATTAAAACCAGAATTCTAATTATAAATCATCACAAGCAAAATATGCAATTTTTCGATAACTTAAAACTAAAAATTGTAAAAAATTACAAACTTGGATGAATAAGAACTTACTCCATTTGTTAAGTCATAAATAATAAAATGAAACATAGATAAGTGTATATATGACCATAATACTACTGGATACAAATTAGAAGAGAAACTGTTTTAAATTTACATAATCTACAATTGAACTAAAACTACTACCCTCTATTACACCATAAAATAACAAAATTGTTCAGTATAATTTCCCTTTGAAGTAAATGAAGGTATTATTTAATGTCACAATGATTTAGCAATACGCGCCTTGTTTCTTGTCTATATGGCATTTGTGAAGCTTCAGTTAATTTGACTTCCCTTTCCACGCCTAGCGAATGTGCAGGTGTCGTTCCGTTCATTAGATCACTAGTGGAAAAACCTATTACAAGCGTAGATTCCCAAATTATATTTTGTGAGAGATTAATCATTTTTGATCAGTGTGTCGATTCAGAGTTGATGAATATAATTTTAAATCTCTTTTATGATGGCTCGCTATTTCTGCAACCAAAAAATATTTTTATTGGAAAATTTACCCGCACTTGACTATATTTTTGTCATATAATTTGAATTAAATTTTGAAATCAGTTTTTGTAAATTGGCATAATTAAGTATGAATAAATGTTTATTTATCTAATAAACACTTTTTATAGTCATTTGACTTCAACATTGAGAAAACAATATTTTCTGGAAGCAAGGCACTGTGCTGTAAATTTTGTAAAGCGACATTCTATATTTCAGTTGACTGTTGCTTCGTTCTCTGGAACACGTTACATTTGTTGGTTGTGGCATTTAATATTCATTTTAATTTATTACTAACTGCATATATTTCGATTATACATTCTACAAGGCTTCCACTGATCACCGAAATAAAATTTTAACGCTCCAATTTTTAACCTAAACATAACATTTAATCTAGTTTCCTAAAAAACGGTAACAATTTGAAAACATAATTTGTGTCATTATATATCATTTTGTCTATGTAGCGCTAGGGATGTTAGGGGAGATAAAAAAAAATACATGAAATGGAGCTATAACAACAAACCACAACCTGCCTTAGGTTTTCCAGCAGACTTGGTCAGTAATACAACCATAGCAGAAATCGAAATATAATGAAAAATGACAACATAATAATAATAATAATAATAATAATAATAATAATAATAATAATAATACTCTGTTAAATAAGGGAATTAGACCAGGTTGTATTTCTATTTTGAAATATGCAAGAGAATGCGCAGTTAATCAGTGCCTTTGTATCTTTTTATTTTAAATTCCCGTCGGTATTTTCAAACGTAAACAAAACGCTGGAAAACGTTAGTGAGACTTAAGAATTCCTTTTGACTTGGTTGGACGCTCACCGACAGGCAGCCGTAAATCATCAGACGATTGAAACAGTTTAGTTCGAAAATATGCAGATTCCATTTTGTGGTACTGACCTGGAACCAAATATCTGAAGAAGTGCCAAGTTTTTCAAAGTACTCTGTAGCTCTAGCTGTAAAGTAAATATCTTTAAACCATTCTAACTGATAATCATCTTGGTTGTTATACTCTTGCCTTCTTACCCGACTTTGTAATTGTTAACCTAATCCATTATTCAAATCAGGGTGTGTAGGGTGACAGATCTTTTGCATTCTGGCTCCCATGCTTATGAGTATCTTGCATAAATAAATTCTGTGAGATGCTTGTCCGTATCTATCAATAAAGCTGGGTTTATAACATTTGCGCACTGCCAGAGCCAGTGCATGAACTCACAACTGCCAAGGAGTTAGATGTGTTTTAACCAATGATATAAGCTATTTTTACATGTAACTGTTAGATAATTCACTGGTTTTAGAGGCTTAGAATATGAAGAGAAAAGTTTTCAATAAAAGAAAATAGATTGTGCACTGTTCATCAATATTTGGAAGCATTTCTAGCATCGAAAATTAAAATAGAACGAAAAAGAAAAGAGTATTTGTAACAGAGTTGCTCTTAAAAGCTGTTGAAAATAAGTAATCGTTCGTACAGAGGCCTCATGAAATGTGTCATTGCGTAAAAGTTGGCTCACTATAATTAATTTTTATTTAAATATTTTACACAGTAAATAAAAAGGTAACATATTATCAATGGGTTAATACATAAAATGAAACTGCGCATCAAACGTCTGATAAACACTAAACACTAAATACCATTTTTTCAATAAAATGTGTTTTATATGGGTCAGTATAGCCTTGTATAAGTTTCGTGTTCCAGAATTCGACCCTCTAAGAAATTTTGAACTTAACTCCGTTGCCTGAATAAGAGTGTGATGTTGCTTTGACGTGGATGTTCAGTTTATTGGAGATAACTCTCATTAGATGTCTTTGTGATGCTGATTCAGCTCGTGCCTATGTTGATTGATGTCATGGCGACTTGCTAAATTCATAGCAGTCTTAATAAAGATGTATTTTAATTGCAATATGAACTCTGGTAAAAATACTAGAGAAAACCATTAACATAAAAAATACTAGAGAAACCTATTAACATCAAATATTGTAATGTGAACACTGGTGAAAAATGGTTACTGAACATTAGATTTATAAGTCCCAGAAATTCAGCTGTTCTTGTCCTTAAGGATACATGGCTCAGTAGATATAGACGTTGGTTCGTACTAGCGTGAGTTCAATACCAGGCTATAGCAGTGGTAAACAATTAACTTAGAGAGTTAAGTTAGAGGGAGATAACTCATGACTATTAAAAGAGGCTTCGCACAAGGAATGAGAATGATATAACCCAGTGATCGTAATAAAGGGTTTGGTTCGAAATCCCTAACACCTGAAGAAGGCCAACAGCCGAAACGTCGTACAAATGGCAACAAATAATTAATACAATAGTTCAAATAATGTAAATAAGGTAAATGGCAAAGTATTAGCAACATTTAGTTCTAAGAACGTCCAACAATCTTGCAGACTTGGAAAATTCTAGGAAGAGAAACAAAGAAGCAGATAGACTATGGCTATCAAAAACGATTCAGAAATGCAGTTTTGTATGTAGCTGACTGTGGGGGGACTACCCTCACATTAGTTGTATATAAACTAAAAGTATAGATTTAAAAAAGTAAGCTTCAATATAGAAGACTTCATAGTGACGTCACTTAAGAAAGTTCAAAATAAGTACGAAGCTTTGAAACATGAGATAAATTCAAAGTGGAAACCTTAAATAAAGCACGAGTGGCAACAACAAAGCAAATCATTAAAAAAAACAAACAGAAAAAATGTGGATGGCAGGTGAAATTCTCGTTCTAATGAAGTAGAAAAAAACAGACGCGAAATTAGGCATAATATACAAGTTTAAACTAAAACGGTCAAAAATAGGTGCAAGCACTCTAAGGAGGAATTGCTAAAATAAGAAATATATGCAGATTTAAAAACTAAAATACGAAGAAAAAATAAATTAAATGCCATGTTCAAGATGTATAAAATCTAAAGAATGAACTACCTTTAAGAAAAATTGTACTGAAACTGTATAGGGAATACATAGACGAACTCTTTCATGACAGCAGGGATGAGAACCTACAATACGTAAAAGCAAAAATTGAAGATAATAATATATAAAGAACAACAATAAGCAGCATGAAGCGGAACAAAGCAGAAGGAGCAGGTAAAGTAGTCAAAGAAATGTTTACAGCCTTAGACGACTTTTGATATTAGTGAATTCATAAATTAAATGTAATGTGGAAATAGTGGAAGATCTTAGCTAAGTTTTCAGAGCTTTTGCCAATGTAATCAGATGCGAATGAATTCAAGCTTCATCGAAGAATCGGGTAGAGGCGGTACATAACAAAGTTAATAATTAGAATTGGATTTCTAATTATTAATTTTCTTATGCAGATCCTAAATAAACTTAACCGAAATAGGAAATGAAGAATAGGAAACTAAGATGTTGTTAAAAGAAATGTCATATACATGGTCAGAATTCTTCTAGAATATGCAACAAAATTGAAGACATACAACGCAACGGAAAGGACATACGAAATATCTACATTGGGACAAACAGCTTGTGTGCCAAAGGAGAATTAAGTTAGTACAGAAAAGAAAAATGAGACAAGAATGTTTTTTGACCGGATTAGGGCCTCTAATTCTAAATGAAGTATTTATTATTATAGGCGGATCTAACCTTAGCAGTCTTTGCTACATAGATGATATCGTGTTGATAAGAAATTCAAGAGGAAAACTGAAATTACTTTTTTGGGCAATTTAGTCGATGAAAAGAAAGCTATAGGTCTAACATGCTAGAAGGTAGGACTGATTAAGATAGAAGGCATCGTTGTGAAAGAAAGGGAGAGCCCAAGATGAGAATCAGCCGTGCAAACATCAAAATTAATTATAGCAAATGATCTGGACAGTAAAATAAGAAATGTCAGAAAGTGTGACATAGAAATTTTATTAATGTAGAAAAAAAGAAAACGGCCCTCTGTCCCTTTATACGATCTAGAGCGCAATACATTTCAACAAATTAAATCGTAATGTCATTTATTTTTTAATAAATTAAATTGATATTCTAAATTATTTCTTATTATAATTTATAAATATTCAAATGTCTTAATGCAAGAAAAATATTCACTAATTAAGGTTTTAATTCTTAATAAATTACTTTCATTCGGTTATAAAATAAAGTTATGTTTTTCCGGTGTTGAATCGTCCCACGCTCTTGGGCAAATATCCAGAGTTCTAAGAGCGTTCTAATAGTGTGTTCGTTAGAGTGTGGTAATACCGACCGAGCAAAAGGGAGGGACCGGATGTTTGCTCTATATCGACCAAAAAGCAAATGAACAAAAGTCGCCGTTGCGCATCCGAGTTCGCGCAGAGGTTTCGGTTGAAAAATAAAAATTAATCAAATATCAAATTTCCATTTCGCGAGCCTACGCGAATTTTATTTACCAGCCAATGAGAAGTCCAGAATCAAATACAAGTGTGAAATCCCAAAACGAGCTGTTTTGATCCAAAAAAGCAGATATAAAAAGCCGAGACAAAAAGCACCCATCAGACAGACCAGGCAGAGACCAAGGAGAAGAGTGTAATTAATATCCCCTTGACTTAAGTCGAGCGGCTACTACGTTGGCCTCTTTCCTTCTCCCCTGTCTCAAAAGTACTTACTGACCTAAGGAGCGACTACTTCAAAGACATTCCTCACATAGCTCTGCTCCCCACATTCCTAAACACTAATTATCTTTTTCAGCTTATTTATGTCATGAACATTTAACCTACGTTGGACCTATATTCAAGTATTGCTTTAATTGTAAAACATTAATTGACATGTGTATATATAAATGTCATTTTCTACTCAAATTGCCTTTCTTGATTTTATAATCATTTTATGACTTATAGTGGACTATCTACCACAAGGCCAAATTCCGTTAACCTGCAACAATATACAACTACCCTTCTCTTGAACGGAATTCCACTACAACTAGAAAAAGAATAGATAAGCAACCCACTATAAGAGTACTGTTGGAGTTAGGCGAGCCATAATATTATAACCGTTCGTAGTGAGTTATAACAATTTCTAACCAAATTCAAATTGTTTAAAATTATTTTTTGAAATCTTTGAAATCTTGAACAACAGAATTCAAATAACTTTAAAAAATCTTTCAAAAATATAGTTTTCTGAAACTTTATATGAGGAAGATTAATTGATTTTAAACTTTAATCTGAATTAAAACAAAATATCACAGAAAAGTATTTTTAACAAGGAGGTGGGTGTTTTAATGAGGTGTTGACAGATTTATCGATAGCTTAATGCTTGATATTTAAGTGTAAATAACTAAAAATTATTTGACGAATACAACGATAACGACCTTTTTTAAAAAAATATATTAACTATTTAGTAATTTTTAAAATATAGAAAAATATTGTAAGTAATCTCTTATTTTATTGAATTTTAAGTACTTTGTTTCTTACTTTCGAGGACGCTTGCCGGGGAAATGTTGCAAGATTACCAATAAATTTTATATTTGCTATAATGTCCACTTTTATTTTCTGATGATATCCATAATGTCGCCGGTATTTAAAAAAAATCCACACACACGCCTCCCGACTTAAATATTTTAAAATATGTACCTCCACTTATTCGAGGGAAAAAAGCATAGCGTAACGAAAAAAGCCACAAACTTAACGAAAGTAAAGTTTTATCGTCAAAATGTTGATGTCATCATTAAGAAGAAATATCAAAGAATTTTAAAATTATTTTCTGAATTTTAAAAGATTTTTCCTAACACGTTCGAAATTTTGATTAAAATGCTTGTTTTGTTTAAGTCATCGCCTTCAACAAAGTTCAACATTGATTTTTTTGCGCTTTTTTCCGTTGGAAACACATTTATTTGAAAATTCTTGTAAAAATCAAATAATTGTCCGATTTTAATGAAATTTTCAGAACTTATTCACAAATAAAAGATTGTTTTTCAAATGTTTTTTTTTTTACAAAATATTGGTAAAAATGTTTTTTACCCCCTACTTACAACAAATGTTTTGTTACCTACTACTTACTTAATTTCATTAAATTTCGCACAGAACCTTTTTATATCTTGAAATTATTTTTTTTATTAAAAGGAGGAGTCATTGGAGATTGTAAATCACCTACTTTTTTTTAACAATTTCTAATATTTAACTGGAATCTGCTCTGAATTGAAAAATAATTAATCCAATAAAACTATGACACTACTTAATTAGAAAAGCTTTTAATTGTTTTTGTAAATAAGTAATATTAAGGATGTTATTGTCTAAAGGAATAAAAGTTTTCTGATATATAATGAATTTTTACAAGAATTCTTTCATTTTTTTTTTACATTTTAATTATAATAATTTATAATAGTTTAAAATTGTGTAAAATTCTGTATTGGGGTATTGATTGGATATGATATAGTAATTAAGTGGAAACGAAATTTACAATTTCAAAATTGCAAAGATTAATAAACGTAGTTACGCTTCTCTATTTTAAAAATAATTTTTAATTCATTTTATCTTGACCTTATTTTCATGTATGGTAGACTAAAATTGCCATTATTATGAAACGGTAACGTAATGTAAGAGTTTTGTCCCTTTACTTAGATTTATGAAAATTGTCATTTTTGGTCATGCGTGCAAACTGTCATCGCCTAATCAGTAGACAGTCCGTCAAACCTTCGATCAGATGAACACGACCACTCGTTAATTTGTTGTATATTACTGTTTTATGCTATAAGTAAATAATATTTTTTTAAAGATAAGCTTAATTTAACTTTCAATTATCTTATTTTACTAAAATAAAGTGTCAGAAACTTTTTAAAATATTTTTAAAATCGATAAATTTTTGTTTGTTTACAAATTTCTTAAAATTAAGAAAATAGCCGCTTTTAAGAAAATTTAAGAAATTGAAAATAAATTTGATCTTCAATTTATATAATTTCTATCTGTAATACACCACAATTTTGTACTTAATGGAAATAATAAATTTAATCATTAAGCTTTTAACTAAATCTAAAATGAAATATTCAAGAATGTTTTTTCATTTTAAACATTTCATTTTAAAATTAGGTATCGAAAATTTATGCCGAAAAGTGGAGGTACCTATAAAAATACTTTTAATATCATTTTTTTAAATTTATGATTAGTAAATATAGTTTTTACTTAATAACAATATCACGTAATCGCTATTAATTAATGCAGAATCTTAAATTATAATTTAAAAATTTAGTTTTTGTAAAAATTTATTATTCATCGAATTTTTTCTTAAGACAACAGTGTCTCCAAAATAATTCATACAAAAAATCAATTACAAGTTTTTCAATTAAGTAATGCATTAGTTTTCTTGCATTTTTGATTTTTTGATAAAGAGCATATTTTCTGTAAGTGGGGCTCCTATTTGACAAAAAAAAAAAAATTAAATTCTCCGAAAACTTCTTATAATCAATATAAACATTAGGCTGAATTTTATAAAATTACATAAGTGTGTGTGTGAACAGAGGAGATAGGAGGTGGTAACAGATGTAAAAAAAATATTACCAAAATTTTCGAAAAAAAATTTTTTTTCTAAAATAATTTAATTTCTTTGTGAGTGAATCCTGAAAGTTTCATTAAAATTTGACGGTTAACTGATTCTTGCAAGAATTTCCAAATTAATGTATTTTTTTACCGCTGAAATTTCCCATACTATGGTCACACGCTGAAGCAAGAAAAAGCAATTTTAACCAAAATTTCGAAGGATTAAAAAATATATTTCAATAACAAAACTACGTCTTTCCTCTTAATAACAAAGATTTTAACGATAAAACTTTGTATTATCGTTAAAATAGAGAGTTTTTTCATCATGTATGCTCATTTTTTAATTAATCTTTGGCGATAAATAAATTTTTACCTACGGTTATCATAAAGGGTCCATTTTTCATCACAAGTGACTATTCATTCAGGAAAGTGATCATTGGTGTTACGCAGAAAAAGCATCGAGCACACTTCAAAACGCCTAAGTTTTTGATTTTCATTGAGATCATGACGAACCCATTTATGGAGCTTTTTCACCTTGCCAATACTCTGCAAATGACGTGAGACTGTTGCAGTGTTGACATCAAGCGTTTGAGACATTTTTCTGATACTTTGACGTGGCTTTCTTACGACAACTGCATGCAATTGTTCGTTGTCAAGACTCACATGACTGTCCTCTATCTTCTTTATTTTCACGGCTCTCATCACCAGTACAGAATTTCTGAAACCAAGTTTGTACTGACCCAGCACTTTCGGATTCATTTTCCCATGCTTTGTGGATACTGGCTGAGGTTTGGGAGGCACTGTGCGAAAGTTTGTACTCATGCAAGAAATGTAAACAAAGATCATGTTTTGTCATGTACATATATTAAGGGTTTCTATACTTCAAGAGTATTTGTCTGAAAATAAGTTAAAAATGATTAAAGAGCACAGATTAATTATTATGTAAACCAAAACTCACCTAATAAATACCGTGAATACTATGTTCAATGACTTTTCAAAATACATATTTCGAGTGGCCATTATTCTTTTATAAAATTGTTACCATTTACCATATTATAAAGAAATAAACACGGAAACAATTTTCTTCATGAAAACAAGTTCGCTTTTTCTCTATCTTTTTTCATTTTCTTCTAAATCTTTTCATAGGTTTCAGTGTTGCTTTTTTTCCTCTTTTCCATCCTCTTTTCTTCATAGTGATTATTTTCTAAAAAATAGAAATTTACACAAAAATCAACCTCCAGGCTTTCCATTATTTTTTCACTATTCCTCCTTTTTTTAGATTCGACTTTCCTCCTCTTTCTATCTTTCTATTCTTCATGTTATCATTCTCTCCTTCATTTCATGAAATCACAGAGGGTGTAACAACAACAGTTGTTTTGTGTGTTATAATAACAATAATCCTTCCCTTCGCTAGTTTGCGCGACCGTTACACCCAGCCAGTGCCTCATAAATAATGGACTATTCCGTTCTGATCGCGGAGAAAAGACTCTACTTGTTTTCAGTGAGAAAATGAAAAGAAGATAGAATCAGATTACTTTGACAAGAACAGATACTACACTTTGATACTTGCCAAAAGGTCGAGAAGTGACTGTGTTTTTTGCTGCCCTAAACTAGTAGGATATGATGTAAGGTCGGTTTCATGTGGAAGAGCCCGACGTATTCACTCGGACCAGATCCAAAATAACACAGCTTCCGCAACCGTGGGTTGTGCTGGCATCGGTATTACTACCGACCCCGCTTTTTAATGCATTGAGAGAGTTACTACTTCGGGGAGCTTTTTCCAGAGACCGGATACCTCTCAATAATATTTTCAGTTGCGCTCTGCCAGCAGACAGGTACACAACTGAGAGGTGAAATGTACCCGAGAATATATACTACACTTTGATCCTAGCCAAATGGCCGAGAACCGATGGCGACTGCAATAAAAGTGTCATTTTTCAGGTGTATGTTATCGAACGACAAAATACTAGGATGGCAATCGCTCACACTCCGATTACATCGTCTGCTGAATTATTTTATAATTACTATTAAGAGAGATATTCGTAGGATATAAAACCATGTGTAAGAAGAAAATAGATAAAATTTAATATGAAGAGAAAATAGAAGTTAGGCATTAACAGTCACAAGAATTTGAAAGATTTTACCTGAAAAATGAAAATAACTGATAAATTTAAAACATGGTTGTGCCATCATAATGATAAAACTGTTCCAAATATACTAGAAGCAAAATTGATGGAAATTTAAAGAGTTTAAACTGTCCCAAAACAGTCGTGTTAGAAATAAGAAAATTGAAATAAATGATAATTTCCAGAAACGGTCACTATTTAGTACTGGCATTTGAATAATTATAATTTCGAGCAGACCATAATTTAAAACGAAAAGTATGCGAAAATGCCTTAGAGAAATGAAAATATATTAGAGCATGAGAACATTTATGGTCGGTACCCTGGGAACATTCGGAGAAGCTTAGTAAAGAGCCTGGTAGATCTGACAGAACTACTAAAATCAGCCAAAATACTGAGGAAGGTACTGGAGTATTTAAGAAATTTGATCTTCACTGATAATAGCAACTCAACGAAGAAGAAAGTATTAGAAAGCACAATGAAAAGCTGGTGTAACTGAAAATGAGTAGAAAAAGAAAAGAGGAAATAAAATAAAAAAAAATAGGTGTATAAGAAAACCAAATTATATGAGCAAAAGTGGAGATGAAAAATAAAACAATAATCACATGAAATAAATGAAGTTGTGCTTAAGAGAAATAAAAGCAAATGAGAACCGGAAAGACAAAAAAAAGTTACTGGTATAAAAATAAGATAAAGTGAGTGAAGAGAAAGCGGGACGCACTTACAATGTTTATCTTTAAACCATCAACATTGCAATGCGCTTACCTTAAGTAAATCACGTTCTATACAAAAACGGAGCGAATAGTCTGCTTTCTCACTGCTGATATCCCAAGTGACATGAGCCTCTCAGATTGGATAAATGTTTTATTATAGATGTTTTATTGCTATATACTAAACGGAATTCAGTTTGATATAAGGCTGCATTTGTGGGTCACCCGGTTAGGATTGATTTCACTATCTCCAACCTGCAAGGTTAGACAATGCAGTCAATCCTCAAAGTAGATAGTTATTAATGTCAATCTCGTCTAGCAGAAAGAAAAATGAATGTGAGAATTAATGAGATTAGCGAAATCTCCAGAAATGGATTGTGAGAATAAGAAGATTTAGTTGTTTAATAAATACATTTTGAAGAAGGAAAACAAAAATAATTTATGAAAAAGCTTGAACTGTCTTTACTATACAACATCAGAATAGTTGGTAATCATTGCTAATCATTTAGATTATAATTATAGTTAGACAACCTGTAGAACAAAGATTGATACAGAATAGCTTATGATAGTGAGTGAGTACCTCACTGGGTGACTTTATATGGAGTCATGTTTTCATTTTTTTTACATTCTGGAAAGTAACGATCTTACATGTAAACTCGCAAGATGACGAATGAGCAAATCTTTCTGTCAACATAATTTGATATAACAGATTTTATGATTGTTGTTTTGGACTATTCATCTACCTCTGTAAAAAGTTTATCTTCATACGTACCAACATTTATTCAGGAGGAATATTTTCTTTAGCTACAACAGATCTCTATGCGAAGATTTTATGTTGACTTTTAGTCTAATTGAAATGTTACGAGCCTAACAACAACAACAACAACAACAACAGCAACAACAACAACAACAGTTAACAAAAAATGCTTACAGTTTGAAAACTAGTTTTAACTGTTCTAAATTATGTCATGTATGAAAAACAATGTTTCTTTCGAGATGGAAAAGTGAATCATTGAGGTAGGCGGGGGAAATATGAACATCGTCGAGGCGTGTTAATAATAACCTATTCAAGTCTTCCTTACCCACTCAGCACACAGTATTCTTTGCTTTACTTTGAAAGAACTCATTTTCTGAGTACTAGTTAACTGCTGGTGGTAGTGGTGGTTCATTTTCATGCTAGACAAATCTTTATTGATATCTTTCCAAAGAAGTTTTGTTCTCGTTCCCATCGAACCCATTGAAGAGTTTGAACATGGGACTAAAATGGTGCCAACAAGTATTTTTATCTTTGTTTTTATTTGAGAGACAAATGTTACATCAGTTCTACTGAACAGGGCTTCCACCAGAGACACAGCATTTTTGTTTTTAGATGTTTCCTGAATTGTTTGATTATCGGGATAAGAAATCCAGTATAGCCGTGTTTGTCATCCTGGAGAATATTAAGCACTAAGGCAAACGGCTCCATAACTTTGAACTATTTGAATATAAAGCGAACTTACTCTTTTTAAATCTCTAAAATTCAAATCATAAATTTTGTTCTATTTGGTTATGACTGAGATCATCAAAAAAAAAAAAAAATCCCCGTAGTATTTCATTACTTCATTTGTGCGAACCGGTGTTGCGTATTCCGAATAACTTGGCCCAACGTGTACCGATAGCGTCTTTTGTACACATAATTTCCAAATCTGTTTGTGCATTTTTGGTGCAATTTAAATTGTGTTTTACACAGTGGCAGTAATATGGTAAACCTCTTCAGATTCAAGCCTCTTACCTAATATATCTCCGGAACTTTTAATAGTGATTGGGTCATCGTCGTCTTCATTAGGGTCTTCCTAAGACGCAGCAAATTCCTTGAAAGCCTTCACAAAGTTGCTTACATTGTCACTATACCCACACAGTTGCAGTTTGTTTGTTTTCCATGATTTTGGTTAGAATATCACATCTGTCTGGGATAGACTAGGGCCTGGGACTCCTTGTTCAAGCATTCATCTATGTTGTGAAATGTCATGCCAAAATAACATGTTGGCAACTGATCAGCAGCCACAGAGGACAAATAGCTTTTAAAAATGGCTTACAAGGACCTTTGTATTATAAACTTCTGGGGAAACATAAGGGCAGGGTAAGAGAGACGCTTTACAGTAGGTTACAGGTATTGCAGTGTTCCAATGAAATTCTTGTCCTGAACCATGAAGAAATAATGTTCAGAGTTCACGATCAATACATAGACCTTGTCATTTACCCATCTGGGTGACCTTCCCAGATAAACTGGACATATATAATATTGATTTTGATCTGCTTAGATTCTCATCGACAAAAGACGTCATCCATTCTTCGGTTAAGGCTTCTGATTAAAGAAATTGCAGACTCATATAAAACTTATTCACCTTGGTCAAACAGGAGATGCACTGGAAAGAACCATCATCCAAATTGTTGAATATAAATTTAATCAGTCTCACTTTCTCATCTAACTGATTCATCTGAAAAAAACTTTTAAAAAAATATCAAAATTCATTAAAGACATTTGATTTAAAAGATCGTACAACGTTATTTGAAATCGAAATCTATAGAATTGATTTGATTAAGAAATGGTCAATTTTATTTGACATTTGATAATAAAAATTTAAATTCAAACCTTTTTCATTTAGTGCTATATAAATCTGTGCTAATATTCTATACATGTATAAGCGCAAAAATATCTGCCACTTTGTGTTAATTCGTCATAAAGAGTTCTTCGAATAGAACAATATTTTTGTTTGGTGTGCTAGTTTAGAAACTGGTTTTCTAAAAATTTAATTTTTTTTATTAGAAAAGATTGAAAATAGTCTCTGATTTAGAAGAGTCCGCCCAACATTATGAAGAAGAAAATGAAATGTCACTACTGTAATGAATCGGAAAATCATGAAACAATGACAAACAACACATTCATAAAAAATGTGTAAAAGAAATTGGAAATGTATGAACAATAAATACAGTTTTGATAAAAGCTAAACTCTGGCTACGTTGCATTAAAAAGGACAAACTTAAAATCAAAGTCGGGGATAACTTCCTCATTGTATTTTATTATAAAAAAATCTTAAATCTACAATAGAAAATGAAAAGTTATCTTAAAACATAATAAAAATAACGATTATTCACGCACGGTAAACTGTCATTTCATAGTTAAAAAAAAAGAAGAAATTGTATAATTGAATCGAAAAGTTAAAGAAAAAATAGATTTTAACGTAAGTTTTAGATTGAATTTTTAAATTGAAATAAAAGCTTTTTTAAAGCTTTAATTTTTCCTAATTGAAAGCTAAATGATTAAATTTATTATTATCAGTAAGAAATTATATTGATTCGAATCTAAAATTTTTCCAGTTCTTTAAATTTTTCGTTCATTTTTGAGCGTTTGACACATTTGTAAACAAACATTAATTCTCGGTTTTAAACATCTTACAATATATATATATATATATATATATATATGTGTGTGTGTGTGTGTGTGTGTGTGTGTGTGTGTGTGTGTGTGACTAGTTATTTAAAAAAACACAATTTAAAGTTAAATTAATCTGATCTGAAACAAATATTGTTTATGGCATGAAATGTAGAAGATATCTATTTCTTAATTACGGAGCTCTAATCTTTCTGACCCTTAAAGTAGGTGATGGCAGCCAAATGTTTGAAATGACTGAGGACAGACTAAATATAATTGACCAAAATTGACACAAATTTATAAGTGAATGTTTCGTAAGGGGAACAAACCTTGAAACACGTGACCTTTTAATGATGTTTTATAAGATTCCTTTAAAAAAAGTGCAAATTAATATAAAAAATTACAAATTATTTAAAAAATTTTCATGCTAAATGAGATGTATTAAGCTTTTCAATGTTTGATTTGTAAATATAGTCTTTACGTAATAACTTAATACTCGAAGGCACCGAATACATGGAAGAAATTTAAAAGATGTTTGAAACTTTATCTGTCATCATAATTTATAAATTAAAAATAAAAATAATTCTAATAAAACTCATTATTCATCGGAAACATCTTTCTTTCAGAATATGATAGCCTTAATATTAGTTTATTACAAAACTAATGGCCGCTCGAAGTGTTGTATTTTGAAAAAGTATTTTAACATAGTACTCACGATATTTATTAGGCGAATTTTGGTATACATAATAATTGTGTGCTCTTTAATAATTTTTAACTTATTTTCAGACAAATATTTTTGATGCATAGAAACCCTTAATTATGATCATGACAAAACATGATCATGATTTCCTTTTCTTGCATGAATTCAAAATTAGGCGCAGTACTCGAAGATGAAAATGGTAGAGGACGGTCATGCAGTCTTGAAAATTTGTTATATCCTGGAAGTAGATAAACAGAGAAAGAATAGTGCAAGAAATAATTCTTAAAACTGAGGTTATATGAATAGAGATTTATTGTACAATAAACCAAATACACGTACACCAACAAACAGTTAACAAGAATAACAATCAAGAAGACAATGTCTCTGTATACGACATATGCGTCCGTCATGGGAAGAATGTGTCCGTCTAATGACGTATAACTCTTGTCTAAGGACGATGACTCTGGTATAATCACGATCACACTCATATAATGACGAAGAATCTCGTATAATCACGAACACTCTCGTATAATGACGAACACTCTGTAGTTCATTCTAGTCCCAGTCCTTTATGACCCGAGCCATACCCATTCCTGGGTAGGACAGGATATTTCATTACAACACCTCTCCCCAAGCGAAATTCTTCACGGAATTTCGCTCAATACTTCTTTCTTTTGGGGTCAGGGCATAGGAGTTTAGTCTTTTTTCGGTTGGCATCCTCAACACTTGAGGGTATGTCTTTGTTTAAGGACTTCTTCTTACCCTATTTCAGGGATATGTCAGGCAATCCAGTCTCATTTTGGCTTGGTTAAGCTCTTCTTTCTACCTGGTTCACATTTCGAGTAAGTCTTTGTCTTCTTCTTTTTGTGTGGCCTATAAGTTCGCTTAAGTTTGCGTTTACCTGGTGGCTCTTTCTGTGTACTTCCACCTTTGGACAAACCCTGGGATGCTTTTTCACCATCCTCCTTGGGTTTTAGTAAGATTCCAACATTATTTAATTCTTGTATGAATTTTTCCGTTTGCTTAGACTTTCTTTCATTGGACACCTTAGTCTTAGTGAAGAATATATTCATGGGTTTTTCCCACAAATTGAATAGCACAATTAAATCTATGCCGAAAAGATTTGTATTTCTACCTAACATCACATAGATCTTCAACTTTTGCACTTTTCCGTCAAATGTTACTTTAGCCATAAATTCTTCTTTGAATTTTAGCATATTTCCAGAAATACCTCTTGCAATTTTTTTCGTTTTGTTTAACTCTGATCGACCAATTTTATTCCAGGTATGCTCGTCTATTGCAGAGATATCACTACCAGTATCTCATCAACACTTTACTGTTCTTCCTTTCATTTTTAAGTCCACGTATTTTCTGGTACTGCAATCGTTCGTGACTTTTTTCATGACTAACGTATTAATCTTTTTGGACTTTCGGTCCCTTTTTTTTTTTACACATCACTGCCAAATGTCCTTTCTTTGAACATTCGAAACATTCTGCGTTTCTAAAATAGCATTCCCTAGTGACGTGGTTATTCTTTCCACATGCTTCGCAGTACGGTTTTTCTTTTCGGCAGGCCTGTTGATTTACTTTATGGATACGAGCCACGCTTTTCTCTTCAATGCAAACATTGTCTTTCTTAATGCTTAGCAATTTCTGGCATTCTTCTGTAACTTTTTGTAAAGATATTTCTTCGTCTTGAGCTAACATTGTGAGAATTTTCGAACGTACGTTATTGTCTTTCTGTGCTGTTAATCCTTGTACGAAGATTAGACTTTTGAACATGTCCTCTTTAATGTACTTTACTTTAAACCTTTCGCACTGTGCATTAACCTTTCAGGCGTACGTAATAAAATCGTCCTGTTCTTCTTTTTCGATATTTAAACATTTATATCGCGTGAAGAATAAACTTTCTCTTTCTCCAAACATTTTTGCCAGAATCTGTACCGTTTCGTCAAATGATATGTCCTCCTTCCGGTTTTTTTGGTAAAATAAAATTTGTATATTTTGTGTTTTCCTGTGTTCCTATCGTCTGTAATAGGAGCATTATTTTTTCGTCATTTGACCATGCTTTGCACCGTCTTTCAAAAATATTTTTGTATCTTTTGTAATACGAATTAAAAGTAATACCTTCCTCATGCTTAGGTACAAATTCTGTGAGCGCATTTGCAATGCCTTCTGCAGAGAAACCTTTACAGGCTTTTCCCGTTTCACCCTGCTCTATTACCAATTTTTTCAACATCTCTTGTTCCAATATCATTTGTGTTTAGAGATCCTCTTGAATTTTTTGTTGGTCCTCTTGTTTTTTCATTAACAATTGGACTGCTTCTTCCAGCGTTTTAGTTAACTCGGCTAATTGTTCCATATTATTTTTTGTATGTGTATAGTTGACGAATAAGTTGTATCCACCGGTAAGCAATGAAACCCGTAGTTTTTTTTTTATATATATATATAAGGGGGTAACAAAACTACCTCTCAGCTTAACTTGTTCTTTTATGCGTCCACTTTCCAAATTTTTCTCACCAAATTGATATTTGGCGAGCTTTGCCGAATCTTTGTTCAATCTAGTCTTTTAGCGTAAGTGTGAATCCTTCGTCGGCAAATCTGTTCTAATTGGCGTACCTCACTCTACTTGCACTCTACTACGACACTGTCAGCTCTCTGCCTTCGGGTAGAGGGCGCTCTCTGCAGAGAGCAATAACCCAGTCGTGGTTCCGCCGAAGGGTAGAAGCACGACTGGGGTTATAGACAGGCATTTTTTGGCCGGGCCATATAGCCCGGAAAGCCCAGATATAAACTCCCCCTTACTGGGAGGGACAGCTAAATAATGTCGAGTCCTTGTACTCTACTCCGACACTGTCAGCTCTCTGCCTTCGGGTAGAGGGCTCTCTCTGCTTCCGAGTAGAGAGCAATAACCCAGTCGTGGTTCCGCTGAAGGGTAGAAGCACGACTGGGCAAAAATAGACAGACATTTTTTGGCCGGGCCATATAGCCCGGAAATCCCAGTTATAACTGACCATGTGTCACATGTTGCCCTTACTGGGAGGGACAACTAAATATAGTCGAGTATTTGTACTTTGCTATGACACTATCAGCTCTCTGCCTTCGGGTGCAAAGCGTTCTCTGTTGTCGGGCGGAGAGCACTAACCCAGTCGTGGTCTCGCCACAGGGTAGAATCAGGTTTCGGTAATAATAGACAGACATTTTTTGGCCCGGTTATATGGCAGGGAAGACCCAATATAAAATGACCTTGTGTCACATCTAACCTTGCGTGGGAAGGTTGGAAAATACTGTCGAGTACTTGAACTCTTCTATAACACTGTCAGCTCTCTGATTTCCGTTAGAGAGCGCATTCTGCTTCCGAGCAGACAGCACAAAACCCGTCGTGGTCCGCCGAAGGGAATAATCACGATTCGGTAATAATAGACATTGTTTAGCCCAGCAATATGGCTAGGAAGACCCACTATACCTCTTGAACTCGGCTATGACACTGTCAGCTCTCTGCGGTCGGGTAGAGAACGCTCTCTGCTTCCGAGCAGAGAGCACTAAACCAGTCGTGGTTCGGCCGAGGGTAGAATCACGACTCTGGAAAAATAGATAGACATTTTCTGACCCGGCTAAATGGCCGGGAAGACCCACTATAAAATGACATTGTGTCACATCTAAGCTTGCGTGGGAAGGATGGTAAATACCGATGAGTAGTTGTACTCTGCTATGACACGGTCAGCTGTCTGTCTTCAGGTAGAGAGCGCTGTCTGTTTCCGAGCAGAGAGTACTAACCAAGTCGTGATTCCGCCGAAGGGTAGAATCACGATTCGGTAATAATAGACAGAAATTGTTTGGCCCGGCTATATGGCAGGGAAGACCCACTATAATATGACCTTGTCTCACATCTAACCTTGCGTGGGAAGGTTGGTAAATACCGTCGAGTACTTGAAAAGTCTCGAAAAATAGACAGATTTTTTTTGACCCGGCTATATGAACGGGAAGACACACTATATAATGACATTGTGTTACATCTAACCTTGCGTGGGAAGGTTGGTAAATACCGTCGAATAATTGTACTCTGCTATGACACTGTCAGCTTACTGTCTTCGGGTAGAGAGCGCTCTCTGCTTGCGAGTAGAAATCACTAACCCATTCGTGGTTCCGCCGAAGGGTAAAATCACGACTCTGGAAAAATAGACAGACATTTTTTGGCCTGGGTATATGGCGCGGAAGATCCACTATAATATGACCTTGTGTCACATCGAACCTTGCGTGTGAAGGTTGGTAAATACCGTCGAGTACTTGTATTCTGCTATGACACTGTCAGCTCTCTGCTTTCGGGTAAAGGGCGCTCTTTGCTTCCGAGCAGAGGGCACTAACACAGTCGTGGTTCCGCCGAAGGGTAGAATCACGACTCTGGAAAAATAGACAGACATTTTTTGGACTGGCTATATGGTTGGGAAGACCCACTATAAAATGACCTTGTGTCACATCTCGCCTTGCGTGGGAAGGCTAGTAAATACCGTAGAGTACTTGTACTTTGCTATGACAAAGTCAGCACTCTGCCTTCGGGTGCAAAGCGATCTCTGTTGGCGGTCGGAGAACACTAACCCAGTCGTGATTCTAACCTTCGGAAGAAAAATAGATACATATTATTTAGCCTGGCTATATGGCCGGGAAGACCCACAATAAATTGACCTTTTTTCTCATCTAACCTTGCGCGGGAAGGGTGGTAAGTACTGTCGAGTACATGTACTTTGCAATGAAACTGTCAGCTCTCTGCCTCCGAGCAGAGAGCACTAACCCATTCGTGGCTCCGACGAAGGGTAGAATCACAACTCTGGAAAAATAGACAGACATCTTTTGGCCCGGGTATATGGCCTGGAAGACCCACTATAAAATGACCTTGTGTCACATCTATCCTTGCGTGGGAAGTTGTTAAATACCGTGGAGTACTTGTACTCTGCTATGAAATTGTCAGCTCTCTGTCTTGGGGTAGAGAGGGCTCTCTGCTTCCGAGCAGGGAGCACTGGACCAGTCGTGTTTCCGCCGAAGGGTAGAATCACGACTCTGGAAAATATACAGACATTTTTGACCGGGCAATATGGCCGGGAAGACCTACTATAAAATGACCTTGTGTCACATCTAACCTTGCGTGGGAAGGTTGGTAAATACCGGCGAGTACTTGTAGTCGGCTATGACACTGTCAGCTCTGTATCTTCGGCTAGAGAGCGCTCTCTGCTTCCGAGCAGAAAGCTCTAACCCAGTCGTGATTCCGCTGAAGGGTAGAAGCACGATTCGGTAATAATAGACAGACATTTTTTGGCCCGGTTATATGGCCGGGAAGACCCACTATAAAATGACCTTGTGTCACATCTAACCTTTCGTGGTAAGGTTGGTAAATACCGACGAGCACTTGAACTCTCCTATGACACTGTCAGCTCTCTGCCTTCGGGTAGATACCGCACTCTGCTTCCGAGTAGAGAGCACTAACCCAGTTCAGTTTCTGCCGAAGGGTAGAATCACGACTCTGGAAAAATAGACAGACATTGTTTGGTTCGGCTATATGGCCCAGAAGACCCACTATAAAATGACCTTGTGTCGCATCGAACCTTGCAGGGTAAGGTTGGTAAATACCGTCGAGTACATGTACTCTGAAATGACACTATCAGCTCTCTGAACTTCGGTTAGAGAGCGCTCTCTGCTTCCAAGCAGATAGCACTAACCCAGTTGTGGTTCCGCCGAAGGGTAGAATCACGACTCTGGAAAAATAGACAGACATGTTTTGGCCTGGCTATATGGCCGGGAAGACCCACTATAAAATGACCTTGTGTCACATCTAACCTTTCGTGGGAAGGTTGGTAAATACCGTCGCGTACTTGTACTCTGCTATGACAGTGTCAGCTCTCTGCCTTCGGGTGCAAAGCCCACTCTGTTGTCGGGCTGATATCTCTAACCCAGTCGTGATTCTACCCTTCGGCAGAAAAATAGATATTTTTTGGCTTGGCCATATTACAGGGAAGACCCACAATAAATAGACTTTGTGTCACATCTAACCTTACGTGGGAAGGTTGGTAAATACCATCGAGTACTTGAACTCTGCTATGACACTGTCAGTCTCTGCCTTCGGGTAGAGGGCGCTCTCTGCTTCCGAGCAGATAGCAATAACACAGTCGTGGTTCCGCCGAAGGGTACAATCATGACTCGGTAATAATAGACAGACATTGTTTGGCCCAACTATATGGCCGGGAAGACCCACTCTAAAATGACCTTGAGTCACATCTTGCTGTGCGTGGGAAGGTTTGTAAATACCATCGAGTACTTGTACTCTGCTATGACACTGTCGACTCTTTGCCTTCGGGTGCAAAGCGCTCTCTGTTGTCGGGTGGAAAGCACTAACCCAGTCGTGATTCTACTCTTCGCCGGAAAATAGACATATTTTTTGGCCTGGTTATATGGCCGGGAAGAACCACAATAAATAGACCTTGTGTCACATCTGGACTTGCGTGGTAAGGTTGGTAAATACCGTCTAGTACTTGTACTCTTCTATGATACTGTCAGCTCTCTGCCTTTGGGTAGAGGGCACTCTCTGATCTCGGGCGGAGAGCACTAACCCAGTCCTTGATTTCACCGAAGGGCGGAATAACGACTGGAGAAAGATAGACGGATATTTTTGGCCTGGCTATATGGCCGGGAAAACCCACCTTAAATGACATTGAAACGCATTTTGCCTCGTGTGGGAAGGTGGGTAAATACCGTTGAGTAATTGTACTCTACTATTGACACTGTCAGCTCTCTGCCTTCGGGTGGAGAGCGACTATGCTTTCGAGCAGAGAGTACTAACCCAGTCGTGGTTCCGCCGATAGTTTGAATCACGACTGGGGAAAGATAGACAGATATTTTTGGCCTGGCTATAGGAATGGCTATTTTAATGTGGGAAGACCCACATTAAAAAGACTTTGTGTCACATCTCGCCTTACTTGTGAAGGTTGTTAAATACCGTTGAGTTGTTGTATTCTATTACTGACAATGCCATCTTTCTACCTTCGGGTGGAGAGCGCTCTCTGCTTTCGATCAGAAAGCACTAACCCAGTCGTGGTTCCGCCGAAGGGTAAAATCACGACTGGTGAAAAATAGACAGATACTTTTGGCCTGGCTATATGGCCGGGGAGACCCACATTAATCAGACCTTGTGTCACATTTTGTCTCGCGTGGGAAGGTTGGTAAATACTGCCGCTTTGTTGGTCAGTAAGGATACAGTCTCATTGCCCGGACATACTTCTTCACTACAAGTCTGTATATAGTGATTTCTACTTATAGTATTCCTAGTATTCCTGAATTGACTAGCCCGTGTTCCAGTTTGTATATTTTTTGTTCAATATAGCTTATATTTTCTCTCTCCATATCTGTTGATGTTATTTGTTATTTTGTGTGGTTTCTCAACAAGAATCCAAAAGAGTTATGATCTCAATGAAAATCAAATACTTAGGCGTTTTGAAGTGTGCTCGATGCTTTTTCTGCATAACACTAATGATCACTTTCCTGAATGAATAGTCACTTGTGATGAAAAGTGGACCCTTTATGATAACCGTAAACGATCAGGTTAATTACCTGATCGTGATGAGTCCCCAAACATTTCCCAAAGCCAAAGTTGCATCAGCAAATAATTATGGTGACTGTTTGGTGGTCTGTATTTGGTGTTATCCACTACACCTTTCTGGAAACCAATCAGAGCATTAATGCAGAGCGTTTTTTAATCAATTTGCTGAAATGCTTGCATGCTTGCAAAAAATGAAACCTGCAATGGTAATGCGACGTGATCCAATTCTGTTCCACGATAATGCGCGGTCACATATTGCCAGAATGACGTTGCAAAAGCTAACAGACTTGGATTACAAGAGTTTTCCAAATCCTCCATATTCTCCTGATCTTTCACTAATTGATTATTATTATTATGTCATTTTTCATCATATTTCGATTTCTGCTTTGGTCTCACTACCAACCAAGTTTGCGGGGAGACCTAAGGCAGGTAGTGGCATGTTGTTATGGCTCCATTTCATGTTTTTCTATCTTCCCTATCATCCCCAGCATTACATAGATAAAGTTTTCCTTAGTGTGTGGGCTGTACTTAATAAGACAATTTTTTGTATATCTCTTAAGCTGGGGTTTCCAGGGATTCTTTCAATGTGTTGTTTTGTTCTATTTTTTATCATTCCAAGTGCACCTACTATCACTGGCACAACTCTTGTTTTCAATTTCCACATTTTTTCTATTTCAATTTCCAGGTCTTTATATTTTGACAGTTTTTAAAATTCCTTGATTGCTATGTTACAATCCGCTGGACAAGCCATATCAATTAATAGACAAGTTTTCTCCTTCTGGTTTTTAACAATAATGTCTGGCCTGTTTGCTTCAATTTTTCTGTCTGTGTAGATGGTGTAATCCCATAGAATGGTTACATCTTCTATTTCTGTAACCGGTGCTGGGTGATGTTCATACCAGTGTTTGTTTACAGCTTTTCCATAATGTTTGCACATTGCCCAATGTAAATATTGCCCAACTCTATCGTGGCGATTTTGATATTCATTTGGGGCAAGCACAGAACAGCCTGAGATTAGGTGGTCTATTATTTCTTTGTGTTTATCACAAAACCTGCATTTTGGATCCATATTATTATGCATAATATTTGCCTGAAAGTTTCTAGTGAATAGACTTTGGTCTGGTGCTGCAAGAATAAAGCCTTCAGTTTCAGACTTTAATCCAGATGCACGTAACCATCGATGAGTATTAACTTTTTCAACATTGGATTTATTGGCACGTTCTGGATATTGGCCATGCAGAGGTTTGTCTTGCCAGCGCTGTTTCATCTGTTCAAATTATTATTATTATTATTATTATTATTATTATTATTATTATTACTATTATTATTATTATTATTATTATTTTTAAGCACTTAAGCACAATTTAAATGGTAAAACTTCCAGAGGTGGAACCAGCTTTTAAAGATTTTGTTGCATCACAGCCAGTAACTTTTTTTATCAACAAGGAATAGATAATATCATCGATCTATAGCAGAGGTGAATAGATGTTTAAGGCTCGTATTTTGACTAATTTCGACATTTATATAGCTAATTTTCCAAGAATAAAATTGTTTCTGAAATCAACCATTATTTTTGTACCTTCGTAATATATATTATTTATAAAATCAGTTAAACTTTTATCTAAATTAAAAAAAACAAAAAACTGGCGTAATTTTAATGCATTTTAATTAACTGGAGTAGGATAACAGATCTAAAATATTAAGCTTTTCTAAATATAATAATTGCATAATTAACTTCATTCATTTGTGAATAAGTACTGAAAACTTAATTAAAATCAGACAATTATTTGAATTTTGCAAGAATTTCAAAATTAATGTGTTTTTCCACTCCAAAAAAAGGACTTCTAATATATATCTAAAATATCCTATAGTAAACATCGGGTGAATCGCTGACGAAAAAAAAAAAAACTAAAATTTTGAACTTGTTAAACAAATTTAAAAAAATTTATAATAATGAAAAAAAAAACGAAGTTTTATCTTCCTTCTTAATAATAACATAAATTTTGTCGACAAAAATTTATTTTATTATTTTAATATCATTCTATACTGGTTTTTAATTGAATTAGTGGAGGTACCTCGAAAAAATTAAAGAAATGTGGAACACCAGTATAGAGCAATAATGAAGAAATTGGTAATTGTTTAAAAATAAATTCAACATTATATAATAGTTTAAGAATGTAATTTTTATTCTATACATTTGAACAATTTTGTTTTCTATACTAAATTAAAATTGTTTTCATTAGTTTAATTATACATTTGAGTTTAATGTCTTACATTTATTTTTCATTTTCTTACCTGTTTGATGTTATAATTTATATAATTGTATCCAAGTTGTTTTTGTTATTTTTATGAATTTAAAGGTTATCGAATTATTAAATACTCGTATAATGACCATTCAAAAGCAGTATTTCTGAATTATTTCCTCTTTGAACATTCATACAGAATATGTTGCTTATATTAAACAAATTAAATTGATTAAAAAACAACCAAAAATCAGATTAAACCCTAAAATATTCTATTTAATAAATTAAAAAAAAAATAAAACCCACATATATAAAAGCAGATTTATACATTTTTTTTATTTTTAGATTGCTTTCTTACAAGAATAATTTTTATATGTACAAGAGTATACATATAAAAAGCAACAATAATGAAACTAAATATTATGTTAAGTTTTAATTTTAGTTCAAAGGAGGTGAGATGACAAAATCTCAATACTTTGCCAATGTTTTTAAGATGCCGGAAAAGTATATTTATATAAGGAAATTACATTTTCTTTTATTTGCTTTGTCATTATTTTTCAGCAACCAAAATTTTTGTTCAGAGAAGTCCCTTGAATTATTTAAAGTAAGTTTTTGTTTTCGTTTTTTTTTTAGAAAGTCTGTGGCTGTACCTAAATTACAGAATGTCTTTTATTTTTACCGCAGATATTGAGTTATCGATCGTTTATTAAGGTACCACCATTAAATCGCTAAAAAAAACGGAAACAAAACAAAAAACAACAGCATAGTTTGAATAAAAATAAGCCCCAAACTTAATAAAACGAACTTTTTCCATCGAAATGTTTATATTATTATTAAGAGGAAAGATCAAGGTATTTTTTTAATTATTTAAAAAAATTTTAATCCCTTTTAACATGTTCGAAATTTTGGTAAAAATCTTGTTTTGATTTGAATTAGCCAAATCGCTACGATAGTTTGCAATGGAAAACGTAATATTACAAAACCCAGTTTTTCCTCTCCGGTGAGAAATACATTAATTTGGAAATTCTTGCAAAAATCAAATAATTGATGGATTTTAATGAAACTTTCAAGACTTATTTACAAGAGAAAGTAATTATTTTTGAAAATATTATTTTTAAAAATCTTGGTAAAATATTTTTTTCATCTGTTAGTCCCTACACGTAAATTCATGAAATTTTGAGAAATTAAATTTTGTTGCAATAATTGATTTTATTAGTTAAATGCAGAACTCATTGGAAATATAAATCATCTATTACTTTTTTTTCTTTTTAAATTGGCTATATTTCCAAAAATCTGCTCCCAAGAATAAAATAAAAAATGCAATAGGTTATTATTTAATTTGATAAGCTTTTAATTGCTTGAATAAATAATATAAATTAAGGACATTATAAACTGAAAAAAAAATTTCGATTAATAATGAAATTTTAAAAGATTTGTTTTCATTTTTTTAATTATAGTAATTTATAAGGTTTCAAAAATATTTTAGAAATACATCAAAGATTTGTTGGGGTTAATTTATAAAGTTATTAAGCGAAGATTATACTTAGTAATCGAAAATTAAAAAGGTTTAATACAAATCGTTTTGCCTCCCTATTTTAAAAATAGTTTTTAATTATTTTTTTTGTGGTAATTTCTGTGTGTAAAGTAAAATGTGATGTGTATCAGAGTTTCTTCACCTTACCGGAAAACATTGTACAATTATGCCACTTTTGATCGCCATACACTTTTATCTTATCTGACATCCATAAATCTGTTAACACTTATGTTGAAAAGGTCGGAAAGTTAAACTCTGTATAAGAAATAGTTTTATTGTAAATGTCATGCTATAAATACTTAATAATTGTGTAAATCAGATTAATTTAACATACATTTTTTCAAAAATAATATGTTAGAGACATATATTAAATTTTTGCAAGATTTGCAAAACCGAGAATTAACTTTTGTTTAGAAAGGTGTCGATTGCTCAAGAATGGCCGAAAATTGGAAAAATTAAAAAAAATCTCAACATTTTAGATTCCAATCACTATAACATCTTTTTGAAATACACTAGAGTATTTTCTTTATTGGAATAGACTAAACTATCGCCCGGTTCACACTCCACCCACGTCTATTGAATAGGTGTAGAGGCTCATCCCTTGTTCCCTGTTTAGGTTGTGGTTTCCAGCTTTCTCTTTTCCAATCTATTCATTCTTAAGTAGCCCCCTGCACATCAGTGGCGTTACCGCTTTCCTCGGGGTGATATGATTTAAAAAAAATAGTAAATTTAATCATTCAGCTTTTAATTAAAACTAAAATTAAAGTTTCCAAAAAAATTTTTTTATTTTTAAAACTTCAATTTAAAAGTTAGTTATCAAAAATGAGTGGAGGTACCTAGTTTATATGTTTTGATGAATTGTAATTCTTTTTATAAGTTAAAAATATATATTTTGAATTTATTTTTTTTATAAAACAGTAAATAATAAATTTTAATAAAAGGCAAATAAAAAATAATGAAAAAAAAAAATGGCCGAGAGAGTTAAAAAATCAATCAGACCGAAAACGGTGTAATAGCGGAGTCAAGAGAATGACACTGCTTTTGACACGTCATTTTTTTCTTCCAGCAACAAAGGCTAAATACTGTCGAAATTTTTATTTGTAAACCGTATACAATTAACTAACACAAGGAAATATGCACTAATCTTAATCTTTGAATCCGATCAAAAGAAAATGCCGACATCGTCTTACGCTATTTCAGTACTAAAAGAAAAAAAGAAAAGAAAAAGAAAAATAAGTAAAAAGAAATAAGCTTCCTCGGTATATTTTCAAAATTGTTTCTTATTATTGAAAGTTTTCCCAGACGAACAAGCAGGCTTTCAATTTTTATTTTTTTTTCCTAAGGAGTGCATAATTATTCCTCTAAAATGAAAAAAAAAAGAAGTCTTCTACGTATTGGATCTGGCTTTTTAAAGACTTTGGTAGTTACCAGAAAGAAATGCCCCAATTTAAAAGCAACTCTGAAAATCTCTCGTTCAAGAATTTCTTAATACCAAATTAGCAGAAACCTTAATTAATCCTTGTTTATTTTCAAATTTTGTAAGAAACGTTTTGACAATACTTCAACAAGTTTTACCCGAGCGATTCTGCAGCCTTCTTCAGGTATATGGTATAACTAACAAGGGAAGAGAAGATTTTTTTTTTTTATATTAGATATTACATTCCTTTCCGCCATTGTTCATGCAATGTTAATGTCTTTTCACAATATTAGAGGCAACGATGGTGAAGAAAGCAGTAATCAAGCAAGAAGGGCAGATTCCTTTTTCTTCATAATGTTAAAGAAACGATAGGTACACATAAAAATAGTTTCTGAAATTTAACTAAATGTGTTTGATGATTAAATACTGATTAGCGAAATGTAAAAATATCCTCTGAACGGATGGAAAACAGTATAAACGCGCTTGCAGACACGCGCAGGTGTGTATTGTGTGGAGGGATGCTTCATGTTTGTGTTTCTGCGTATGTGGATACTATAGAAACCCTATTCTGCAAATTGCTTCTTTTTTTTTTTAATAATCATTTTATTTACCCGTTGACCTAAAAAGAACGGTGAATCAACGGTCAAGGATATGAACCTTATTTATTTTTCTTGTTCAGTATTAACCCAATTTTAGTGGTGAAGTCCAGGACTCATTGTAGAGACAGGGTCGGGGAGTGTCAGGTAAAATTGGATACTTGATAGAGAAGATATATTTAGAAAGATTTGAATATATAAATCAGTACGTCAGAGAGAATCAGTGGAAACGCAGTCAAGCGAAAATAAGAGATTTAGTCATATAGTGTCAAAATATTCCATTATTCTTATCTATCTATCTATCTATCTATCTATCTATCTATCTATCTATCTATCTATTTTTAAATCATTCAGCCCAAGCAACACAGTTTTACAGCCACTGTTGCGCAGGGGGTTACATAGGGGAAAGTGATGAGAAAGAGGGGTAGGTTATAGGGGATGTCAAGAGGTGGGTAATAGACGGACTGGTATAATGGGGGTGAAGTGGATGGAGAAACGAGCTTGAGAGAAAGAATGCGAGTTAGTGAGATAGGAGATGTCTATTGACCTTACATTTAAATTCCTAGAGATTGTAGCTGTCGGGGAAGCAAGTATACGGAAGAGAATTCCACAGGCGGGAATTGAAGTGCGAGAAAAGAAGCTATTAGAGTAGAAATTGAGGTTACATTTTATCGGTTTCACTGTAAAAGGGTGGGACCTAGTTGCTGGTTTAGTAGCTCGTGTAAATTCATACATAGGGGGCACCAGTGAGCTAAGTTCACTGGAGCAGAAGCCGTGAAAGTATTTGTAGAAGAGGCATAGGGAAGCCACGTCACGCGGTTGAGAGAGCGACTGCAGCCGAGATGCCAAGTCGGTATCGATCACATTGCAGATTCTCCGTGGGATTTTTGCTCTCAAAGAGGCTAGCCTGATCAATGCTGATGGGGGTTAGGAGCGATTATCTGTGATAGCTAATAGATAGCAGCTTCGTTTTGGAAGCATTAAAATTCATGAGCCGTTTCTTATTCCCGTTCATCACAGATTGGAGGTCCTTCTCAAGCTCAGTAGAGAGGTTCGCTTTGTCAACCTCAGCAGACTTTTGATCGAGGCGAGAGTAAATGGTGGTGCCGTCAGCGTATATGCCTATTTGGGATCTTATAACATCATGGAGATAATTAATGTAGATCAGGAAAAGCGTAGGACCTAGAAAGAGCTTTGAGAACCCGCGTTTGTATGTTAGTATTGGGAGGCATGTCCGTAAAATATTACCTTCATTGTGCGATTTGAGAGGAATGACTGGATTAGGTCAAACAATAGTCCAGTTATACCATAGCCTTGCAGCTTCCGTAGAAGGCCAGCATACCAGACTATATCAGGGCAACTGTTCGAGTTTCGCCTTTCTTGTTGAGTGCCTGGTATATATACTCAGTGATGGTCGTTAGCATATTAGCAGTAGACCTGGTGAAGCGTAAACCATACTGTTTGTCCGAGATGAGTCTGTGGGCTGTGAGATGCTGATCTACCTCGGCGTTGATAATAACTTCGAACACTTCGCCAAAAATCGGTAGAAGGCTGACAGGGCGGTAATTAGCGGATTCCGAGGGTTTTCCAGTATTCTTAAATATAAGAACTACAGAGGAAGACTTCCAGCAGGCAAGAAAGCAGGAAGCAGTAATTGTAGAGTTCAGAAAAGACAGAGAAGTGTTCAGCGAGTACATTTCTTCAATACTATGATTGGAATTCCGTCACCTCCAAGCTTTGAGATTATGTTAGAGACCAGCGAAGGGGTAATGTGGACGTTAATTCAGTTGGGCCTCAGTTCTAGTTGGGAAGTCTGATCAGAGTTATTCATCATCATATATATCAATTTGTTGCATGTCAGTTTCGTGATATTAAAGTTTGAAAAATAATGAAAACTTATAAAAATTATTTTCTGGGAAAAGAATATTTTTCTTGAAATTTATTTGAGTAATGACAACATTTTTTGAAATAGTCTTCTGTTATATTTTTTCTCAAGAAGTGATGCATTTTTACTTTTTAATCCGACAGATTTTATTACTTAAACATTTTTAACGGATATCCATATGTGTGTGGATGCCTTTTATTTATTTTCCTCCACTGGCCTGAATATTCGAAAAATCTTAAAAAAGAAAAATATGTACTTTTCAAATATTATACAATATTCTTTTATCGTTGGTTATTAAGGGAAAAACCCAAACGATATTTGATCATTAAATTATACTTTTTATCATTTTTAGAGCATTCGAAATTTTGGTAAAAATCTTTCTTTTTTTCCGTTAGAGGTGGAGGCCAAATATATTATAGTAAATTTTAGCGTTTTCTTTTGTGTTGAAAAACACATTGAATTTGAAATTCATGCGAAAAAAATAGTGGGATTTTAATGAACATTTCATGACAAATGATAAATTATTTTTAGAAATGTTTCTTCTTTAGAAAAGCTTCGTTAAAAATATTTTTACGTGTTTTCCCCCACCCACCTATTTAATTCTATGAAAATTTGTGAAACTAAATTTTGTAGCGCTTGGAGAATTTAAATCATATTTTTTGTAAAACAGCAGCCACAGTTACAGAAAATCTACTGTGAATCGTAAAATAAAAAATGCAAAAAAAACTAAGACATTAGAAAGCTTGTGATTTACTTTATGAATAAGATATATCATGGACACTGTTGTTTAAATTTTTGTTTTATTTTTTTCAATGAATAATGAATTTTCACAAGAATTGTCTCTATTAAAAAAAGTTAATTAGAATAATTTATAAAATTCTAAATCTTAAAATACTGTATTAATTTGTAGAAATAATATTATATTGTTATTAAGTAAAAACCATATTTAATTATCATGAATTCATCGCTCCCAATATTTTCAAAGAATTTTTAATTTCTTTGTGTGAGTATAAACGTGACGTATTTTTGTAAATACAGTCGACCATATATCAAAAAATAAGTGCGATAACTACAGTAAATGTAAAGCCAAAATATTTCAATAGAATATTAGATGTTTAAGATTAATAGGCAGTTAAAAATTGTGTAAAAAAGCTCTAGCTTTATATTCCTTAAGTAATTTTTACAGATATATCCATCGTAGAAAAAGAAAATGAGATAAACTTCCACTGTCAGTTAAGCAGTCAAGCCGTCAACACCTAAATAAACAACAACAGCCGTGTTAATGCACTTCCCTGAATCAAGTAAATAATATTTGTTTCAAATCAGATTAATTAAACTTTAAATCAACTAATATTCTTCAAATAACGTTTCAGAAACTATATTTTATTCCCGAAAGGTTTTTTTAATAAAGAGAATTACATTGTGACGAAATGCAAAAAAATGGCTCTAAAATCAGTGATCTGCCGGAGTAATGAATAAAAATTCATCACCAGTTTTGTTTATGTTAGAATACGAAATAGAGCACATATGTTTCCAGAGTCAGTGAGAAATTTGTGTTTATGAGGTACTATTCAGCTTTGTTTGATCATCACCGCACTTCGTGGCCGAGTCGGTCTAAAGCACTTCGGATTTATGCTAAGGCGGGCAAACCTTCGAAACCTGCCGGAGAACGAATATTTTTCTGTAATAAAATTTCTCGAGTATTCAGGCCGATAAACGAAGATAAATAAATATAATGTTTAATAAATGAACGGAGTGTCTATTCGAATATGGGTATCCACTAATAATAATAATAATAATAATAATAATAATAATAATAATATGGCCACCAGACGATTCAGAGTCTCCTACATTTCTTCTGGACGGTCTCCTTGTTTAAGTTAGTGAATGCTGCTATACTCCTTGCCTTCATCTTTGGTGTTAAAAGGAGTTTTGTTGGTTTCTTGCTCAACTGTACCCCACACATAATAATCAAGAGGGTTGTGGTGTGGGGAATTAGCTGGCCAGAAGTAAGGGGTAATATGATTACAGAAATTATCTGACAGCCACAATTAGGCTCTCCTGCTTGCATGGCATGGTGCAGATTCCTGTTGTCAGACAGGATCTTCCAGTAATCAGTCTCTTGACATTGTTGTAGGCATCTGTGTTGAGTTTGAAGCCCTGTAGGAAAATGAATGGAGGCATAATATCGCCGTACGTCTTGGTGGTCTTTTTCTCATAGATAGTTCCCAACTGACACGATTATATTCTTCAGTCGACAAATTTAAAAACAAAGAACACACACGCATGAAATTAAAATATAAAATATTGACTCATTGCCCCATATTAAATATTGCTCATTGCACTATATATATATATATATAGTGCGAGGGGTAAATTGTATCAATTATATATTAGGATCTTGAATAAATTCTCGCTGCTTTCCAACCGGTAGTGTTTCCAGAACTGCATGCGTGTTGTTTCAGATGGGAACGCATCTATAAGGAATTACTATAAGCAAGCTTGAAATTCAGTGTATGTCATTTCACCGAAGTGTAAAAACTTTGTTTTTCATAGCGTTACACATGTCGGATTTTGTGCCAAATAAAATCTTTTTGGGGAATTTTACTGAACTTACTAAAGTCTATTTGGGCAATTTTACTGAACTGCTTTATTCAGCTGGAGTACACAATTCTTGTTGAGACTTACAGCGACCATGCTCTATCAGAAACGACATGCATAGTTTAGACGTTTCAAAAATAATGATTTGGGCGCACCGAAAAAATGTTGAAGACAAAAATTGGAGGCATTAATTTATGAAGACTCATGTCAGGCTCCAGCTGAACTTCCAGAATCATTCGGAGCTGACTACACAACAGATTTGAAACGCTCAAAAACATTAGGAATGATTCAAAAGCGAGAACATTGGGTACGATACGAGTTGAAACCGCGAGACGTAGAACGGTGACTTGTCACGTGTGACCAGCTGCTTCAACGGCAGAAAAAGAAAGTTCTTTTGAATCATATCGTAACCGGCGATGAACGACGGATACATTACGATAACTCTAAGCGTAGAAGTTCCTGGGATAAGCCCGGCCATGCATCAACATAGGCGGCAAAGCCGAACATCCATAGTTCAATGCTTCTGCTTTGTCCAATATCAGAAATAGGCCGTATGTAAATATACAAGTTGACACTGAGGTCATCACCGAGCGGTGACAGTCTGTTTTATGCTTAAGCAAAACTGTTAGGTCATCGCCGCTCGGTGTTTAACTCAGGGACCACTCGTATGTTATATTATAGAGTAAATAGATAGACCGACAATTTCTGGTTTCTGTTCATTGAATCAGATAAGGTAAATTAATTCATAGCCCCATTTATCCTCAAACGTCTCAACGCAATTTCTTCTTGCACAGTTTTGTTTGTTGAAAGGTGTGATTTATAGGTTTACCAATTTGTCTCGTCATCTTTATTTTTGTGTCGGACATCTTTTGAACACAGATATTTATAAAATGTGTTTCCAAGCAAATTTTAAATTTTGTTTAAAATTTGCTGTATGATGCACCAATTTTAAAATGGAGAAACGAGCTTCTCTATCAAAAGCCACCATTATATCAATATACATTTTGAAGCTTAGGTGAGTATCCATATGGATGCGCACTCGCATATATATATATATATATATATATATATAGATATAGATATAGATATAGATATAGATATGTCTGTGCGTGTTTGTGTGTATTGCGGATTGAGTAAAGATGCTAATAAAATAGTGCTCGATGTATAATAGGGTATAATTTATAGTAATAATAAATATACATTTTTTCTTCACCGGTGGCACAACTCTGAATTTCAGGCACATTGCAATTGTCAGATGCTGATTGAAATGTACACGGAACAACCAGGAATTCATTCTCACAAAAGTTATGTTATTTGGTAAGATCTTGAGAACTTGTTTGAAAACAAATTATCTCTTCTTTATCTATCTATCTATCTATAGAGAGAGAGAGAGAGAGTGAGAAAGGGAGAGGGAGATAGAAATGAGACCATATTTCCCTAGGTTCACATTTACTCGTATATTAGCTTCAAAACAGATGTTATGAACAAAATTACACGCCTCCCTGTACATGCAGGCGTATATCTAGATTTAAATAAAATTAATTCTACAAGCGTAAGCAGACTAACCTATTTTTTATATTTTAACTTTCCAAAATATGTTTGCATGCATGCATACACCCTACGACATACGCACAAGTACATATAGGAATCGATCCTTAAATGTAAAACACACGTCTATAAACGAATATATATTTATATATGTATGTGTGTGTGTGTGTGTGTGTGTGTGTGTGTGTGTGTGTGTGTGTGTGTGTGTGTGTGTGTGTGTGTGTGTGTGTAGCGGCATCAGTCAACTCCTTATCGAGGAAGAGTCATTTTAGATTTATTAATTTGTGCCTAAAAAGTTTTCAGATACAACGAAGCATTTTTCGGCTGTCACAGACCTGGCTATGTCTCTGAAGATGACTTTTGAGTCCTGACAGTAATTTACTCATACGTTGACCTGTCAGTATGTGTGTGTGTGTGTGTGTGTGTGTGTTTGAGAGAGAGAGAGAGAGAGACAGACAGACAGACAGAGTGTGTAAAATGATGTCAAAACAGAAAACTGTGTAGTAACGCGTGTTTTGTTCTTTAACACAGTTCTGATTAAAAGAGAAAAAAGTACACTAATTTCGGAATAATTTTAGGTCTAGGATTATACAAGATATTTCATTCCTTCAAAAAGTTACAGCAAATACATAAATGGGATAATTACAAATATCATAGATAAAGATAAATGGGATAAAAAGTTGAACGAAAAAGGCGAAATTAATAGTGGATATTAATATTTCAATTTAGTTGAAGATCTTTGCATTCTTCAGGTATTGATGAAACTGTAATTTTTTCTTCCTAATTTTTTCTATTTTATAAATTGATTGCACTAATAAAACTATTATTTTTTCTGATGAATTTCCTTCACAAACACGAAACGCGTCATTATAGACTGTTGAACGTTGTTGTTTGTTTGTTTATTATGAGATTCTCATATATATATATATATATATATATATATATATATATGTAGCAATAAATACGCATATGCATATACACGCAAGTACACGCACATAAATGAATATATTTCTGGTGTTAATGCAATATAACGGCTATAAAGTATATATTAATAAATGTTCATTTCGCCCTACGTCTATAGCACAACTCGGAGTTTTATGCACTATGCAATCCTCAGGTTTTGCTGCTTTTCTGCTGGTCTTGAGTCAATCAATTTAACACAAATCCATGTCGCCTCTTCTAATTACCCTCAGATTAAGGTCAGTAATACAGCAGTATTCTTGCAATCCAATTGCTAAAAATGATTAAATATTTTGAAGACTCTTTAAATCAAACGACAAAAAGCCGTCATCAGTAAAATTTGTTCTTAGTTCAGTGCGGACGTGTTAAAATGGCCTTGAAACCTGAGGTAATTTTATTCATGTGATACTATAATTAATCACATGAGAACAAACATTCATTTGAAACTCTGTCGCATTAGCAGCATAAATACTCCACCGGATATCTTTTGACTTCTACCTTTCTTCCTTTCCAGGAGATGGTCGAAAATACTCACAGTTTTGTCAAGCTTATTTATAAGATTTCCATCAGATATCAAACAACTATTTCGGCACAATCGTAAACTCACCAAACTTCTCTTCTTCAACCAATTTATAAAATATGTTTAAACAAAGGATTGACGGCTTAAGAGTCACCTTGAGTTGGTGTAATGGTTAGCAAGCTTGCTTCGTTAGAACTTATTGCAACTGAGCGGTGAGTTCGGTTCTAACTGAGAACCTTATACATTTGGCTTAAGAACTCCTCTCTCTTTCTTATATATAGAGAAAAGCGATACATATAATTCTTTATCAAGAACAATTTTAAAGGAAGGAAATATGAAAAAGTGGAAAAAGGTTTCGTTCTTTAGGACTAAATTTATGTTTACGCTGATGCAACTACACATGCACACGAACGAAAGACACGCTAAGAATGAAACTTTTTTGTGTGTGTCTGCGATTTACTGTGGTTTCATCTCTATGATTTAGTAATATGTCACTCCTCATGTATTTAATGATTTCTATTTTTTCTTGTAGACAAAGGAAACATGGTTCCTTTACCAATCTAGATATTCTAGCCTGTTAGAGGATTTTCCATTTAACCTTAGGTGTTTTATTTTAATTTTTTAACTTACAAATATATTTAGAAAGTGATGTCATATTTTGTTTGCCCTTGTTATTGAGGGATGAGAGGTGATTGTAAAAGCGCTTTTTAAAAAGTTCATATTATTTCCGATATAAATTTTAGCATCCTTGGGGTTTTCCACAGATGAAATTGAACACATATTGACCAGGGATTTTGTTAAGCATTTATTAGGTGGGGGGCATTGGTTCGGGTTTCTACAATTACAAAAAGTTATTATTATGGGGCAAACTGACATGAGTGTTAGAGTTATTTTTGTTGTATGATTTCAATATTTTACTGTTATGTAATTTAATTATATTTTTCTAAGTTGTTGTAGCAACTGTAACTGAGTTTTGGTGTATTCCTATTGAAAATTTTACTTAAAGAGTTATTTTTGGGGAAATGTTTGTATGCCCCACTTTAGAATTAACTAACTGATTAAATGGAGGATTATACAATATGATTTTTCCTATTTCTATTTTTCCTTTTTGAGTTACTAATTTTTTCAACAAAGCTGATCTCCAAAGATTGATAAGAATTTTATCGTAAATTGTTTTGTGCTTCTCGAATATTTCTTTATTTGAGGAGTGTTTGTTTATGCTGGAATATGTTTGATAACGGATGATGGATAATTAGAGTTGGTGTTTATATAAATTGGGTTAGCATTATTTTTCATGTAAGGTTGAAAAGTATTAGAAACTAAGTCTAACATTATGTCTAAGAAGTCAACTTGTTTTATACTAGGGTTAATTACTACGCTAAGACCAAAAGATTTACAAACACTATGAATTAATTTTCTAAGTCTATCAACCTTACTATTTATTTACTATCATGAGTTCGTCATCTCTATAAATCCTCTATTTCTTATATCGATTTCTTTATATATATATATATATATATATATATATATATATATATATATATGAATTAAGAGACAAGAGGAAAAATTTCACTTAGCCAACACTTTTCGTCCTCGTAAGCAATGTAGGACTTATGCTGCATGTATTTATATATACAGAGGCGAGCATGTAATTGGTTTACCGAGATTTGTAAATTTGAGAAGGTTTATGAATGTTCATCTGGTAGTTGAAAGGCAAGACTTAGCATGAGGAGGGCTCAATGTACTCTAATTCAAAGTCTGGGGAAAAGCAAAATGAGAGAGTAATATACAATTTTTTTTAGTAGCACAAACGTCCATCTCATATGATAACACAAACGTCCATCTCATACCAAAACAACTTAATCACAACTTAATTATAATTTACATAATATTCATAAAAAAGCAAAATATTTTCTAGAGAATATTTCTAGATTAATTTAGATGTGTTTTGATTCATTGTTATTAATAAAGTTTTAGCAACGATTCATTTTTAGATGTTTTAAGTTGACATTTAAGATTTCATAATAATCTTCTTTTTTTATTCTGGGCTTACGTCATATCAGGTTCCCGTACGATCACCGAAGTTAAGCATTGTCGAGTCTGGTCATTACCTCGATGGTTGAGCTCGTAGGAATACCAAATGCTGTAAGGTTGAATATGCGGGTAGTGTAAGAGTAATAACTGAGTTCCAAGTTTCTGTTAGGCTCCTAAGGGTATTTGCGCGTAAGTATTCACTTACCTTAGGAAAGGTATGAATCCACCTTTTCTCCCCCGGTTATGGGTTATCTAGTAAAAATCTTTATCAGTAAAACCATTATTATCTCCCTCCCACAAATGGGTTTCAATCCCGGCTAGAAGCAGTCGGATGTCTAACCGTACTGATGAGCTGTGATACAGCGTACCATGACTGTCTGCGGATGACTATTTACGCTCTGGGGAAATGGTAGATTTTAAAAACAGTAGCTACTCACCGCTATTTACGTATCGTTCTTCAGCAATTAATTGAACACTTTTGGCTTGCTGGCGTTTGTTTACATTGTGTAAATTCTAGGCTAAATTCTACATTCCTCCGTCGTGCGCCGATAGCTTAGAGGTAGAATCTCCGACTGATGTCAAATTGGTTGGGTATCAATCCCGACTGGAAGCAATTGGATGTCTTTCCATACTAATGAGCTGTGATACTGCGAAACAGGGCTGTCTGTGAATGACTATATCTAGATATAGATATATATAGATATATATATTTAGAATTGATAGCATAGATTTAGATACCTCCACAAAATTACTAAAAAACAGTATAGTATGAATAAAAATGGTTCTAAACTTAACAAAAACAAACTTTTCCCATCAAAATGTTTATTTTTATAGGAATGTTTACAATGGAAAACGTAATGATTACATCACCCACTATTTACAAATTATTATATTTTAAAAATCTTGGTAAAGATACATTTTTTTCTCTGTTATCCACTCTCTATGTAAATCCACGAAACTTTAATACATTTTACTTTGTTGTAGTCTATGGTTTTATTTGTTAAACGCAGAACTCATTGAGGAATATACATCCATTTTCTTTTAAAATTTGGTCTCTGTATCTAAAAATCTGCTTCGAAGAGTAAAATAAAAATGCAATAAAACTATGATATTGTTAATTTTGATAATCTTTTAATTGCTTGAATAAATAATAAAAATTAAAAACATTATAGTCTGAAGAAAAAGCTTTTTTTTTTTGCTTACTAATAAAAATTTAAAAGAATTGTTTTAATTTAAAAATCTATATTTTAAGAATACTTTAAAGATTTGTTTCGGTTAGAGTTTTAAGTTAATAATTGAAAATTATATTGCCTATCAAAAATTGAAAAGTTTAATACAAATCGTTTGGCCTTCATATTTTTAAAATAATTAATTCTTTTTGTGTGTATTTGAAGTGTTTTTGTTTGGTAATTTCTATGTGAAAATTAAAAGGTAAGAGCTTCCTCCCTTACCCGTAATATAAAATTGTACAATTTTGTCACTTATGAACGCCTTACACTTTTATGCCTAATGAATAACCTGTAAACACTTTCTTGATATAGAGCGGACAGGTCAAAAAGTTCAAATTAAGAAATGGTTTTATTCTAAATTTCACGCGATAAATAATGCTTGTGTAAATCAGATTAATTTAACATAAAATTTGCTAATTTTCCAAAAAATAATATGTCACAGATCTATATTTTATTTTTGCAAGTTTTTTAAAACCGAGAATTGACTTTTATTCACAAAGGTGTCGATTGCTAAAAAATGGCGGCAAAATTTTAAAAATCTCAAACTTTTATATTCCAATCAATATAATTTCATTTTAAAAAATTCAGTTTAAAAGTTAGATATCAAAAATAACTGGCGGTATATAGATAATATGCTATAATATGTTTCTTATCAAGTGATGAGGTTTATTTCAAGTTGGAGAGTTTTAAAAGGTTCAAGACTAGCCAAACCCCCTAACTCAGAGAAGCATTGTTACATAGACAGAGTAGACTAATGAAAACAAATCAATTTCTAATTTGAAGAATATCAGAACAGACACTAAAAATAATTTATTTGGGGTATTAACATTAATATTTGATTAAAATAGAGATCAACATTATTAATCGACTACTAGATTCATTTTCCTTTATTTTTAATATAAATTTTAAATTCTAAATTTAACAAAAAAGCTAGATTTAGGCGATAAAGTTATTGAGATATTAAACGAGTAAAAGACACATATTCAAAAAGACATCTACATATAGACAAGTAGACGAATATATATACACGAGAACACACACTGGCATACATACACATGTACAGACGTATATACGCACACACATATACAAACCTAAATTTTAAAATTTTGTTTTTATCAACGTGTCAATATTAAATTTTAAAGCCAGGTTTGGAAATCGTCTGTAAAGGCTACAATATTGGATACATGTAAGAGCGAACTCGCAAGATGACTTGGGCCTAAGAATCAACGAGGTCAATTCAGACGCAGTCATATTTCAGTGTATGGATAAATAAACGTGATTACATGTATACTCACGCAAATACACAAGCTAAAAAACAAAAACATACACGACAAAAACTCTATAGATCATCATAGCCACATACATGAGACTACTTATACACAACTTCTGGCATAAACATACGCAAATAAGCACAGGAACAATCACACGGAAGCATACGTGTATATAAATGTGCATAGGCGATAAATACAATATATAAACATAAATACACACACATACATATATATATATGTACATACACACATACATATATATAAACACACATGCATATACATAAACATACATATATTTGTAGGCACACATGCAATGACATCTGAACATATATACACATAAATACATACACACGTAAATATGATAATATACATATAAAAATAAAGACACACCTATATACAGTGACACGCATAAGTATTAGATACATGTTATTTTCTGTTGTAACTCTAGTTTTTGTTCGGCATTTTGCCTGATATTTGGTAAGTAATATCTTGTAAAGTTATTTTAGTTGTATGTGGAAGGAAAATTAAAAACTCATGGTTGAATCCATTTTTTTATCAAAGTTCAAAATTACTCTATGCAAAAGTATTGGATACATGATACTTTTTTCAAATTTACAATCGAAACTTTGTATTTTAAAAGACTTTAAATATTCAAATTTTCGATAGTATTGGAATGTTATCTCTGACCAATCAGAGAAGCACACAATTGCTTACAAGATAGAGCTACTAATCATCTGACTCTTTGATGTGCATTCTACAATTCAAGGATTAAAAATGGCAAAAACTAAAGAATTACCCAGAGATATGCGAGATAGAATCATTGAACGTCACAAAGGAATACCAAAGAATTAGCAAAGAAATGTATCTAGCACTAAGTACAGTAGGAAATATCATCAGGAAAGTATAAGAAGTATGGCGACCTTCCAAGAAATGGAAGACCGAGAAAAATAGATGAGAGGACTTTAAGGTGGATCAGTAGAAATGTGCAAAAACCCATACATTACTTATTCTGAAATTAAAACTAATCTTGAGGGTGCTGGAATTAATGTAAGTAAGGATACCATTAGCAGAGCTCTATATCGTAAAGGTTTTCATTCAAGATCACCAAGAAAAGTGCCTTTACTGAAAACCAAGCATAAAAAATCGATTAAAGTTTGTCGAAACTTATGAAAAGAAAGGTATGCGGTTTTGGGAAAAGGTAATCTGGTCGGATGAAACGAAAGTTTAACTATTAGAAAGTAATATAGCGACAAGTGTTTGGCGAAAAAATGGAACTGTCTTTAACAAGCACAATACCATCCCCACAGTTAAGTTTGGGGGTGGTTCCATTATGATATAGGGACGCTTTTCATCCAAGGGCACTGGTGAGTTACAAGTTATCCATGGTAGAATGAATGGTAGCATGTGCAGGGAGATTCTAGAGAAGAACCTTCAGAAATCTGCAACTTCTTTAGGACATGGTCGGAATTTTTTGCTTCAACACGTCAATGATCCCAAACATAACGCAAAACATACAAAGGAATGGTTTGAAAATAATGGTATTAGTACTCTCAATTGGTCAAGTCAGTCTCCTGACATGAATCCAATTGAGATTTTGTGGAATACTTTGAAGGTTAAAGTTCAATAAGCGGAATCCACAAAATATCAAGCAATTAGAGAAATTATGCAAGAATGGGGTAAAGTAGCAGTGGATCAGTGTGGAAAACTTGTAGTCAACTATAGAAAGCGACTGGAAGCAGTGAAATAAAACAGAGGCTACGCAACAAAATATTAAATTGATGTATCCAATACTTTTGTATAGGGTAATTTTGAACTTTGATAAAAAAAAAATGCATTCAACCATGATTTTTTCATTTTCCTTCCACGTACAGGTAAAACAACTTTACGAGATATTACTTCCCAAATATCAGGCAAAATGGCGAACATAAACTAGAGTTATAATAGAAAATAACATTTATCCAATACTTATGCCTGTCACTGTATATGTATATACACATACATACAAATATATGTAAACATACTCATACACATAAGCTAGTAAAACAAAATATCAATATGTCTATTAGAACAAAAACCATATGTACATTCATATGCATGCATACACTAATACGTAGACAAACCTATTCACCCAAGTATATATTCTAATATAAACAGAGTGAAAAAAAATCGGGGAGTTTACACACACACACACACACACACACACACACACACACACACACACACACACACACACACACACATACATATATATATATATATATATATATATATATATATATATATAAATTATCAATAAATAAATCAATGAATAAATAAATAAACAGGACCTATAATTACAAACAGTAAAAACCAGACATCTTACACATCCAGAAACAATGTAAAATTGATGCTTTGAAAATCACAAGTATTAAATATTAATTTAACAATTGTTACTAGAATGAAAACGTGTTAAATATTAACCAGATGATGTATAATAGAATAAAATCTATCGAATATTGAACTAATGATTAATATTAGATTAAATACCTCAGAACTATATAACTCGAAGATACTCTACTTCCATGTAGTTGTCACTAGTGTTCTTTGGATAGAAAGTCTCACCTTGTACCAGACAATTTTATTGTCGTTATGTTTAAAAGGTTCTATGTTTATCTCATATGAGAAGATTATATTCTCCCAGTTTATCAATATTTTCACTTGAAACTGTTAAACTAAATTTCCACTGACTAGACTTGCAAAAGAGTCTTAAGTGATCATTATACGCGAAGGTTTGTTATGTCAAGAGCTCTAGTAATAGTATTTGACTATTTCTGAAATACTTATTTGTATTGTTTTTACGTCTTCAATATGTTGCTAAGTGTCATGTTATGGAGACGCACATGTGTTCTTTTTGATCCATTAGAGCAGCTGAAGAGGATCGGATTATGGGCTGTTAAGAGTCTTGATAGTCATTTCGCGTATTGAATGTGACGTGTAAGTAGTGTTTCGATGTTAAAAACAATAGTCAAATAAACATTAACATCGATTGACTCGGAGAGCAGGACATACAGACGCTCTCCATGATCAAAGCAAATGTGTTCCCAGAACTATAAGCATGCGTATCTCGAGTTAGATTTCCACTTACACCAAAACATCGGCAAACAACTTTCGCGAGTTGTTTACTTGGGGTTAGTTACTTGAAGTATCGAATGTTGCTCGGATTATGTATTGAGTAATGAGAACGGTTTCTACCTTTATTTCCATACGCGAAGCGATAGCTTCCAGTGGGTTTTTGCCCACAACACGCAGTTTTAGCACTGAGCTTCATGGTGTGTCGTTTCAGAAATTACGACCCACGATAATCTTTGGTATGAATAGAGGGAACATTGAGCAGCGCCATCGACGACCAGAACACTAATGGAATCTTTTTGTTGCTATTCATTCAACAAGAGAATATATATATATATATATATATATATATATATATATATATATATATATATATATATATATATATTGCATATGCAAACAGCAGTGTAAGACTTAAGATGTAAATCAATTCAGCAAGACATCAAAAACTTATAGTTATTCAGTAAAGTGAATACACTGTATCAAAAGGCAAGTCAGATTCACGCAGAATAACTTCATATCTACCTATCTATTGAATTCATTAATTATAATCAGATAGAGAAGCACAAGAAGAAAGCGAACATATACTAATCTATGATTGTCTACCAAAGACATCTGCTTCATGATCGCCTTATCTTTTGCCATCAATCACATTAAGTTCTATTGAAGCTGCAGGTTGTTTCAAATGGTTTTCTCCGAATAGGTAAATTTATGCAGACTAGTAAGTGACAGTAGTCACTTAGATTCGCTTCATAAGAAATCGGATTACAGGAGAAAAGCCTCTCATCACCCAGTACGATTTACGATTTTGATGACTGGTTCGGAAAATTGTCACCGACTTTATTCATTGCAGATTGAATTTATTTTTTGCAAAAGGCGAACTGTTGTCAGGTTAGATTCGAACTGAAAATTTTGAAAAATATATCGTGGAAAGTACAAAATCAATAATTTTAGTAAAATGTTTGGGGTCTGATTTCTTAAAACAAATTTTTAAAAGAATGTATGAAATATATTACATGTATACGTATGTGAATCAACAAACACTGATGTTGAAATAAAAAATATACGTTTTTTTGTCTTTTTCTTTAGTAATGCATTAAATTCAGTAGTAAATATTAATTACGCAAAGCAAACATTGTGCAAAAAATGTTTCAAATAAAAAAATTAGCTGAGTATTTAAAGATTCTCGGCTCGATCTTCTTCCCAAAATATGACGAATTGATGAAACATCATTTCTAGAGGATTTCTTCAAGTGGATGTGTTGCATTCAGCGCAATCTTTTATATTTTTGTATCTATGAAAGAAGACAAGAATGAGTAAATCGAATTATATTATTGTCGATTTTTCTGGGATTTATGGAAAAACACTCAAAAACTATACCACGCTTTGACTCAAGCCTTGTGAGTGAGAATTGAGTAGATGGGACTATTCGGAAGCCGTCGATGGTTGTACTAGCACGAAATTACAAGTCATCGTGACTGAAAGTGTGAATGTCCTAGCCTCGTTTTTTTTTAAAAAAAACTGTTGGCCACAACAAATTGTGCGCTCTTTCTCAGAAACTGTAACTAAGGTTTGCTTAGTATACTTGCAGTATAAACCAAAAGTTAGTTTTGTGGGTGTTGAACAAATACACATTTGTTGAGTGAGCAAGCGCCTGCCTGCAACAGGGTTTGGCCAGCCACCTTAGCCGCTGTTCTTTTATATGAATATTTTTCTGAAGCTGTTGATGTATGGATAGCCTAATAGTCGCCGTTGTGGAAAATGATATAGTCGTCCCCACTTCAAATTCATATGAGTATGTTACATACTACGAGTATTACGCGCTAATCATTTTGGAAAAGGCGAAAATTCACACCTTTCTCCCATACATATAGATTAAACAACAGAAAAACTCAGCACACGGGCCTTACTTAGCTACCAATCTAGGAGGAGGCCAGCTTTTAATTCAAAACTGTGCAAAATAATGCAACTGGGAACCGCTCACCTATGTTTTCCAACAAGTTATAGCAATATATTGTAGAGTGCCGTGACTGCCTACATTCCGAAGTGAGACGACTTTTAAGAAAAATGACCAAGCAGGTAACACAGGCAACACTTGATTCGCTGTTTTGGGTAAAATATATTATGAGGTTGATGTAAAACATCAAAAGACTTTGCCTATATTTTCCCCGAGAATCTACATAGTCGACTAAAAGTATGTTTGGCGACAATCAGACGTGGGTGGATTAATCTGACGCATACAGTACGTGTGTATGTGTGTGGCTTAAAAAAAATAAGAAAATATTTTGACAACTCGACAAACAATGTATTACAAAGGTTCCCCTTTCATAGAGTTCGTTGGTATCATGTAAATTGACAAAAGAATTTCAATAATATACAATACTTAGGACTATTTTATTTACACTATTTACTGGAAAGATTATTCTGATGCACAAACCAAAGATATTATATAATCCTTTATTGTGAGAGCATTTCTGTGTACGCAGCATTGATGATTCTTCCAATGTGTATGAATGGTTTATTTGTGTATGCAAACCTACAATATTGAAGAAGAAAGCTGCATTATTAGTAATTAGATAACTTTTCTTTTCTTTTTTTTAATCATATCACCCCAAGCAAGGCGATAATGCCACTGATGCGCAGGGGGCTACGTAAGAGTAAAAAGATTGGAAAAGAGAAAGCCGGAAACCACATCCTAAACAGGAAACAAGGGATGAGCCTCTTCACCTGTTCAATAGACGTGGGGGTAGTGTGAACCGGGCGATTGTTTAGTCTATAAGAGTTAAATTCTAAGCAGGCTCGGAAGTTTCCGATACTCTGTTAATTTACTGGTGGAGTTGAACTTCACCCAGTTTCTATTCGCAATCTATTTGAGCTTATTTTTTGACTGTATCATTATTTGACATTAGAATGTTTGAATCACATCTCTAATGTTCGATCATTTTATATTTTAATCTGAAAACGATTTTTAGGGTTTGCACCAAATTCTTTAATGTCGGTAAAAACTTATTTTAATCCCAGAATTGGCTATTGGTTATAACTTGTAGGTCATCACAATTCATGCTCATCATCATCTCCTTTCACGTATCAATTTAACTTTAAACATGACAATCAAATATTTTCGTACCTGTCGAAGAACTCTTGATATAATATTTGTTGCACACCAACTCCATAAAAAAATACCAGGGACAACAGACTTAACATTTTATTATCTTTATTGATTTGATAAAGAAGGTCGCTTTTCTTTGTCCCAATCTTGTTAGCAAAATAGATAGAAATACCAATCTGCCCATGGAAAATACTACATAAGTCTCATGTTGCAATGGGTTCCTAAAGTTGATAGTTTCACTTACACTGGGATTACCCTCACGAATGATGCATGATATAGACGTAGAAATCAATGACCGCAAAAACTAGCGCTGTCTTTAGGAGATTCCGAGAATATGTGCAAGCGGTGATAGGTCGTCGTGAGCAGCTGATGAAATTGTTCAATGGTTGTTAGCATACTCCTATAAGACCTGCACTGTCTCTAAGAGACACTGAAAATAGCTGAAATGCTTGTAGATGAATTGCTTCTGCACAGAATAAAATCCCTGACACCGGCGTTCTGGAGCTGGCTGACCTCGAAATCCTTTACACTCTCCTGAGAAAAGCTCAAGTCAAATGTGTTGGCTATGCAGTGAGTATGGCAAACAGTCACATAGCTAAGAAACTGCTGTTTGGTGTACACTGCATTAACAAAACGACAGTCACTCAGCAGAATAAACATTTCAAGGATTACATGACTTACAATACTTCCCTTAAATATATGTACATTGACGTCGACTCTTGAGAAAGCATGACCCAGGAACTCGAAGAAATTTCACAAGAGGAGCCGATGTAGCAAAAAGCAGGAGAATTAGCGTAGGTGATTTGCAGAATTCAATTTGTCTTTGCTACAACAACATCATCTGTAAACGTTTCTCCATTATGTTGGAGAGAGTTTAAAGCTCCGATTGGCTAAATGCAGCCACCACTCATGACTGAAGACAAAAATGAAGAAAGAAATATTGCGCGTGTGTGCGCGCACACACACACACACACACACACACACACACACACACACACACACACATATATTACGGAAATTAACGAAGATTAACGAATTTAAAAAAATTCGTTAATATTCGTTAATTTCTGTAACATGTTGACATTGCAATACATTTCAGAATAGATATGGTTATTACGATGAATCGAAAAGTGTGTTATATAGGTTTGATTTAACTTCGTTTAGACTGATGGTCATTTGTGGTCGAGAGGTCTAAGACGCACCAGGTCAATTGGTGGATTCCCCTATGTACATAAGGGTTGCAGGTTTGAATCCTGCCGAATGACACATATTTTCGTAACAAAAGTTTATCGTAAATAGTCAGGCCGGTAGAAATAAATATATAATACTGCTTTATTATGAACAGAATATCTACTCAAATACGAGTATCGATCAAAAATAATGTTCAAATAAATCATATATATATATTTACACACACAACATATATATGTATGTGTGTGCGTATAACCAAGAGGTTATAAATAAAAATGTTGCACACACACACACACACACACACACACACACACACATATATATATATATATATATATTTATATATATAAACATATATCGTTAAATATAAGAGACAATGAATGTTTGTTATTTTTAATCATGAGCAGTTCTAAACATCGTATTTTGACTTTAATTTCAGGTGAAAATAAAATGAAAAATAACCTCTCTGAAAATGGCTCATCTAAGCCGAAAGATTAGAACCAGCATAATAAAAAATTACCCAAATGTTGGACAATTTTTGTCTTTATTTTCACCTGAAATTAAAACCAAACTACGATGTTTAGAACTGCTCATGATTAATCATAATGTACATTTATTGTCTGTTATATTTAACAATATATGTTTATAAAATTATCTGCTACCTCGATACACACACACACACACACACACACACACACTCTCTCTCTCTCTCTCTCTCTCTCTATATATATATATATATATATATATATATATATATATTACTAGATAGCCAGTATTTATCTAAATAAGTTTTATTAAAATGAACCGATTAACCGACAAAATCTGTCCGCTTAAAATTTTGTTGTAGCTTCCCATTTACGAATAAGATCATAATTATGAATAAACTGTCATATTTTCATGTTTGTTCTTCTGCCTTTGTTCAAGTACTTTCGACTGTCTCAGTCATTACCAAGAACTGTGCCCTGTCAGTGTGGTAGGCAAGATTTCGTTGGCTACATCCTGCTATCTTATAGAGTTTGAATCAGCTCAAAGTGACGCCGTGTGCAACAGTTAAAATGGGCGAGTCTACATAAAAAAAAGGAAGAAAATGTATAAATTATTGTTTTTTAATTTTATTTTACGAGCCGTACGGTCTGGTCCCTTGAGATTGCAGCCAAAAGAGTCATAGACAAAAGCCTTATCTAACTAAAGGTTTCTTTCCTAACTGGCACGAATGAGGAAAACATTCATGCGTAAACTGCGATTATGCATTTAGGCAAGACAATGTTCATATCCCCTTTACGATAGGAAAAATCTTCCGACGAAGAAGTGAATAATCCGAGGAAGAAAGGATATCGGAGGAAAGGCGAAATGAAGATGTGGCCTGATTATGTTTATTGGACAGTAAGGAAAAGAGAGACAATTAAAAAGTGAGTTAGAAAGAAGCTCCACAAAATACCAATGTGTACGTATTATTGTTGGTACCGAGAAGAGAAATGCTACCATAGGAAAGAATATAAAAAATTTAACTGATGGAATTATGTAGTAAGAGGACATTTAAAAAGGATTTGCAATCAGTACACTTAGGTTTATAATAAAAGAGTCTATTTTTAAAAGGACGTCTGTCAAGGATAGGATAGGATAGGATGTAAAATGTAAAGGCAGATTAGAAAGAGAGATGTTCTAGAGAGGAATTCATATTGAAATAAAAAATATAAAAGAGAAGTGGAGGAAAGTAACGTGTATGAACTGTTCCAGGGAGAGCAGGATAAGTGGGGGTATAGAAAGGTTTGATGTTTAAATGATAAATTTTAAGGAATTACTTTTAGGGAACTAAGGTTTGAAAGCAGGAAGTTGAAGAGGTCAAATCTGCAGGTACCCACAGCTGGAGGTTTTGCAATAAGTGTAAGTCTTATCGCAGTAAACTCAGTAGAAGTTAAAGAGATGAAAACTAATGAAAAATGTATATAGCTTCCTGCAGAAGGTTAGTTTTAGCGTCGAATTACGTTAAAAAATAAAGCACCGATAAGTTATGTCCTTGACCAACGAAAAATGGGCAGAGGAATATGCGTTGTGGTGCAGTGGATATCGGCTCGGAACGAAAAATCGGGGAGCCGAGTTTGAATTCTAGTTGAATTCCTTGCATTCATGGGCGCGCAAATACCCTTAGAAAAGGCATTAATCCGTCTTAATAATCTCCGTTATGGGTTAAATAACAGAAAAAATTGGGTGGCAACCAGTCTATTGCAGAAAGTAATGGCAACCTACTGCGGGAAAATCTTCTGCCCAGTCTCACATATAGCACTTAACTGACTGACTGATGGTTCAATTGTAGAACAGGGTTAGTGAAGATATATTATTACTATCAGAGAAAAATGTTGAATTAACATCCACAGCCATACATCTAGTGAAATTGACCCCTCATGAAAAAAACTGTTGGGATAGCGCCTCAAGTAATCCTAGTAGACAGATTCATTTCAGCGTAGATGCCATTATTAGAATGAGTCGTAGAATGAGATAGAGCCAATATAATTCCTGTAATTTTAACAAAGGAGTCCAATAAAACAGTAAAACTAAAAGAGAGGAAACAGAACGTAGATGTCAAGAAATGAAGAAAAAAGTAATGACGTTATAGTAAAAAATTGATTTTTAAATGAATAGAAATATAGTGGCCAATTCAGATATCATAAGGAACTACTTCAGATTGAAACAGTCAGATTGAATATTGATAGAACTTTATCAATAAGAGATACTTGGTAAAAGAAGCAGTGAAGTATATGATAGATGCAAAAATGAAATAAAGAACTCGGAACTCCTGAAGATTCTCTATTGTCGATTGATATGATGGCCTGCAAGCATACATCGAAACTGAATGTTGATTTTGGAACATTGAATAAATATCACGAAACAGGTACCTTACCCCTGCTGTTGATAGATGACCTACTGCATTTAATGGGCGAAGTGACATATTGCTTCACTTTTAAAGTCGGGTTGCTGACAGGTAGCAGACTGGTTGTGCAGACTACATTGGACTGTTACGATTTGTGGTCTTTCTTTTCAAAAGGTCAATACCTCCGAGGTATTTCAAAAGCTAATGTCGATAACACTGAGTGGGATGTTGGAATTGTTCATGGCCTATGTAGATGACATAGCAGTTTTCTATAGCTTTTGGAGTTATTTTTAAATAAAGATTAATAAATAAATATTTACGTTTTATAAGAAAAGTTGATGCTCCACTCACAACCAGTTATTATTAATAAGGAACCTCCAAAAATTAGCCAAAAAAAGAGAATACGTGATCAAAATGCACAAAACATAATAAAAACAAAATGTTATTGTTAATACCTTTACATCATTATTAAGATGAAAAACAAAGATTTTTCTATTTATTTATGCTTTTTAAAGCCTTCGAAAAAATTTTTCTTGTTTTATACGAGAAATTTGGGCCCTTTTTGCTGTGAAAAACACATTTATTTGGAAATTCTTACAAATATTTAGATAATTGTTAGAAACATTTTTTTTATACAAATTCTTTATAAAACTATTTTTCAGTATATCACCTCAATTTATTTAATTTCATGAAATTTTGAGAAATTAAATTTATAGAGCTTAATGCTTATGTTACTTATATGGACATGTCTTTGGAGAAATATATATGAATTTATTTGATGTGTGTATAAACGTGCCAATTTTTCTAAATAACATGAATATAAATATCCATACATGACATTATTAGAAAATAAGAATGGCAACTACAGTAAATTTAAAATTGGTTGGGAATTTTCTAGAATTTTCTAAATGAGTATCTTCATAAGTAAAACTGTATAAATGTATCTAAAATTAAATAAAATATCAGAATGCTTAAAGCATTTAAAATTTTGAGGATTAGTGGGAAGTTAAAAATTATCTTAAAAAAGAGTTTACGTTGTATTCATCATGTAATTTTGTTTCAATTATCCCCTTAAAATTTCAACACATCCTAAAAACATCCACCGCTGTGTTAAAAATGTTTTACTTCGGTATTTTAATTTAAAAGTAATTAACATTTTTTAAAATTCAGATTAATTACATTTTAAATCACCTAACTATACTCAAATAACTGTTGAGGAAAGTTTATTTTATTTTTGAAATATAGTTTAATATGTTGAGTTGGCAGATTTGTCAATATGGAGTACTTTAAAGAGTTTACTGATAATGAGAAAAAATTCCAAACGTTTTAAATTCAGTTGAATTGCTTGTTATAAGTATTAAATTTAATTTACTTCAGAAATAAAACTAGAAGTTTCAAGTATGATTTTACATTTTTTAAAATGCATTTTAAACCTGGTGTTGCTTTTTTGATGTTATATTTGTATTTCTTTTTCTTTTTTTTAAGATTATATTAATATATCAAATAATAAGAAATCTTATAAACTGGAGTTCATGTAATACATCTCGGCTATAAATATAAACTTCACATGATTACACAGAAATTATGGCCAATATTGTTTGGTTAAAAACAAAAAAGATATTATTGTGAAAATATTGACTTGAATAATAAATTGCATCTTTTCCTGAAACTGAGACAAAGTCTTCAAGTGCCACCACGTAAGCTATTTATTCTGAAGCAAATTAGGATAGATTAATCAACAAAAATGCGATTGGGGGCTCTGGGCAGTGCTTCGTGGCCTTCACTATCCTATCAGCTTTTGCTTTTCTTTACCTAACACTTATTTATATACGTTACAAATTATACTAGGGCTACTAAAAGATGAGAAAATTTCCTAGATTATGAAATAATTTTTATTTTGCTTTTTTGTCCAGATCTATTATTTATTTTTTGGCTCATGCTAAAACGCTAAAAATCTTTAAAATTCACTATTTTTTATCCATAATGTTGAATGTGTTAAAATTATTCAAATTTTAACAAGAAAAATCTGAAGTTGATGTTAAAAATTGCCGCAAAACATTGATGATTTATTTAAGGTGGAATCTTCTATAATGGCATGTTTCTAATTTGTATTTTAGATACCATACAGTGTATTTATTTTCAGTTTTTCTCTAGTTAAATTGCATATGATCCATTGTAGATTAGGTTATAATAAAATTTGTATTTGTCTATTTTATGACAACCGAGATGTAGTAAGTTCGGGGAGGGGGCGTATCATATATAACGGATGAGGGGGCACAAGACCATTGTACCGGTCTTGTTTATCATATGATATAGCGTATACATAAAAACCATTCTCAAGCAGCTGCATTAGTTTATAGCGTATATATTCTAAGTAGTTTAGTCAATTGTAGTTATCTCCCTTGGTTCATAATTGTTCCTACACCTGGTAAATAAGGCCAAGAAATTAATAAGAATCTTTGCTCCTCTAGTTAATTGATCGCAACACGATTAAAATCCATGACAAATAGAAATTGTATTTGTTTTTTTAACTAAGTATTAATTATAGTTAAATTTCTTTTGTATTATTTTATAAAAAAAAATATTTAATAAAATTTATAAACGTGTAAAGAAATTTTGAGAAAAAGTTTTTATATTAATTTATATAAATGAATGAATTCTCCAAATTGATTATATTATTTTAGTTTAGCCTAATCTAAAAGAATGAGATTTCAATTAAAATCTTGTGAAAAGATGTACTGAAACAATGTTTGAATAAATAAAAATTAGCTCTAAAGCAGAAACTCGTTACCGTCGTGAAAGTGATTGAAAGATAATGAAAAGAGAGAGTGGGACAGAACCGGCAAAGAAAAGCTTTATTATTATTATTATTATTATTATTATTATTATTATTATTAACAATCTCACACAAATGTATGAATCGACTGGATGTCACAAAAGGAAAAAATATTTTATTTAATTGAAGAATATCAACAATGAGTATGATATCAAATCAAAAATTAGTAAGTAAAGATTTCAATTTCTTTTGAATTTAAATAATGTATTTAAAGTTATTAAATAAATTGAAAGCATTAATCATAAACATTGACATTTTTAAAAGTAAAATTTACTTTGTGGCGTAAATATCTACTTCAAGACTTCGATTATTAATGCCAACATCTCTACAATGAAAATTGAAAATATTCATGAAAGAATCACTTTAGCAAAAACATTTATTTACAGTTGTAAAACGCTTCAATGGGATTAGTCTGACGTTGTTACAAACAATTTTGATTTGAATGGAAAAATAATGTAAATGAAATTAGCAAAATCAATCATCAAAAATTGAAATGAAAATAAAATTTAAAAAACGAATCAAAGCAAAACAAAATTCCATATTCTATTTTATTTACGCTATCTATGATTAAACTGTGGGCAGCTGTCATGAACCGACCGTAAAAAAAAAAAAAATTCACTTTAGAGGCATTGGGCCAAGCTTAATAAATATCTAAGTGAGATGTTTCGAAGAGTAATCTATTCTTTTTTATGTAGTTGACTTCATCCTTAGTGGTTGACTTTCTCAACTTGACTTTTAATAGAAATCAGTCCCAAGTACTGAAAGGTTAAAAGGCTTGTTTAATATATTGCATTCAAAATGCAGACTTAAATTTTTTTGATCTGATAGCTATCAATATCAGCTGCTATTGAGGAGCGTCGTTCAATGAGAAAAATTTCAGGAAAAATAGGATGAGCTAATTTTCACTATTTACTTTATTCGGGCTACTGTCCTCATCTTTACCGCCATATTTACAATGTTTTGTCTGGTGTACGCTCCGGCCTTCTTCAAGTGCAAGGAATTTCGAACTGAACACTTATTATCCAAATTACTAGCATTTGAAGAAGGCTGGATCGTACACCGGCTGAAACGTCGTAAACATGGCAGTAAAGATGAGGACTATAGTCCGAATAATGTAAATAGTGTAAATACTACCTCATCTCAGAAGTATAGACAAATATGGAGCTAATATTAGCCTCGAAGGGAAACAATTAGAAATTCAACAAAAAAAGAAAGAAAAGCAAGTCGAACTACAAGAATTAATACTACGAGCAGTGACAAATAAAGGGCAAGGTACTGAAAATGAATCGGCAATCTCGCAAAATGCTATATGGCTCTCAATCAAAGACTTCACTTATGCTCCTTCGCGGCTTAATTCAGAAGTTATGAAGAGTTATATGAGATTGATCGCAGGAATTGGTCAGACGCGAAAAAAGTGCGTCTGCTACTTAGGAAACTAGGGTCAAACGAACACAGTAAATTAATTGAATACATCCTACCGAGGAAAACTAATGAGTTGACTTTCGGGGAAGCCGTGAAACTCTTAACGGAATTATTCAGTCCGAAAACTTCGATATTCCACAAAAGGTGGAAATGTTTAAAATGTATCAAAAAAGGATAGCGAAGACTATATAACTTTCACTTCTGTAGAAAACAAACACTACGATAACTTTAAGTTATCTGAACTCAGCTCTGGCAATTTTAAATGTTTGATATTCGTCCAAGGCCTGGTTTCGACTAAAGACGCGGAGATCAGACGGAAAATTATAACAAAACTTGAGAGTGAACCAGAATTGAGGCTACAAATATTAGCTGAGGACTGTCAAAGATGTATGAGCGCAAAAAAGACTCGAAAGATATCGAAGAGCATGGCGTCGCTCACATACGGAAAGTACAACGAAAATCTCGTTTTTCACCCCCCCCCCCCCAAAAAAAAAACCCCAAAAAACAAATCAAACCAATTACTTTACTACAAAAAGTCAAATGAAACCTCAGAAGAAACCACCACCGAGTCCATGCTATCACTGTGGAATTCTGCATTGGCACAAAGATTGTTCATACCGCTATAAGACATATCTGTTGTGCAATAAAGTCGGACATGAAAGTTCGCACTGTAGAACAAAGAAAGAAAACAAAAGCCAAGTGACAGCCACTAGAACTGACGAAAAAAATAGCAACCAAAATTGCACTAAAAGAAAATGTATAACCCATTTTCAAGAAGAAAGGAAATGTACCTTTTGCATCATTAGAAAAGATAGACAAAGAGTTGTGGAAACCGGTATATTAGCAAAGGTAGAATATAGTCAATGGGCCGCACCTACGGTTTATGGGGAAAAGAAATCGGGAGAGATAAGAGTATGCGCTGACTTCTCGACAGGGTTAAATGCAGCGATTAAAGATTATCACTATCCTCTCCTAGTCCAGAGAAAGTATCCACAAAGTTGAACGGAGGAAAATTTTTTTCAAAGAGAGACTTGAGCGAAGCATACCTACAAATACCAGTAGACGAGAAAAGCTCGAGGTTGTTGTGCATAAACATTCATACAGGGTTATATAAGTTCCAGAGATTAGCATTCGGGATCAAGGTCGCGCCGGCGATATTTCAGCAAATAATGGACACTATGCTAGGCGGATTGAATTTCACGATCGCATACCTTGATGACAGCCTGATAAATAGCAAAAATGTTAAACAACACTGGAAACACGTTCGAGGTCTTCACGCGGACACAAAATTACGGCTTTAAGGTAAAGGAAAATAAATGTGACTTTCTTTATGAAGGAGATAAAATACCTGGGCCACATTATTGACAAAGAAGGAAGAAGACCAGACCCAGAAAAAGCTACGGCAATAAAAACATGCCGGCTCTAAAAAATATAGCCGAGTTACAAAGCTTTTCGGGCTTAGTAAATTATTCTCAAAAGTTTATACCTAACATGCACAAATTAGGCGCACTCCTAAACAAACTGTTGAAGAAGAAAAAAGTTGGGAAGGGTCGAGAACGTTATTACCAGCCAAAAAATATTACTCGCAAATCGAAAAGGAAGCGTTGGGGATTATTTTTGCGGTTATGAGATTCCACAGATATATTTACTGCAGATTCTTCACCTAACAAACGGACCTCAAGCCGTTACTGACAATATTTGAATAAAAAAAAGGCCTACCTGTCTACACGACTAATAGATTACTAAGATTGGGGACGATTCTATTAAATTATAACTTCAAATTAGAGTATCTTCCATCAAACAAAATCGGGCATGCAGACGATCTTTCGAGACAAAAGAAAACGGAGCCATTAGAAGATTCCGTAATTGCAGCCTTACGATATGAGGGAGATATTAGAACATCATTATTCAGGGCAATTCGAGACCTACCCGTCACATTACAGGAAATAAGAAACGAAGTAGTGAACAACAAATTTATAAAGGAAACGAAAACATATCCCAGACAGTCTTTAGTTATGTGATAATATTCTGCTGCATAATGAAAGAGTAGTAATCTCGAAAACGCTAAAAAAGAGAATCCTCAAGGATTTTCACATGGACCACCCAGGAAAGAACAGGATAAAATCCTTAATGCGAAGTTACGTGCCAAACATGGATCAAAATATTATACATAGGGTGGACAAATGCAAGAGTTGTTTCTTAGCAGCCAAGGCAGCTCCGATCACTCATAATCCATGACCTAAGACAGATCGACTGTGGTCGAGAATCCATGCAGATTTCGAAGGTCAATTACTTGATTGTAGTAGACAGTTACAGCAAATGGCCAGAAGTATTTCGTTGTACAAAACCTACTTCTGAGACGACAATAAATTGCCTCCATGTTCTGTTTGCTCGCTTCCGAGTGGTGGATTATCTAGTAAACCTATAATGGGACACAATGTACATCTGCGAATTTTCAAGAATTTTGTGAAACCTTTCAGGTGAAACACATCAAATCTCCGCCATATCACCCAAGGTCAAACGGGCAAGTGGAGAAATTTGTAGATACACCAAAAAGAGTACTAAGGAAAGCTTATGGCGTACCAACAGAAAAGACATTACAACAATTCTTGCAAGTGTATAGAATTACACCGAACAGTACTACGCCATCGGCACTATCGCCCGCGGAAGTAATGTTCGCCCGAAAAATTAGATCGGTATTCGAAAAGTTACTGCCGAAACAGACAAAGCAATCATCAACATCGTTTGTACCGAAAAGAAAATTTAACCCAGAGGAGAATGTGTTTTTTTTTAAATATTCAAAAACAACACATCCTATTGGGAGCCAGGTACAATAGAGAAATGGATCGGGAACATTATTTACATACTTCAAATCCGAAGTTCTCACATAAAAGGCATTTAAAACAGATCAGAAAGAGGTTGTCAAAGGATTGTGACGGTCTACCTTAGGAAGAGGAGGAGGTAATGCATACAATATTTGACACATTCGATATGCAAAGGCCTCAAGCAGTTTCAGAACCACGGAAATCTAGCAGAAAAAGAAAATTTACAGAGCATTTGATGATTAATCCGAAGAGGAAAAAATATTAAAGACCTCTGAGAGGTAAAAGCTTGGGAGTGGGGTGTCATGGGTCCTCACCTGTAACTCCAGAATGAAATCTTCCTAACACTATATATACTACGCCTTTCTCGAGAGAGAGAGAGAGAGAGAGAGAGTGAGAGAGAGAGAGAGAGAGAGAGAGAGAGTTATTTTCTGCCCTTGTGTTGTTCTTTTCGGACTTTAACCTGGTCCATAACAGCATTGCAAGAGAACAGTGCAAAGGATTCGAAAAGAGCTGGATGAGTCTAATGGTGATTACAAAGGCACGGTTGCTCGGAAAACTCACTCTGATCGTCCTGGTAAAAAAAAAAACTCCTGAATTTGTTGGTGAGGGACCCAGATCTACATCAAGTGTCTTGAGGAAGTAGTGCTGCCCTGGGTCAAGAGGGTGACTGCTGGAAGGCACTATGTCTGACAACAAGGCTCTGCAGCATGCCCGACTACCAAGAGAAGGCAGTTATGGTTGTCAAACAATTTCTGCGACCAAATTACTCCTTACACCTGGCCACATAATTCCCAAGACTGCAACCCTTTTGATTATTATGCGTGGCGCGAATTTGATAGAGAGAGAACAACAAAACTCTTTGTGACATTAAAAATGAATTGAACGCAAGGATTGGGACAGCATTCACCAACTTAAAGAAAGAGAACGTCCAAAAGAGATATTGTCTGGAGCCCGTGGTTGATGCCAACGCCGATATTATTGATTAAATTTACTCTTTAGTATTTCAAGGTACTTTTGGTAAATATATCTGTTAAAATTAGATGTTTGTGTTATTTTCCTTTTTACATTTCATACATAGCACCATATATATATATATATACATATATATATAAAATAAAATAAATTTCGATATTCAAAACTGTTGAATGATCATTTCAACATGAAATCCCCAAGAGAGATTTCACATCTCATCGGCAACTACCACATTTCAAAATGAAATATAAAAAGAAGTAAAAAATGAAGGTTAAGAATTAAAAAATTTACGTCACAAAAAAAAAAATCGGTTTGAAATCAACGTCTATTTTTCGATTTTGGACAATTTTACTTTTAGATAGAGTTGTAAGTGAAAAAATTAGAAAATTGGCTTTGTCTAGCTTTACAAAGTGAAAGGGGTTAAAGGTTTGGAATAGGAAGTGGTGTTAAATTGAGAAACAGAAGGAAAAAGAAGGAATGGGTAAGAAGGATAAAGAAAAATTTCCATATTTTAGAGATGCTAGATACGTGTTAAACAAAACTAGCGTTTATAAATGGGTTAAAGTATTAGAAAAAAGATTTTTAGAAAAAACATATTTAGGGAAAAAAGCAGATATATGATTTAATTAAATTTAATTAAGTTAATCTAATTAATGATAAATCTAGATATAAATAAAATAAAAAATAAAAAATAAAAATAAAAATAAAAAATAAAACAAAATTTAATTAAAAAAAATTTTTCTAAAATTTATTTTATAAAATATAAAAAATTATAAAAAATTATGTTGTTTTTTATAAATAAATTTAATTTTTAAATAGTAATTTTAACCCCTCTACCTTTCTCTTTCTGTCTCCTTTGATTATCTATCTTTATAAAATATAGATACTTTTACTAATTTAACACCCGATTTCTTCTGCAAGTATATATATATTTTTCACAACATAAGTTTTTATAAATTTTTATAAAATTATTTAAAATAATTTTTAGAAAATGTTTAAATTAAATTAAATTTTATTTTATTTTTTGAATTTTTATTTTTATTTTTTATTTTTATTTTTTATTTTTATTTTATTTATATCTAGATTGATCATTAATTAGATTCACTCCGACATCTAGCGTAAAAACCATAGATGTGGGCATAGAGGCATCTGAATAGAGGTAGTACCACACTGCACCTTCAGGTGAACGGGTGTCAACGGTTCTAAACCATCTCTCATATGATAGCTTCAAGTTACCATGACCCGATAAACCGTTTTTGCTGTCTGGCAAAACTCACGTGAGGTGGTGATGTTAACACGGCACCTTAAGTTTCATCACTGAACTGGAAACAATTTTCTTGACCTTTGTGGTTACTTAAGGCGATTAATATCTGAGCAATAGATCAAGTGGTTATCAGGTCACGCCATTAAGTTAGGTACCTGCACTAAATTGAAGAAAAAACAGCATAGTATGAATAAAAAAAGCCCCAAACTTAATAAAAACGAACATTTTTATCAAATGTCTATGTGAAGAGGAAAATCAAAGTATTTTTAATTATTTAAAAAAAAATTTGAATCCCTTCTAATACGTTCGAAATTTTGGTAAAAATCTCGTTTTGATTTTAGTTAGCGTGTAACCAAATTGTTACGAAAGTTTACAAAGGAAAACGTTATATTATATAACTCAGATTTTTTTTTTTTTTTTTTTTTTTGCCGGTGGCAAACACATTAATTTGGAAATTCTTGCAAAAATCAAATAATTTTTGGATTTTAATGAAACTTTCAGGACTTATTCACAAATGAATGAAATTATTTTTGAAATTATTTTTTTAAAATCCTTGGTAAAAATATTTTTTTACATCTGTTAACTCTCCTCCACGTAAATTTACTAAATTTTAAGAAATTAAATTATGTTGGGAAAATTAGTTTCATTAGTTAAACGCAGGAATGAAAAAAATCATCATGTAAATTCGTCACTGGGGAATGGAAATCATCTATTATTTTAAAAAAATTTGCTCCCAAGAGTTTAAAAAATAAAAAAATGAAATTAAGCTATGGTATTATTATTGATATGCTTTTAATTTCATTAAAAATATAAATTAAGGAAATTAATTAAGGAAAAAGAATTTTCGATTCATAATGAAATTTTAAAATAATTCTTTTCATCTTTTTAAATTATAATAATGTATAAAGTTTCAAAAACATTTTAAAAATACTTCAAAGATTTGTTGTCGTTAGTTTATTAAATTATTAAGTGAAAATTGCAAAGTTTAATACAAATCATCGAGCCTTTTATTTTAAAAATAATTTAAAAAATTTGTGCGTGGTTGAATTTTTTTGTATGATAATTTCTGCGTGTACATTAAAAGGTCATGGGTTTCATGGTTTTTACCCTTACAAGAAAACAATTGTACAATTACATTACTTGTGATCACCATACACTTATCTTATCTCGTATCTGTCAAGCTGTCATCACAATTCAAATACGGAGGAAAGGTCAGAAAGTTTAACTCTATGTTTAATAAACAGTTTTATTCTAAATTACATGCTATATATATATATATATATATATATATATATGTGTGTGTGTGTGTGTGTGTGTGTGTGTGTGTGTGTGTGTGTGTGTGTGTGTGTAATACTTGTGTAAATCAGATTAATTTAACATTAAATTTGCTAATTTTTTCAAAAATAATCTGTTACATATGTATATTTTATTTTTGCAAGATTTTTTAAAATCGAGTATTAACTTTTGTTTACACACTTGTCAATCTACCAAAAACAGACGAAAAAATAACTTTTGAAAATTCTAAAAAACTTGAAATTTCAATGAGTGTAATTTTTGTTTGAAATTTTGCTTACTGAAATTACGAAATTTAATCATTTAGTTTTCAATTAAAACTGAAGATTTCAAGAAAACCTTTTTATTTTAAAAGATTCAGTTTAAAAGTTAGTTTTAGAAAATTAGCGGAGGTACCTAATCTGTGGCCATTCTGAGTATAGTTAACTTCAATATGCTAACAGTCGTTCGCAGACCAATGTAATTTGTTCATTGTAATCTTTACATTTTCATATGCAGTATGTTTTATCTCTTTATTATTTGTATTATTATTTTACTCCTAAACTTTCTCATCATGCACAAAAATTACAATCTAACAAAATTATTAATATATGCCTGAAAATCTTGACATTTATGTATATTTCGGGCATGACAGCAAGACTGACAGTATATATTTAGCAAAAATGTCAATATTTACAATATTTGAAAAGTGGAGAAATTTAGTATTTTGCCATATAAAAATAGTTTTCAGCAGCAACTGCTGTGGTGAAATTTCAGCGAAAGTTTTGCAAATTAATTATTGTTAAGGCGTGTGGATGATGGCTGAAAATAATATTTTATCACGTAAATATCGCGGATAAAATGGTTGATTTTATTTGCAACGCATTTAAATATTACGGTCTTTCTAAAAAGTTATATATTTTGTCATATCAAACAAGGAGATAAAATCAGGACATTTTTTTTGGTACTTTTTAATTGTTCTATATTTTGAAAGTATGTTAAATTGTAAAATATAGGTACGTTGTAGTACCAAGAAAGCAACGAGGCTGTTATTTATTGTTTGTTGCCTTCAGACAGTGCGTGGATTACCCAATTGCTCAACTTGTACACCTTCACTAATTCTCTGCAGGTGATTCTCTGCAGGTGATTCTCTGCAGGTAATTCTGACTGTTTCATCAGAAACCTGAAAGTGTCCTGCAAGCTCACCACAGATTTGACTGTTGTCCTTCTGTATGGTTGCCTTCAGGGTCCCATCATTCAGGACCTGTGGCCAGCCACTGCTGGGTTAATCGTAAAGAGACTCCTGAGCTGAATTTCTGGAACCAACGTCTGGCGGTGCGTTCACTCACAGAATTATCCCCAAAGACTTGACGTGACTTTTTGCGGCTGATGAAAAATACACCATAAAGTCATAAAGTAGACAAAACCGAACGTGCTGCTTCGACATTGTCATGTTTTCTTGTTACTGCTCGGCTATGACTGATGTGCGCGTAACGCACCAGCATTAGTCAAAGGCTAGAACGTTTTTGGTTACCTTTATACTAGCATCATAGCCCGTGCAACTCAGAACATTTTAGTAGCAGAAGAAGATGCCAATGAGAGTAGTAGTTGGAAATCATTTACAGACAGTTGATTTTCTGCATGAAATATTTAGCGAAAAAAAAAAGCTTTATTTTTTTTTCTGAAGTATGAAATATTAAATCTAAAAAAAAAAGACTTAAATAATTAAATTAACCATTGGCACCTATTTGACATATTTTGTTTCTGTTTGAAAAAACACTTTTTCTTTTTTTTAAATATTTCTTTTGTTTCAAAATTACGGGAAACAATATTCACATTTTTTGTTGACCAACGGCGCCACTCCCATCACACTTAGATAAGAGTAAAATAAACAAAAATATTTACCCTTCCTTAAAAAACCCATAAACCCCAATATAAGAACTACCCAGACAAAATAAATAAGGAACCTGTCTTAAACTAAGCTACCTCTCCTAACCCAAAGCTATATCTTTAAGGCTACAATACGGCTGACTAAATCAGAATAAGCTCCCACCCCACATTCACTTAAACATCATATCACCATAAATAAACCGTTTTCACCTTTTAATTTTCATTACAATCTTATCACCCGATGAGAAGCGCACATAGCAGCTTCGAAACGCGAAAGTTTTGTGTAACAACCATTACAATATAATGCTTTATGTTGTATCGAGCACTCTTTATAAAAGTAAATGCATGAACAGAAGGTAAAAAAAACTACGAGTTCTATATATATATATAAATGTATGCATATGCATATTTAAAAAATAATTAACATAAATCAATGAATTCATGTGTGTGTGAGAGAGTGTGTACGCTCATGCCATATTTGTATGCAAAAAAAGAATAGAAAGAAAAACTGAAAAAAGAGAAAAAAAGATGATGAAAAGGTGTGAAGGAAAAATAGGAGAAATCAAAAGGATAAAACATGAAGTGGATTTTTAAAAGCCAACCAAAAGTTCATTCCTGGTTAAAGTTTGGAAAGACGGGAAAGACAGTGATGGTGGTGCCAGACCAGTTGTCCTCCTTGCTATTTTTTCTCTTATTAAGCGCCTTCTTAATGTACACATGTGGCTGGTTTAGTTTTGAATGGAAAACGCTTTCCCTGTCTTAGTGTCTCGAAGCAACAGCAGCAACTACAACAAAAATAAAACGAAGAAAACTCTAAGAACACACAAAATAAACAAAACACAACATCTAGCCACCTTTTCATTACACATGAACGTTCATGTGGAGAGTCAAATGTTTTTTACGTCTGTAGCATTTTAGGTAGACAAAAAAAAAAAAGAGTTGATCGTAGTCTGGTTCGTCGAGTTAATGCGAACGGCCCTTTCCTTAGCTACATAGTATGTGCTTCGCAGACTTAGTGCAACTTTGCTTTTAAATCCAAACAGCACACACCATTTCAATACTCGGATTTACCTATAATAATGTCCGGATAATATCCAGCCATTTTGATTATCTAGAAAAACAGTTGCACGGCTTTGATCTAAGTTTAGAGGATAACTTGCTATCAGATACGTGAACACTGAACAGTCTGTTGTAGGGTTGCTCAGATGTCAGTGAAATAACATTAAGTGATTTTTGTATACGGTGTAACTGTCGTGTTCACAATGATCGAGCGAGTATATGTTTATTGTAAAAGTACAATAGACAGGCCTGTTGTATTATTCTAACGGTTATTTGTGTGGGTTGTTACAGTTATGTTTCGAATTATTCTTTGGACAATTGAGCTTCTCTTAATTTCGGATATGCTATTCGAATGAAATTGATACTTAAAAAAAGAAAGAAAAAAAGAAAGAAAAAAAGTAAGTTCAGTGCAGGGAAGCTTTTTATCATTCAGTTTTGCAGAACTTGCTTAGGTATTTCAAATTTGAATCTCACCATGATACTGAAGACTGCGTTTGAAGGCAAGAATATTATCTGCTCTTTTGAAGAGGAACACGTTATATCTTCCTATTTGTTATTGTGCTAGATTAGGCACCACCTGAAAATCGCTGAAAAAACAGCATAGTATGAAGGGAAAAGGTCCCAAACTAAATAAAAAGAAATTTTTCTCGGCAAAATGTTTATGTTATCATTAAGAGGATAGGCCAAAGTATTTTTTAATTATTTTTAATTTTTTTTAATTGTTTCTAAAATGTTCGAAAATTTAGTGGAAAATCTTTTTTTTCTTTCGTCAGTGCGAGATGTAAATTGACGCAAAGTTTTTACGCCAAAATAAAATATTACGCAAAGTAATATTAAAAAGTAATATTAATTTGGAAATTCCTGCAAAAATAAAATAATGGTCGAATTTTGATAAGAATTTCACGACTTATTTATAATTGACTGAAATTAGTTTTCAAATAATTATTTTTAGAAAATATTGGTAAAAATATATTTTTACATATGTTACCACCCCCACCAATTAATTTCCAGAAAGGTCGAAAAATTCTGTTAGGTCCACCCATAAATCTAAATGTTCATAAGAATTTTACATGGTGAAGGAAAACAACAGCAAAAACAAAAACAAAAGAAAAAAAAATACAAACTAACGTGGGTGTCAATTGGGAAAAGTAATTATAGGATGTAAGAATTTCAATCCGATAAAGCCAAAGGAAAACTTCTAACAGCATGAGCTAAGCAAGCAGATTTCTTGCTCAATTATCAAAAATAATGTCAAACGATTTTAATTGTTTCTCAAATACTTCTTTTTTGTTTCAATTTCATAGGTTTGAATCTTGATATTGAATTCATTTTTCTATTCATTATAGCGTTAAATGAGGTAAAAAAAGGACCATAAAATGTTGAGCTAACAATATCTACCCGAGTGAAAAGTAAATTTTACTGGCGTGTACTTATTGTTGGAATTTGGTCAGAGAAGGATTTGTGAAGATATGGCTACGACAAAATGTATGATGTTCGACGCCGCTAATAAAAAACGATAAATGTTGGGGAGAGAAATTGTAAAATTACTTTTTTCACTTATGCTAACAGGCACTTATGTGGAACAATTAATCGTGCATATTTTAGCCTGATTTCGAAAAAGATTATCTGACAAATCTGACTTGATAAATAGAAGAACGATAATGATCACCAATTAAGTTTATACTTTTCACAATTTGTCTTTTTACCTCATGTTTCGTAGATTCCATTATTAAAATTGGTGATGACTATAAGACAAAATTTAATCATACACGAAAATTCTTCTTAGACCCTAAGAAGTAACATAGTTTTGTTAAAAAGTCATAATGAGCTATAATAAGCATGTTACCAGGGTGTTTTGAATGGAAGAGTGTCCTTTCAGTCGGGGTAGGTGTTCTTGGCTGCGATTAAGAAATAACACACTAAAATCTGTTAACATTCTTTGCACAAGATGGTTGTGATTTTCTGGGTCGTGTGGTAGTGTTGCCTGGTTACGGGTCGGAACCAGAGTAATACTACTATTGAACTAGAGACGCCATTAACACACACACGCGCGTGCGCGCGCACACACACACACACACACACACACACGCATGGCAGCAAGAGGGTTACATTTTTCTTATACTTTTATCCAATTACCGAATAAAATGCTGTGAATAAAATTGTGGATGAACAACTCGAAATTCAAATTCTGTTCGTTTTTTACAGGTACTTCCGACTGCTCCAGTCATTACCTAAAACTACGTGTTGTCAGTGTAGTAGACAAGATTTTTGTGACCGCAAAAATTAGAATTAGTCTAAAGCGACATCATATATAACGATTATATGAAACTAGAACGAACCAGAATAGCGTGTATGAAATCTTATACACATTATTTTGTACACATATCAAATATTTTATGCACACTTTAAGATACTGTCTCCTGATGTGAAATATATTTTATTTAATATGAATTTTTTCCTTTCTATTTTTCCTTATAGTCTTTCTTGTTATGAGTACTGCATAATTTTTTGTTATTATCTATTTACGTTAATAGTTGTATTTTGGTTGATGGTGATGTGATGATCTATATGTTCACTAATTGCACTATGTTTCGACAAGTGACAAGTCGACCTAAAAGAGACTACTGTAAGAATTTCATTTTTTTGTTAGTTATTGATATTGGAAATACAATCTCCAAGAGAACAAGATAATTCACTAACAAAATTGTTTTACACACGTGTTACCAGGTCATTGGTAATCATTAGGTTAGTTTCTAATATTGCTGATAATTAGACTATGTAACAATATATATATATATATATATATATATATATTCAGATGAAGAGAATCAACATGTTTAGAAATCCAAGTACTCTGGCATTTACTTTGGTGAAAAGGGTTTACAAAAAATAATTTTCGCCAAACTTATTGAACATTGCCTGATGACGAGATGAAAAGATTTAAATCCTAAAATAGAAATTTCCGTGTCGCAATGTAAATTAAATTATTTTTAAATAAAAAACAAATTTAATTATATATATATATATAATTTAACTGACGCTTTTGAATCTTTTAAGTGGTGTTGTATATCTATAATTTTTCAGTTTTGTTTGAGGTTTTTATTTTCCATAAAACAAGTGACTTCGGATTTTATATTCTTAAATTCTTAACAGAATAATGCATTCGATATTTACGTAGTTATAACAATCATAAACCATGACTTATCAATTTTGGTATTTTCACTCACATTTTGTCATTGCAGATATGATCATTCATTTCATCTGCATGGTTCCATCTCTGTTAAGCGTTGATTTACGTTTATATATAATTCTGAATCATCCACAAACGCATATTTACTATGAAATTAATAAACTTTTGTACAAGGTAAAGAATTTGATAAATAACATATAAAGTATAAAAGAATGCATGTTTTTCATTGGATTTTGCAGAAATACAATGGTTAGTACATTTTATAAATTCTGGCTTTTGTAGAAAGATTAGGGGTCATTTGAATCTACACATTGATGGTGGTGTAGGAAACGAAAAGATCATTTCACCGTTCCAATTTTCCTCTAGCATTAATATACATTTGATTGAAAACTTTGATAGCACTACGCCTAAAGTCGTCGAAAAATTATCGAAATAAAACAGGATGAAGATTATGCCAAGGAAAGAATACTTACTAAAGAGGATGTACTTTCAAGAAGTGGTCTCCAAGCAATCCCCATGAAGTTTATATGCACAGTTTTTTCAAATCTGTCTATGAGGTAACCTTCTTCTAAGGGTACAAGAGGGTTTTCAAAACTGCCTCGAACTTTTGAAAACCCTTTCTCGAACTGCCTAGAGTGTAAAAAAAGAAAAAAAATAGAGTTCAGGTCACAGTATCGATAATTAAACAATGAAATAAATTCTACAGTGTTAAAAGAAATGCAGAGGAATTGTTGAACTTCGCCGAAGTAAAAAATATAAATGAACTTTCAAAAACAAAATGGCCGCTGTTAAAAGGACTTTTGTACATGCTACAATAACTTTTTGTTGTAACATAAGCAAGATGAATAAATCAAATTCTCTGTCAATCGTGTGTGAAATAGCAACCAATAAAAGCAATAATTTAATCTATGTTAATTGGTTTCTATCTTTTTCATATCTTGAGACTCTATATATTTGTTCAGCTTCTTTCAATCCTGACAACATCTTGCGTGTCTATGTTAATCTGTTTCATTGTATGTAACTATTTTTTGACAATTTTTCCTTATTATACCGTTTGTTCATATCTGTCACGCTCAGTCTGTTCATCTCCCTATGTTTTTTCTCAGTTCGTGCATATTTCTCAGTCGATCTACTATTTGTATTAGACTTTTATTTCTTTCTTTCTCTACCTCATTCTTCTTTCTCTTTCTCTTTCTCCCTCGCTCTATTTGTTTCTTCTCTCTCTCTTTCTCCCCCCCCTCTCTCTCTCTCTCTCTATATATATATATATATATATATATATTCTAATAATAGTTCGAGTTTAACACATTTATTTGGTTTCAACAGTAAGCTTGTTTCTAAGATTTGTTATCAAGCTGCATTAGTAGTTTATTTCTAAGGTGAGTAAGTAAAATGACCTCCTTTACAAATAATCGACACCACTATTGATGTAATATGATTATATATTAAAAGTCTTAGAGTAAACACTCCCTGCTGTCAAGGAATGTATTAAAAATAACACGATCAGCAAAACGTAAAATACCTTGCCATAAAACTTACCAACATCCATGTAAGCATTAGATGCAAATGATCAGAATATTTAACTTTGTCTATATCTATCTATCTATCTATCTATCTATCTATCTATCTATCTATCTATCTATCTATCTATCTAAGCATTTTCTGGGAAGAATAAAAAAAAACAAGTATGTTCTTGTGAAGTGTGTGGTTCAGAATTTTCAAACAGTGCAATCTTAGAATCTCACATGCAAACATATACTGGGAAGAAACTTTATTCATGTGATGTGTGTGGCTCAGTATTTTCACACAGCTCAAATCTAAAATCACACATGCGAACACATACTGGTGAGAAACCATATTCATGTGAAGTGTGTGGGTCAGAATTTTCACACAGCTCTCATCTAAAATTTCAAAAACTAGTTATAAAAAGAAACTAAACATATGCTTCTTTCTTTTTGTACAGATTTTCAATATATCCATGGAAAGGAGTTATCATTGAAAGGTAGCCATGCAAAGACATTCTGGAAAGAATAGAGAATACTGCTGAGAAACTTTACTCATGTGAAGTGTGTGTTATGGTATTTGTTAGTAGAAATATCAGTAAACAAATCAGAAACAACGACAAGACATATTAAGCTTACAAGGGAAGCCTCTTTTATGATCACAAACCAACCTCTTTTATTCAAGAAAATAACTGGTTATACGGAAGGTAACTCATGTCATGACATCCCATTTTCATTATAAGAATTGTTCATTGAACAACAAAAGCTTTATAGGAACTCTTTCTGTAAGTTGTATTTTTGGGGAGGTTTTATGACACGACCAGATCCAGTGATTGTTTCTGTTGGTGTGTTACCACTAGGCTGCGTTTTATGTGCAGGACTGTGTGTTACTTCAGATGGAGTGCAGATGTTGGTGTGTGTTGTGTGTTTCTGCAGGAGGTGTGTTTGGAATATTAGTGGGTGAAGGCTCAGAGCGATGTGAGCATGTACTATAGAGAGAGAGGTCAGTGCCTTGTTGCTAACATCTTCCTTGAGATGTCTACGGTTTCTGTGAAGAACCTGTGCTGTTGGGATTTCAATTATGTAGGATCGTGGTTCAGTGCAGATTTGTCTGACCACAGCTGGATTCCACTTCCTCGCATCATGTTCTTGTATTCGCACCAGTTGTCCTGTGCTAAGTTTGGAGAGATCCTTCGCATGTTGATCACGTTGTTTTTCCTGCAACAACTGTCTATTGAGTAGGCAATCCTGAATTTCCACTTTTTGGGCATTATTTTTGGTGCATTTTGTGGGGAGATTGCTGACCAGCTTCCAATTGAATAGTAGCTCTTGCAGGGATTGGGTTACATGATCCATTGGAGTCGATTGGTAACACAGCAGACTCATGTCTATGTCTCGGGCGCTCAATATGGCCTTCTTCATGGCTCCTTTGATGGTCTGTATGCACCGCTCTGCCATGCCGTTCGATTAAGGGTATTTGGGAGAAGATGTGATGTGCTCAAAATCCCATGCCCTGGCAAATTCTTTAAATTGCTGAGAGCTAAAATATGGCCCATTGTCACTGATAAATCTTTCCAGGACTCCTTGTTCAGCAAAGATTTGCTTGGTAAGGTGAATGACTTCCTTGCTGGCAAATTCCTTTCGTTTGTGAATGAAAGGTTATTTCGAGTAGTAAGCCACAATTAGGAGGTAATTATGCCTGTTAAGTTTAAAAGTGTCAGTAGCCACGATTTGCCATGGTCATACTGGGATCTCATGTGGCATTAGGGACTCCGCAGTTTGGAAATTCTGGAGTTCTTGATATATGGCGCATTTCTGTACTATCTTGTCGATGTCGCTATTTATGACACCCCAGAAAACACAATATTTTGCGCTGAGCTTGCATTTGTCGCTTCCTTGGTGACTATAATGTATTTTTTCCAATGTTTCGGGCTGCATTGATTTAGGAATCAGTATCCTGTCACCTTTGAGGAATATGCCATTCTCAATAGAGTGCTCATTTCGATAAGACCAGTATGGATGAAGGTCTTTATGTAGTTCTCTGAGAGATTCTGGAGAGCCTTGAATAATCTGTACCCTTAATTCACACAATATTGGCTCAGCATTAGTTGCTTGAAGGATCTGAGTTAATTTTTCAGTTGAGAATTGCACAAAGTCTATTTCGATGTTTAAGTCAATGACTTCTTTGTTCTTTTTGTTGGTAATTTTGGATAGTCTATCTGCCAGTAACATCTCTTTGCCCGGTCGATATTTGATGACCATGTCATATTCTTGGAGTCTTATTAGCATTCGTTGAAGTGGGGGGGGGTGTTGCTGTTAGGTTCTTGAGGCAAATCATTCCCAAGGGATGTGGTCACTTTCAACTTTGAATGAACATCCATAAATAAATTGGAGTAGATAGATCTTAATTGGAGTTGATAGATTTATCTATCGCCCGGTTCACACTCCACCCACGTCTATTGAACAGGTTAAGAGGTCATCCCTTGTTCCCTGTTTAGGATGTGGTTTCCAGCTTTCTCTTTTCCAATCCTCTCACTTTTTTTTTTCAATTGGAGTAGATAGATCTATCTATCGCCCGGTTCACACTCCACCCACGTCTATTGAACAGGTTAAGAGGCTCATCCCTTGTTCCCTGTTTAGGATGTGGTTTCTGGCTTTCTATTTTCCAATCTTTTCACTATTGCGTAGCCCCTGCACATCAGTGGCGTTACCGTCTTGCTCGGAGTGATATGATTAAAAAAAAAATCTATCTGAGACAAAAGGACATGCTAAGAAATATGGATTTTTCTGAGAAAGCTTCAATTGACAGATTTGCTTGAAATTTTCTTTTTAATACTGCATTTATCTGTCTTTGTCTCCATCTGTCTGTTTCCCTCTCCTTTCACCTTCCCTCTCACTCTCTCTCTCTCTCTCTCTCTCTCTCTCTATATATATATATATATATATATATATATATATATATATATATATACAACATCAGTAAACCTTGTCGGATGAAACGGTTCGAAAATAGACTATATTGTCTTACAATTTCCTATATATATATATATATATATATATATATATATATATATGCATTCATATATATATATATATATATATATAAATTGAGAAATTTTGCTCACTTCATTTGTATATGTAGATATTAGTCAATTTTTACTACATTTGATATCATTTAAACAAATTAATATTTTGAATGTAAAATTTTGTGAAGTTACATGAATGTGGTGTAATAAAGTTTCAGAATTAAATTCCATTTTAGATCGAGTCTTCTTAAATTACACACGCTCACACACACTACAAATATATGCCCCCTTTACGAAATGTATTAGCATTTTTAACATTATTTTTAATGAGTAATTCTAATTGAGTAGATACTTCTTTTTTTATAATTAAGCAGTATATATATATATATATATATATATATATATATATATATAATAAAAAAAAGAAAACCGGCCTGAATATTCGAACATTCTTGTGAGGAAAATATGTCCCTTTCAGAAAATTCAAACCTCGTGCATTTATAAACATAGAGAAAGCCGCAAGTTTTTGGTCATAATTTAATTAGACCAGTAGTTAGTTATATGGCAAATTGCTCAATACATTTATATTTTAGAGCTTTTGAATATTTTTTTATTTGTAAATGAGTTATTTATTATTGTAATTGAGTAATTTTTTGTTCTGGAAACAATATAATGGATAACTTTTCTTCTTGGCACAATCTGCAGACATAGCAACCGCTGTAAGGTTTAGCTTTTTTTTTTACTATACTCCATGCTGTATCAGGGTTTTTTCTGTTTTAATTTCCACACGTGGCAAAATCATAATAACACATAATCAAAAATATAAAACTCAACCATCTAAACAAAAACACCTGAAACCCTGAATAACTTTTTCCCTAATGTCCGTGGTATCCGCACTAACTTTTGCAGTGTGGAATCGTTCCTCGACGAAAGGTTCCCTGACATTTTAGCACTTTGCGAAACTAACCTCAACCCTATAATTCCCTTCTATAATTTCTCGATTCCTTGATACATTTTTCTTTTAAGGAAGTATTTTTATTTCTACATGCATGGCCTGCGTGTTGATGTCAGCGAACATTTCCCTCTCTTGAATCTCCTGCTCACTTCTACATGTGTATTCGTCTCTCTCTGCTAAACTCAGTAAGCTATCCCTTCTTTCTCTAACGTTCCCCTTCCTTTCCTGACTGCCGCATTCTAGATAGCATTTTAACAGTATAGAGAAGACTATTTCTCTTTAATAATTTGCTAATAGATTTGTGTTCAGAGACTCTAATGCCATCATTCCAGGTAGCTAAAAAACTCAGTCATTGGTTCTGCTGGACTTCAAACGCTGAACTATTCAATCATTCAGTCTGGGAATCGTTCCGTGATTTCCTTTGCGATGTCCCTCTGAAACAAAGTTTTTAATCTCTCTGTTCAAGACTGCGCCTCTGAAGTTTTCTCCTAGGTGAAAGCCGACATCGATGCTTTAATCCCAGCTAGATAATTTCTACTTAAACCAAGTTCATCTCCTTGGTTCTCTCCTGCTTGCTCTGCTACCATCACCCACAGAAATCACTTTCTTCGGCTTTACCGGACCGACACGTCTGATCACAATAGGCAGCTCTTTGTTTCTGCTTGCAAAAATGTAAGCGTGTCCTAAATAAAGCTAAGATATTGTTTGCTGATAGAATGAAGCAATGTATAGCATCTCTCAAGTTGGGCTACAAAAATTACTGGCGATTCTGTAGGAGTGTACTGAACCATAGAAAATCCTCGATCCCTCCTCTATTTAATCAATTCGAAGTCCTCACATCCACAGCAGACAGGATCGAATGCTTTGATCGCAAATTCTCATCTAACTTCACACTTGACTCATCTAGAGCACCCACGCTCAATTTCCCACCTGGAACTGAAACTCAACTGAGTAATAATAACGCCATCTCTGGTCTCTAACATAATTTTTAAATTTGACTCCCATAAGGCAAGCAGAAGTAATGGACTTCTAGCCATCGTCTTAAAGAAATGTGCAGCTGATCCGGTTCCAGTCTTCTCCAAACTCTGTAACTTTGGTCTCACTTCTTCCTGCTTTCCTGGCTGTTGAAAGTCTTCTTCCGTAGTTCCTGTTTTTAAGAACTCTGCGGAGCTCTCTGACCCCTCTAATTATCGCCTTGTTAGCCTCTTACCTCTATCTAACAAGGTATTCGAGGCTATTATCAATGTTGAAATACTTAGGTGTCTCACATTTCACAACTTTCTCTCTGAGAAACAATATGGCTTGCGTTTCGCCATGTCTACTGCTGATGTGCTAACGACCAACCATCATTTAATATATATACCAGGTTCTTGATAAGAACGGCGTAGCTCGAGCTGTTGCGCTTGATATCTGGAAAGCATTTGACAGGGTTTGGCATGCAGGGCTTATGTGCAAGATCCAGAGATATGGTATTTCTGGACAATTGTTTGATTTAATTCAATTGTTTCTGTCAAATCGTGAAATAAAGGTTGTTTTGAATGAGCAAGCTTCCAGATAATTTCATACAAACGCTGTCGTCTCTCAAGGCTTTACGCTTTTTCTGATCTTTATTAATGACCTTCCTGGTATAATCAATTCCAAAATTGGCATCTATGCAGATGACACCACCATTTACGACCCTCTCTGCCAAGGCTGACAAAGTAAACCTGGCTGCTGCACTTCAAAAGAACCTTCAACCTGTGATTGAATGGGGGTAGGAAATGGCTAGTAAATGTTAATGCCTTCAAAACGAAGCTGCTCTTCTTTAAACACCAAAGAGAAACATTCTTGTCTACCATTAGAATGGATAGCACTGGTCTCCTAGAGAGAAACGCCTTGCACCACCTCTCTCTAATGACCTCAAATGAAATGACTTGCATCTACTAGTAGGAAGGTTGCTTCACTGTGTCGACAGAATCCATTTTGCACATTTATAAATCTACCATTCGTCCGTGCATAGAATACTGTTGCTATATCTGGTCGGGTGTTCTCGCTATTCATCTTGAGGTTCTCGACAAAATCCAAAGGAGGATTTGCAATATAATTGATCCTAACTTACCAGCCCGGCTTCAATCACTTTCCCACCGATATGATGTGGCTTCCCTCTCTCTTTTCTACAAGTATTTTCATGGAAACTGTTCTGACAAGCTTTTTTTCCTGGTACTCCAACCATGTGTATTTACTCGTGCGACTAGACCAGCATCAAAATCACACCCTTTTACTGTAGAAATAGCTAAATGTAACCGACTCTTCTAATCTATTAATTTCTTGCACTTCTAATTTGTGGAACTCACTTCCATTCGCTTTCTTCCGTGAAAACTAAAATCTCCAAATACAACCTCAATTGCCATCTTTTATCTACTTGGAACTCATCCATCTCTTATGATTTCTTCGACAACCTTAGTACTCTCACTGTAACCCCCACAAGTGAGGTAATTATAATATATATATATATATATATATAGTATGGACGTATTAAAAGATAACATTAAATAATGTCAGCCTTTCAAAAAATGAGCTATTTATTTTGATGAAAATAATCAAAATCAATGGCATTAATTAAAGGGTAACATTTTAGCGAATCTACTTGGGACTCAACTTTTTACAATCCGTGGATAGCTTTCATTTCTTGTTGTAATTTATACAAAATTGATATCAGGATATTTCAAAATGGGAACCGCTACAAAATACACCCAAAAACGAAAACACCAAAATGACCTCTGTTCATAAATCTTAAATCAATCAAGGTCAGTTACAATAGTCCGTATGATGAATCCAGTCTAGTGATAACACAAAACTTGATTTCCACACTTAGACAAATAAGTACACTGGCATAGATGGTGCGTGAAAGAGCACATTTGCTATCAATTGCCTAGAGGCAATGTAATTTCACTGGCGTCCATATTCTTCCCTACATGCGCCATGAATAATCAGTCGAAACTAATTAGGAATTTTACCCCAGGATAAACAGAGTTTAAGGAAGCTTTGAAAGGCCTCGAGGATTTGTGAAATGGTTTGAGAACGACCAGTGTTTAATGGAAAAACAGGCTTTGCGATTTTCTTTCACGAAAGGATATATTCTCTCATGTCTGACTAATAGTTGACCCATAAATCTATATAAACCATTCTCCATCCATCTCTCTCTCTCTCTCTCTCTCTCTCTCTATATATATATATATATATATATTACTTCAAATGCTATTTGTAGTAATACTTGTGTTTCAATAGACGCCTCATTTTTATTTATTTATTCATTTAATATATTTTTTAGCAGAACGCCTACCAGCCTCCACACTCAAGAAAACACCATCTGATCCGGCGTATATGAAACCCTCTGGTCATAGAGATAGCACAGCAAGTTTCTATTTAGCTTTTGAGGAATACTTATAATCTCGTTTAGTTTTTCTCGAAGACCCATATCTGTTTGATTTCGAATCTGAAACGTAAACAAAACAACTTCTGAAGAATTATTTATTAAAATTTGATATACTTTTATTACTTCAAACCCTGTCTTTAGTGGATACTTGTGTTTTGACACACAGATGTAGCTCAAGATAGTTGTTGTAATCAATACCTAATAATTAATCAAGCTATGGTCATAGCTGATTTTTTTAATATTCCAAAGTTTATTTGCATTATTCTTATAATATTCTGGTTTAAACATGGTGGGAATAAACATAGAAGAATTAATACAAGCAACTGCAACAATTAGAGAATATTTATTAACCATAATATTTGTTATATCATAAGCTGTCTAATGGACACCCCCACCCTTATTTCCGATAAAGGATATCGTGCTGCAATATTCATTCTTACATATAATAATAATAAAAATAATGGGCAGGCACTCTCTCATGAGGTGGATTGAGTAAGTCGACAGCGAGACATCACTGGATGAGCTTACAAACTGTCTGACCGTTGAATTAACAATGACTGCATAAGGCCATTAAAACCTTGCATTACCCAGTTCTGAGATAGCTAGCTAGATAGATAGATGCATATAGATTTGAAATACGACGAGAAAAAGAGAATAGCATCAACAAATAAAGAAGAAAGAAAGAAGAAGAAACGAGGGGATAAAATAATCAATATAAAAGGCAAAAAAATGGCGGTGGGGGAGTGAATGAAAAAGAATTCTATATATAATTTGTGCGATAAAGAGAGACGAAAGAAAATTAAATGAAAACAAAAAAGTTGAATGTTTTCTGCAGAAGTAAGAGCCGGAAAGAGTATACAAAAAGAAAGAAAAAAAAAAAGAAAAAAAAAGATGAAGAAAATAGTGAAAGAATTAGGGAGAAATGAAAGAAAAACAAAGTAGGAAAAGGAGCATAAAGAACTAAATAAAAAGACCAGCTCTAATATGAAACGAATCGAACTGAAGAAAAGCAAAAACATTACTGGAGCGCCACCTATTCCAATGAAAGCGTTCAAATGTGCAACAGGGAAAGTAATAAAAACAACATAAAAGTAAGAACTAAGCAATCAACCAAAATTTCAGCACTAATGAAGAAAGTCTGTTCTAATGAAGATAACAAAAAATCAATAAATAAAAGTAAATAAATAAAATAAAAATACAAATAAAGAAAAAAGTCCGTTGCACTTATCCAACCTGACCACGTTTACAAATTTGGTCCTTTTTTCGATTTCCTTCTTGGAGTCCTTCTCTTTCTCCTCCCATTTGAGTCTTTTTCAGAGTCTGTCCAATATTATTATTATTATTGTTCTTGTCATGAATAGTATAGATTATGTTTTTTTCCTTATCGATCTCGCTTCATACTTTTACTTCTCATGCTTCTCTTTTCTATCCTTTCTTTCATTCTGAAATTATCTGTTCTTCTTTCTTGTCTTAAGCATTCTTCAAATTGCCATCCTTTCCTCTTTTGTTTTTTCATAACAATTTTTTCTTCTTTATACTTTTAATTTTATTTTTGCGTTCCTGCTCTCATTTCTACTCTTTCCTTACTTTCCCTCTCCTCCTTTCCTCCTCCTCCTCCTCCTCCCCATCTTCTTCTTTAATTAACTTAAATAGTAATATACTTCTAAATTCCCCTTTCTATTTCTTGCTTTTACTTGTCTAACTTTCAGTCTTCCTTTCTCAAACGCATTCTTTTTTACTCTACAGATTAATTTCTTTCTTTTCTGTAAGAATTTCCATTTCTTGTTTTCACTTTTTAACTTTTAATATTCCCTCCACCATTTACGAAATACTCTTTCTTTTTCTTGTTTCTCGTACTTTGCTAAAATTTTCACTTACTTGTTTCTAACATTTCTCACTTCTTTTTCTCCCTTAGTGTTAACCCTTTTTTATGCCTTCTTTTCCCTTTATTCAATTCTTATTACTCTGTTTTTACTTGTTTAGATTCCACACTCTTAACTTAACATCTTTATTTCCGTAAATTAACGTTCTTCGATTTTTTCTTCCTGCTTTTTTCTTTTTGTGTTTTAATTTTCTCACACCATCTCTCTTTTTCCTATTCTTTTTTTCTTTCACTCTCATTTTATAACAAGTTTTTCTTCTTTTTTTCTTTCTATCAACGAATCTATTTTTCTTCATTCTTCATTTCCCCTTCTGCTTTTTGTTTCAGTTTCATTTTTTCTCTTTTCCCTTCATATTTCAGCCTTTCACTTTTTTCTCATGTTTTATTTCACACTCTAGTTCTGTTCCTTTAATTTATTTTCTCATTCTGTCTCTGAATTTTTGTTTTTTGAAAAATTGTTGCTTTTCTTTCACTTCTTTTCATCACTTGCACAACTTCGATCTCATCGACGTATTTTATATTTGTCACCTTTTTTCTTTTACTCGCTCTTTTCGAATCATTTACGTTCTCTACCTCCTTAGGATCCACCTCTTCCGAATCTAAATTAGATTTTTCTTTTTCACTCTTTCTACTCATTAGCTACTTTTCAACCCTTGTTCGACTTTGTTAATCATTATGACAATAATTATTGTTGTTATTATTGTGGAGGTTTTTCTTCTTAGTTTTATTTCACTGATATTATTATTATTATTATTATTATTATTATTATTAGTGGTTGTGGTAGAAGAAAAAGTTATTATAACAGTAGACTTATTTTTATTTTACTATTGGTCAAAGCAGGTATTGGTGAAAGATTTCATTCTTTTCATCTTAATAATGTTCATGTAACTTTTCAGTTTTGTTGTTTTCGATTCTTATACATTATAAAGAGAAATACAATATCAACATCACTTAATATAATAATAATAATAATAATAATAATAATAATAATAATAATAATAGTCGTAGTAGTAGTGACGGAAACAGGATTCCTAAATTTTAAGTAACTCTCTCGGTTATCTTTTATTCTAGGTATCATCATCATCATGATAATTAGCATCGTCGTCGTCATCATCAGCAACATTATCATTGTATTGTTCATATTATTAGTATCAGCAATATAATTATTGTTAGCCTTTGTTTACGTATTCCTCTTTTATTAGTAGTATTAAGTCATTAGCATTTTATATTTATTACAATTATCAAGGGAATTACTAACTGTAATCATCTTGGCAGTTATAATGATAGAATTGTAATAATCTAGGTAGTCATAACGATAAAATAGAAAAAAACTTTTATCGGTACGGAGAGTGACGTGAGATAATTATAATCATTTATTATATAACAAATTTTTGTATTTAGTACTTTTCGATATTAGTTACTTATAATTATCAAAACTACATTAGTTATTAACATCAATAATTTTACTTTTATTATGAAGAATATCACCATTTTCTGTTATATATGTAAATCTAATTTTTATTCAAAATTATCCTTTCTTCTTTCTTGTACTGTTTTCATAGTTTTGTCTTGAATGATGATGATGATGATGATGATGATGATGTAATTTTTACCACTACGGACAACAAATATAATAATGACGATGATATTGATAATAATAACTTTATCCAAGTCATCACCGTATTTCCCCGCCTTTGATGGTCCCTCCCCGTTACCCATATGCTTTTCCTTTACCTCTACCACCGCCACCACAACTACCATCGATACATTTGCAATCATCCCCACCATCCGCATCCTCGACACTACTATTTTTCACTCCAAACTCTACGCCTTACCCACTGGGCTTTCTTACCCTCCTATACCGTCGACGAAGCAGCGTATATTAACCGAGGTTGCAGTATACGCCCTCCCAATTAAGGCCGTGCAATCGAAAATTGTCATATCATTGCTAGCTCTCTGCAAGTCTGGAAACAAATGAGAATAAAAGAAATTAAAAGAATATGATAAGAAAAACATATCACATGGAGTGAGATGCTGATGACGAAGCAGAAATGAAATTGAATAGAAGAAAGTAATGAAAGGTGCTAAAAGAAGGAAAATGGAGAAATAAGAGTGATGAAAATAGTCAAGAAAAGAGTAAAGGAATGAATGAAAAAGTATGTACTGGAAGAAGAAAAGTACGAACGGAAGAAAAATGGATGGATGACGAGAAACAAAGTCAATGAAGTAAAAAAGATTAATGGGTAAAAGTATAAATAAATAAAAAAAATTAAAGGATGAAAAAAATCAAGATAAATTTAGTAAGGTGAGGAGAAGAGACGGGGAAAAGAGAAAAAGAAACAAGGGAGCAGAGAAATAAAGGAACATGAAAGCAAATGAGGTTTAGAAAGTGGAAGTATAAAAAATTCATGAATAAGATGAAAAGCAAGGAAGAAGATTTCGTCTTTATCGCTATAAAAACAGAGTAAAAAAGAAAATCGTCCAAAAAGGTAGAAAAGAAAAATTGAAAGAAGCAAACAGCAATTGTAAATAACCATTAATAAAATGTAGAAAAGCTAAGAAACCCCCAAAACCCAAAATTTCAAAATGTGCATACGCATACGTATCTGTAGCTGCTAATGGCAAAAAACAGTTTTACATTTCTTTCGTCACTTTTTGATCGTCATTCCATCTCGACCACATCGTGCCTAGTTTTTTGTTCCTTTTCAGTTCTTCCTTTCTTTTGCTAGTGTTTATCTTATTATTTATCAGTTGCCATCATCTTTATTATTATTTAATAATAATAATAATAATAATAATAATAATAATAGATGTAAAAGTTTCTTTTCGTATAAATCGTATTTAATTTCAAGTCATATATCAATAATCTACTTCAGAGTGTTGTCTGTTCCAACAGACAGGATTTGAATCAATTAAATGCTCTCAATTTCTATCCAAATGGCATTGTTTCTTGTGTCCCATTGATTCAGATATAATCGTTTAGTTCGTATTCAAGAGTTTTACAGTTCTCAAACAAAGTCTTGGTATTTATTGTAATTCTCATTCAGGCTTACTATATATTATGCTAAAAGAGCTAGTCAACACTTAATAGATTTCTTTTTTTCTTTTCAAGGCATTTATTCTTTTGTCATGGATATGTTGATTCATTTATATTCGAAGATTCAAAGTATTTTACTTTCTCTATTCTTAAGGACAGAACTTGCTTTGTACTTATATAATCTGTTTGCATGGATAAACCTGAATTTTCTTGAACAATTTTCAATGAATTGCTGTTCAAATTTGAAGGAATACATACGATTAGAATTTCTGCCTAATGACATTCCTCAGAATCTGGATCGCTTTGTGAACACAGAGTCACATCAAAGTTTGTTTGAAAATTTTCAAAAGGTCAGTACCAGTTTTCACAGCAGCTTAAAGATTAAAAAAAAAAACAGAGTGCATGATTAACCAGCCTGACACCCTCAGACTTACATATTTCGTTCGACGAAGGAGTAACTCAGAGGGAAGCTGTTCTCCAATGGTAATGAGGCGAAAGGCTAAACTTGCACGTGACAAAGTAAACAATCAAAAAGTACCATGAGGGGAATATATATGAATTTATTCAAAGATAGAATACTGTAAATGAGAAAGAACGACCCCGTGCTGATTACTACATTTGTAACACTGAAACTTTTCTGCTCATTCAGTTTAATAAGCTGTATTCGTTTCTATTGTCTCTTGTGGTGCATTGGATATCAGCTCGGAACGAGAAATCGGGGAGCCGAGTTCTAATTACAGCTGAATTCATTGCATTCACTTACGCGCAAATACCGTTAGGAAAGGTAAAAATCTGCCTATTCCTTCCAGTTATGGGTTAAATAGCAGGACAGATTGGGTTCTATAGCCTTGGTCGGCAACCAGTCTACCGCAGAAAGCAATGGCAACCTACTGCGGGATAATCTTCTGCCCAGTCAGTCATGTCCCTTTCGAGACATGATCGCCCAAGCGTGTATCACGTATGGTACTTAACTGACTGACTGAATGTTTTTACAAAAATTAAGAAGAAACATTTGACTGAAAGTACTGTCCATCGCTAACCACTAATGTTTCCCATCTTTCTGGCAACATTTGAATTCCATGTCGGAAAACGAACTTCTTTTGAGGGTAACTACGAGTCGAGCCATTTTTTTTTTTTGTGTGTGTGTGTGTGTGTGTGTGTGTGTGTGTTTTCAAAAGAATGAATCTGCTGCTCAGCCAGTCCGTGTGATATTGGTTGGAACAAGCAAGATATCGGATGGGGCAATGTTTGTTGAATACGGCGGGTGGGGTAGGACTTCCCATTTAAGCGTTTCCAAGTAGGTCTTCACCCGTTTTGTAACATGCGGCCCAGCGTTGTCATGTTACAAAATCACTTTATCAACTCCATGCTCATACAGGATCCGATTTTTCTTCAATGCTTGACGAAGTCGCATCCGTTGTAGCCGATAGCAATCTCCCGTGATGGTTTCGGTCGATTTGAGCAGCTCATAAAAAACTACACCCAGCTGATCCCAACAAATGCAGAACAGAAGCTTCGAATCTATTCCGCCAATGTTGATAAATGGTCGGGCTTACCCCACAATCTTCTATGCTTAGATACAATGCAAAATACCTTTTTTCTCTGACACTGAAGCGGCTGTTCACACGTGACAAGACGTCTCTCTGTTTCCGTACGACACCCAATGTCCTTGATTTTGAATCATTTAAAATACTTTCAAACGTTCTAAAACTGTTGTGTGATCAATTCCTCATGAATCTGCAAGTTCAGCTTACGCTTGAAATGAGTCTTCATGAAGTAATGCCTCTAATTCTACGTCTTTCAACTTTTTCGTTGCGCTAGAGCGTTCTTTATCTTCAACATCAAAATCCTTTTTTTAAGTGTCTAAACCAATCTCTAGATTTTGTTTTCGACAGAGCATGGTCACCGTAAGTCTCAACAAGAATTCTGTGTTGTTTACACACTAAATTTCAAGCTTGCTTATAGTACTTCCTTATAAACGCATTATTATCTGAAACTACACGCTCGCAGTTCTGGGAATGTTAACTGTTAGAAAATTTATTCAAGGTCCTAATCTATCTATCTATCTATCTATCTATCTATCTATCTATCTATCTATCTCGAAATAATGAAGTTCTTTTTTTTTTTCAAATATCCGGGCCGAGGTTGCTTTTCGGACAACGCTTCATCAGGGAACAGTCGTTGGCAACTTTAATTATGTCGAATTAATTAGGAAAGAATTATGAGAGATAGTACTGGAACTGGTTGTTCTGGTACTATCTCTCGTAATTCTTTCTTTTTAGCTAACATTTTTGCTGGTTATCATGAAAGCCTTTTGTGTGAGAGGCATCAGAAACAGTACACCTATCAATGTTATGTTGATGATACTTTTTCTATGTTTAACAACATAGAAGAGGCAACTCTTTTTTGTGAATCCTTAAATTCTTTACATCTATCTTTAGAAGAAAGAGTTGAACGAATCCATTTCTTTTCGTGATGTTCTTGTGGAAAGGAAGAACGGTATTTTTATTACTAGTGTTTTTCGTAAAACTATCTTTTCGGGTTTTTACATTAATTGGAAATCTTTTGTGCTTCAGAATAGAAAAATAAATTTGATTAAAACTTTGGTACATCGGGCCTTATTAATTTGTTCATCATGCCCACTCCACCAGTAGTTGAACAGGATCCGTTGTATTTTTGTCAATAATGGTAATCCAACTTTATTGTGGACCGTACAATGGAACGAAAATAAATAACTTTAATATCCCCACTAAGTTTGGTCCTGGTCTGTGTTAAATTTATCTCAAATTACATTGGCTTAGCAGAAAATGTAAACTTTTAGGTGACAGAGTTTCCCCTTATTGTCTCTGCCACTTTTTTCTTCAGCCAAACTACGTCTTATTTTTAGCACTCGCTCGATTTTATCTTCATTTTCTAAAGACCGTCTACACTATCATAATAAAAATTTACTTATTTATAAATTCAAATGTCAGTGTGAAGCTGAATACATAGGACGGACGAGTTATAGGGTAGAATAAGCTAACATGTTCCTAGGTATATTAGATTACATTTATGCGATCATACTCGTGTGTCACAATCAGTGCACGAGTCTTCAACTGGACAACACTGTCATGCTCATCTCGTTTTTTCAAGTGACTCATTTTCCATTTTGCATACAGATAGATCAAAACACAACTAATTAATTTTGAAAGATTTATGCTTAAAATTAATTCAGCCTGTACTGTGCAAGCAGAATGAAAATTTTTTAAGATCCTTGCCTTTATTCGGAGATATATGCGCTTTATTTTTTCCTTTTTATGTTGCACTGGATATTTTTTTCTTTATTTATGTATTTTAATTGTAAATTTATTTATGAATTTTTTAAAATTTTACGTATTTACATAGAAATTTCCATGTCGGAATGTAAAATTGATAAATAACTATATAATCATATATATATATATATATATATATATATATATATATATATTTGAACAATATCATTTGAATGAGTGAATATATATATATATATATATATATATATATATATATATTAAATCTTCGTGGAAATCTCTACGTGATATGGTCCACAGCACATCACAGGAGGTTCTACGTCTTTCAGTTCACAAACAACAGGCCTGGTTTGATGACAATAATGCCGAGGTAAAAACCCTTATTGAACAGATGCATAGCACACATAAGGCATGGATTGGTGACAAACCGTCAACTGTAAAGAAACAAGAATACAGAAAATGTAAGGCAAAGGTTCAGGCCGCCTTAAGACAAATGAAAAATGCCTGGTGGGATGCCAGGCCGGATGAATTGCAAGAGGCTGCAGACAGGAAAGACAGCAAAGCATTTTATGATGGTCTTAGGAAAGTGTATGGTCCCAGGGAAAGTGGTACTTTACCAGCGCTTGCTTCTGATGGTGCAACACTTTTAACTGAGACGAGTGACATTTTGTTGTGATGGAAAGACCACTTTGAGACAGGGCTAAATTCAACCTCTATCGTTGATGAGGCAGCACTTGCATAAATCCCTCAACGCCCAGAACTACCACAGCTTGGTATTGAACTTTCCATGAAAGAAGTCGACGATAGTGTCAAACAATTATCTTCAGGCAAGGCCCCTTGGAAAGATGTGTTACCACCGGAAATTTATAAGTATGGAAGCCCAAAACTAGTCAAAAATCTGCATCAGCTATTTAAGATAATTTGGTTTCATGGTCAGTTTCCATAAGACTTTAAGAATGCGGACATTAAATATCTTTATAAGAACAAAGATAATCGGCATTGTTGCGACAATTTTCGTGGAATCTCTCTTCTTTGTATTGCAGGAAAAATCTTGGCCCGTCTTATTCTCAATAGAATCATAAAAGATCTGGTTGATGACGTCTACCATGAGTCACAGTGTGAGTTTAGGTCTGGCCGGGGCACTATAGATATGATTTTTTCACTCAGACAAGTTGCTGAGAAAGCACGGGAGAAAAATAGTGAATTGTACATTGTATTTGTCGACCTTACTAAAGCTTTCGACACAGTGAACAGAGAGGCACTTTGGAAGGTATTGAAAAAGCTTGGAACACCAGATGCAATGCTTAAAGTTATTCTATCATTCCATGACGGCATGAAATGTACTGTGATCTCTGATGGATCTGCTTCGGATCAAATGGTGCAAAACAAGGATGTGTGCTTGCTCCAGTTCTTTTTGCACTGTATTTTTCGGTAATGCTTCAGCATGTTTAAAGTGATTTCGATGGTGGTGTGAACTTCCAATTCCGTATTAGTGGTAGATTATTTAACCATCAACGCTTTAAGACCAAAACATTGCTAAGAACCCAAATGATATATGATATACTATTTGTTGATGATGCTGTATTGGTCGCTACATAGTATGCTGAAGCGCAGGAACTTGTAAATAGGTTTTCTGAAGCCAGTAAAGCATTTGTATCACCATAAGTATTAAGAAAACTGAAGTAGTTCATCAGCCGCCTCCTCATCAAAAGCAAGTATATGGTGTGAAACAAAATCCTCCAGTTCATTCTTTTCCTGATGATTGCATAACAGTAGGTGGGAAGAGTTTGAAATATGTTAAGTGTTTCACATATTTAGGTAGCGTTGTAAACTCAAACGGATCTCCTGACGATGAAATTGTAAATCGTATAGCGAAGGCAACATCAGCTTTTGTTAACTTCGGTACCGCTTGTGGAATGACAGAGGTATAAAGTTGGAAACAAAAATCAGAGTTTACAGGGCTGTTGTTTTTACAACTCTCTTGTACGGTGTTGAGCTTGGACCCCTTACCGCTCACATGTCGTGCAGTTGGATGTGTTTCACAAACGCTGCCTTCGCACAATATGTGGATTTATCCTGAAGGACAGGGTGTCCAAAGCTGATCTGTTTACTAAGTGTAGTGTCAGTGGAATTGAAACTTTTCTTATACAGTGTCAGTTACGTTGGGTCGGACATGTCGTCAGAATGAGTGACGATAGAATGCCTAAAATACTTTTAATATCAATTTTCATAAAACGGCTTAAGAAGCCAGGCACAAACGAATATGAATTCCACCGAACAATGAGTTTAATGAGTCACATTAAACAAAACTCATCATCTGAATTCTGATGAATAGAGCACGCAGCAGAATCAGGTCAGAGGTAGGATATTGAGGTTTCAATGACTCTGAAACAAGGAACGCGATATTTACGCTCACAATGTTATCAGAAACAACAATACAAATGCAAATACTCGACTGGAGTGCCTAATGTTGGTTTCTTTCATCCATCGTTTCTCTTTCATTTATCTGGTCCCTTCACACTTTAACCATGTTTTGTCTTTCAATCCATTCGCATAAATCCAACCTTTTGGTTTCGTTTGTTTGGACTTTTGCCGTTTCTTTCTGTTTAGTTTATTCGCTTTCATTCTCATTTGCTTAAAGTTGTAAAGACGATGAAAATAAAGATTGAAATAATAACTACATTAAGACCGATCTTTGTCAATTGAATATTGTTTATCTACACGTATGTTTCCGGAATTATTTTCAACACTTCTTTCTAAAATGATGAATAGATGAGATATTTGGATGTGGACTGATTTTAAAATCTTTACGTAAGAACATGTTTTTCACTGAAATAGACACGCTTTCTTCTTGATTTATGTGTATTTCTTGGTGTAGGTGTATGCAATAAGGTAGGACAATGTAGGTAGGATAGGTAGACTGACTAGGCATGCGCACTGATTCTCTTCACCTTTGCTAGCGTCTCTTGTTCTTCACGATTCGCATTAAACAAGTAGTTAACTTATTTCAGCCTGCCATTCACTAGGAGAGCGCATTTATTCAAGAAACAACTCAATTATTTCCCAAAATTATTTGTCATATATATGGTCATCCGCAGGCAGATCTGTTTCGCTGTATCACAGCTCATCAGTACGGTTAGACATCTGATTGCTTTTAACCCAGGATTGAAACCCGACTGAATTGGCGTCAGTCGGCGATTCTACCTCTGGACTATGGGCGCTCGATAAAAGGAGGCAGACCCTTAGCGTATGATGTATCATACGCCAGTAGCCTGAGTGATCTGATTCATTGCTGAATGAGCGATGCGTAGATGCTAGAGTAGCTAGTTTTTTCAAAGTCTACCATTCTTCCAGAATGCTCAATCAGGGTGTGAAACCGTAAATAGTCATACGCAGACAAATATGTTTCAGTGTATCACAGCTCATCAGTACGATTAGAAATCTAATTACATTTAACCCAGAATTGAAACCCGACCGAATATATATATATATATATATATATATATATATATATATATATATATGCATATGCGGGGTAATTAAAAGGTGGGTAAGAATATGTTTATTAGTTGTTTTTAAACTAAAGACCTTCCCATGACTATTTAGATATAGACTATTCCCTGTTTTTTATGGGCTTAGAACTTTTTCTTTTGTTTTTGTTGCCTGTATGCTTTTTATCTATTTATGCATTTATTTGTTATGTGCGTGCATATGACTAAATGCACCAGTTATGGGTATCCTTCCGTCATATTTTCAGCGTTAGTTTTTGGGGGTGGCATTTATTATATATTTCTACTCCTCTAGAACACGCAAAAACATCATTTCTCAAATCAAATTGTTATATTGAGCTTTTTCGCCAGTCCTTAATACCTGGCACTCGCTCGTCAGAAACGAATCGATCTGAAAAGTTCCTCATGACAGTCTGCACAATAAAATAGACTTTTTATTCAGTAAAGTTTGTTTTGAACAGAGGAAATCAAGTTACACCTGAGGCCAACGTTCTAAGGTCGCGTGTCCATATAGAAATGGGTGAGATGGAGTGGGGAGTTGTATTCAGCTCTGTAAGTCAGCACTGTTAATAATTCTTTATTATATATATATATATATATATATATATATATATATATATATATATGCATGCAGAAATTTACACGTGATATATTAATCATGAAATGTTCGAATCGGCAATTATCCTGACAGGTGGAAAAAATAGATATTTTTACTGAGTTTTTATAGATAGAAAGCAGTGAGAAACTTAATTGTATAGATACTCTGTAGATAGAATACTGAATAAAACAAAATTCGTTCCAAATCGTTTTTTGTGTTATTAATGTTCCTACCACAATCTTTTGATGTTGTTATTCTTCAGCTTTCGTCAGAAGTATGTTCCGCAAGAATGGCTAATTTTTAAAAACAGTGGTAGAAATAATCTTGCTAATATAACACCGTGATTGATACGAACAAAAATTTAAATGTTAATGATTCAATAAAATATCCGTTACCTTACAATGTAATATTTTTATTATTTTATTTACTTCTTTAACATTTTGGGGCGTATTTCTTAAATATGACTGTTAATTATGATTTGATTGCGGTATTTTATTAAAAAAAAATACGAGCCGATGCTGAAAGATTATCGGCTCCACCTAGGAAAGCAGCCTCGCAAAAACAGATGTTTGTGCATTTTTTAACCGTTTCACCCTAAGCAAGTCGGTAAAGCCACTGAGACACAAGGGTCTAGTGACTATAAAAGAATAAGAAAAAAACAAGTATCATTATTAACAAGCGAGAACAATAAAAGAAGAGTAATTAATAAGGGAGTAGATAACGATTGATATTGCATTTAAATTTTTGAAAATCAAAGTTAGCTGGAAAGTATGGAGTCAGAAGAGAGTTCCACTTGCGAGAAGTACGAGAGAAGAAATTGTTAGAAAGGACTTACGGTTACATTTAGCCATTTCAATTGATGAGACCTTGCTGCCAATCTCGTACTTCATTTAAATTTATAACATCTAGGTAACATAGCAAAAAGTTCATCCAAACAATTACCATGAAAGTATCTATAGAAAATGCACAAAGAAGCTACATTAAGGCAGAAGAAATGGGACTGAAGCTGAGATGACCAATTATATTGCAGTTACTTCTTTAGATTTTATTAAGAATCTTTAAATATATAGCAGGAGCACTGGGCTCTATGTGACAGTAATATTCTATGCATAGTCGAATAGTAAACTTATAAATATGTAAGATAGATTTTGTAGAAAAAATTGTTTAGTACGACATAGTAAACCAACTTTCTTGATTCAATATATGATAATATTCAGTAGAGAATGTCAGCCGGAAAACGCACAGAAGGTTAGCATCAACCATGCTATTGGGAAGAAGAAACGAGTCTTTCAGATGATTAACAGAGAAAAGTTTCGTTTAGAAAGCGTTAAAATTAACAAAACATTTCTTGCCATAATTAACAGTAGATTGAAGGTAATTTTTGAGGTCAGCTGCCAGTTTGACCTTAACGAACCAATCAGATTTGCTACTGCGGCAAGGGTAAATAGTTGTGTCATCGATATAGATACCGAGTTGGGAACTGATGCCATCAAGAAAGTTTTTGATAGAATTTAGGAACAAAGATAGAGCCCTGGAGCGGGAGGAGAGTTTCATTAGTACAAACATATCTAGAAGTGTGGCCATTTAGAATAAGTTTATTTCGCGATTTGATAAAAAGTCTGAATCAGTTCAAAATTCAGTCCAGAGATACGATATTCCAAAACTCTGTCGAACGCTTTCGAGATGACCAAAACAATATTCCGAACTTCACAATTCTTATCTAAAGCTTGATAGACTCTTTAGAAGAACAAAAAAGTGCTTTAGTTTGTTAATGATTTTGACGAGGAAGAAGAGTGAATTTTTAAACTAATATTCTTGCCTCGTTAAATTTTTAAATTAATATTCTTCTGTTCTTAAATGTAATGATGTCAGTAAATTATTTTTGTTTTCTTGTCAGGAGAGTAAGACAGGCATTTTACAAACTGAGAAGATACTGGTTACTCATTGCGAAATGAAATGAAATCGTATTATCTTATCGACAAACGGTAAAATCTCTGGACCAGTAGTTCAACATTGGTTTGAAATCATACATTCATCAAGTGCTTTGTGTATAGGTCAATTACTTCTCTGCAGGAATAATAAATTATCCTAACAACAATTTATCTGGTTATTTTTCCATTGCTATGTTATAAGGTGAGACATCTTACAATGCCAATACAGAATTACTGTACCAGAGATATAATTTAGTTTTGTTTAGAAAATAGCTTTTTTTTTTCAAACAGAAAACTAGCTTTACATTCGTAATCTAGAGAAAACTGAAGTAAATTATAGTCTTACTTGATAGGTGATTAATTCATTGATGTGGATAGATTTTGAACAGTGAGAGAGATAGAAGTCTAGCGTAAGCGTATAGTCGGTTTCGAGAAACTGTCACTAACTTTTGCGGTAACATACCTTTCATGACTTTCACTAGACTGTTTCAAATCAAGGTCAGAAAATTAAGTGTTTCAACGCTAAACCAAACCACCCAGTATTTGTTAATGAATCGTGTTTTGTTCTAAATTAAACGGTTAAATGTGTCACATTACCTCTCAGAGATTTTTGCCAATCAATTTAATTTATAATTCAGATCGATATATTTCGGTGTTGTGCTTTACTTTTTATTTGAGAATATTTAAAATTTTGTATCCTTTTCTAAATTTTCTCTATTTTAATTTAAAAATATAATTAAACTGAATTCAATGAACAGTAGATAAATGAGAAAAATATTGTATGCTTGCATTTATAAACCCATGAAACTAGTTGACTTGAGAACAAATTCATTATTGAAAATATTGTGGGATCGCCTCCTTTATACATAATAATGGACTCAACTGAGTGTGCATATAATCCAGCTTATAGTGAGAACGGCAGAGTTTGGTTGAGTTGTATGTTGTAGGGTGAGAGTTGTTTAGTTGGAGTTGGATCTGGAATCACATTTGTAGTTGCAGTTTCTCTGAACTCCACTCAGCGAGAATCAGTTACCCGGACATACTATTTCACTTCAAGACTGTATATATTAATTTCTACTAATAGTATTCCCAAATTGACTAACCCGCGTTCCAGTTTGTGTATTACGTTCAATATAACTTACATTTTCTATCTCCATATCTGTTTTTGTTATTTATTATTTTGTGCAGTTCCTCACCCGGAAACCACAGCAAAAATAAAAAAAATAAGTTACAAATGTTTCTGATATTATTAATTTCTGTTGATTATTACTCTGTGAAAATTTTCAGAAATTTAATGCAGGATTATATATTCCGTTTCGAAACATAATTTTTACCTATAAAACTGATTAAATTCAAAAAAGGTTTTCGCAAGTGAGAGGCGAAAATTTAAAAAATTCTTCGTTGCTTCCTGTTTACGATTGTGTTTTCAATATATATATATATATATATATATATATATATATATGTGTGTGTGTGTGTGTGTAGAGGGATTTCTATGTGTGCATGTACGTAGATTTTTTTGCGTATACAGACAGGCAGGCTACAAATATTTAAGGCTTCATCATCTACATTATAATAAAAGTCACGACAATTTTCATCACAAAAACAATGTTAAACTACACAATCACTAAATCTGTTCTTCCATTTCACTGCGTTGCGCAAAATCGGTAGATAAAAGTCGCTCAGGTCAATCTTTATGTCATAAGGCATTTACACTTTTTGCTATCAATACAGAACGAGAGTACATTTATACTTTTTACGTAATTTGTTCATTTTTTTGACAGTTTGATTTACTTTGATTTATGGGCTATTAAAGAATTGTCTTGATTTTTTAAAAAATCAAACACTTATGTCACTTTTGTTAAGTATCTTTGAGATTATTTGGATTTAATATTTTAGGAAAAATGCTAATTCTTTAGGTTATTTATAGTTATTAATTTAGTTTATTTATTATTTTCAAATAATTGTTCATCCATATATATGTGGTTCTTTTATTTTTGCTTTCTATAATCTATTTCGTGTATATTGGTTCTAAATGTTGGTATTTGAAATAGTTTATTCGATTTAGACTATAGGATTGATTTTAATTATTTGAATCATGATCTTGTTTTAGGTAACGTCGTAGAAATTTGTTTCCGTTTAGAAATGAGCACTAAGCCTTTCTTTATGAGTGTACTCTGTTCTTCAAAAGTGATTATCATGTTTCCTCTAGCCAAGCATAATAATATTGAAGTGCTTATATTCTATGTTATTTCTGATGAGCTTTGATTTGTAATAACACACGTGTATACAAACATTCAACTGTCACCCTTAAAGCCAAGCGGTCATCACTCCACAATATAACAAATCACCGAAAATTCAGCACTCTTTAAAAATCATCAGAAAAAGAAAAACAAATTAAAAACAGAAGAAAGATCACCAGATATCATAACATTCACCAAGAGAAAAAGTCACACACTCACGAACACTCAAAAGTAACAAATAACACCAGTTCCACAATAAGAACACAAATATTGAAAGATATCAGCAGAAAACCTGACAAGCCTTGATGATAGAGAATATTATTATACGTTCACGAAACTTCGAAGTTAGCATGACGGAAGTGACGCCGATCAGTTAAGTGAAAATTTTTTCCATAGTAATTTTATTAATGCTCTATCCCCATCTCTGATATCGATCACTTATTGCCTTATTGCAAAGCCAGCTCGCCTTAAGTACTTTTCTACCAGTAGTCAACTGAAAGTCAGCGGTTTTGACTTCCAACTTAGAATGTGCGTTGTGGTTCAGTGGATATCGACTCAGAACAACAAATCGGGAATTCATTTTGCATTCACTTGCGCACAAATACCCTTGAGAAAGGTATTAATCCGTCTCTTCCATCCAGTTATGGGTTAAATAACAGGACAGATTGGGTTCTATAGCCTTGGCTGGTAATCAGTTTACTGCAGAAAGCAATGGCAACCTAGCAATGGCAACCAGTCAGTCAATTCTCTTTAAAGATATGATCACTCAAAGCGTGTATCACGTATGGCACTTAACTAACTGACTGATTTCCAACTTAACTCTCTCTCTCTCTCTATATATATATATATGTGTGTGTGTGTGTGTGTGTGTGTGTGTGCATTTTCAGGTAGTGAATTATGTACATTAAGAAAAATATTAATGCACAAGGTTCTGTATACATTAACTATACGTTTTGCAGATAGTGAAAATGTCTAAAACATAACCTCTAGTAAGTGCACTGAATATCCTCTCCAGCACACGCACGTGCCTCTGCACATGTTCCTGTGTTCAGAGTATCTGTACATACCTGTCCAACTTCGCAGTATAGATGGTTGGGCTTCGTCTATGCTAGTTCGTTAGTACTGAATGCAATGTACTTGCTAAACACTTCTGCAAACGAGAGATTGACTTGATTCTTTCTGAAGATCAATATCAGAGGGCACGCTTTTCTATGCGTGTGTGTGTATATTTAAAAATCACTCGTCTAGCTGTCAATGAGCGCCTGCACTCACGGATCGCGTATCTTTTTCTACATATGTAAGAGCGTATCTATGTGTGTGTGTGTGTGTGTGTGTGTGTGTGTGTGTGTGTGTGTGTGTGTGTGAAAGAGACTGAATTCTTGAGTGAGTTTTTCTTAGTATTGTTTAGTATAGTCTAGTTAAAGATCATTATATTGTGACACCCAATGACAATCGAAGTCACTAAATTAGCAACAATCTACATGTCTATCTTCCTAACCTGTAGATAGTTATCAGGCATAGCTTGGTCTGGCACAAGGTTATGGGGACATATTAGTTTACTTGAGATTAAAATCAAATCAAGCCATTTTTTTTATTCCAGACAATCCAAAAACTAAAAATCCAAATGTTGTTTCTCAAGAAAAGCTGTTTACCTGCTTGATTATTTTTACGAGATATAAAATGTCCACCATTGCAGTTATTGATCATTTACGCAGAAGTTTTGGAAATATTTCTAATTAAAAGAATTGCTTAATGCAAAAAAAAAAAAAAATAATAATAATAATAATAGTTTTTGCCCATATGCTATTTGTTGGTTCTATATATACCTTTAGGTCAAAAGGATATACACAGAGGTAAAAGTGAATGAAAATAATCATTGATCAGAGATTTTGCCTGCTTAAGCATTCCATTTCATGTACGCAGCTAAGAACGATTTCGCAACATGTGATTTTATAACGTTCATGTTAACCACTGCTCGACAGTAATCCAAAAAGTAGTCCTCTATCTAGTCAATGGAAGCGTGAGTTGACGTAAAGTTTGCCAAAATGGTAAAGCGAGTTGGAATTGTAGTCGGAACTGTTTATCTCACTTTCCCCCAATTGTCCTTGTTAAATATATGCATTCAGAATTTTCAATGCTCTGTTCTTTCAGTAGTCATCTTGTTTAAATACCGTAAAAGACAAGTGGTCAGGCCTTGATAGCTTGGTTCACTATAACACTCTAAACATATCTAACAAAGTAATCAGACTTGTCACGTGTAAGGTAAAATTGCCATTTCGATTCAGACGTTCGTCTACCATAAGACATTCAGCTGATTATGATATGGTGAAAAAGTGTGTAACTAGAATAACACATCGAAACAACTACCTTCTCTATCTGGCCGTGTCAGTCAGTTAGTTAAGTGCCATACGTGATACACGCTTGGGCGATCATGTCTCGAAAGAGACATGACTGACTGGGCAGAAGGTTATCACGCAGTAGGTTGCCATTGCTTTCTGCGGTAGACTGGTTGCCGACCAAAGCTATAGAACCCAGTCTGTCCTGCTATTTAACCCATAACTGGAAGGAAGAGACGGATTAATACCTTTCCCAAGGGTATTTGCGCGAAAGAATTGCCTTTAAGGAGGTTTCGATGAAATGTTAAAATGATAAAGGTGAAAAAAACAAAAGGGAAAACAATATGTAGACTATGTTTATGTTTAATTTTATATAAAATGCCGTTTAAATAAGAGCATAATCTATTTACAAAAAGAAACTAAATTTAATTAACATTTTTCGTAATAATTTGAATGAGGTGTAAGCGATCTAAGTGCAAATTTGATAAGTGTGTATAGAGATATACTCACAAGTACACATCATGTATACATGCACAATTACGAAAAGGTACACATACACACACAGACATAGACAAACACACACATACACACACAAACACATATATATATATTAATACATATACATATTTATTAAAATATAATTAATAGTTCTGTTGGGACTACACTGAGCACTGTATTATTAACACCTGAATAATATTTTTATATATGTATGTATTCCCATATGTATATTTATTAATTCACATACAAATTAAAATGTAAAATTCAAAGTCAGGCACGAAATATCAATACAGACAAAAAATGATAAACTTCTTTTTGTTAAAAAACGAATTTTAAGATGATAGAAAATTAAATGAAATTGACATCTACACAGGCAGAATCTCAAAAATGCTGTGCGTCCTTGTCTCTTTCATGTTTTCTATGTAAAATTATAACGGGCGTGTGTTATCCTCTTTCATGATTAGTCTGAAGAAGTTTCATCTAGGGATAAATTGCGGTACTTTTTACCATTTTCTCATTAGATTGTCCATACATGCAGATATATATATATGTGTGTGTGTGTGATTATATATATATTGTGTGTGTGAATATTGTTATATATTTATATATATGCATATGATCAAACAATATCGTATTTTCTGATGCATAATAAATTATATTTTTATGTATGATACGCATATATATATATATATATATATAGTTTATTAACATGTTTCCCTCTCTCGCTCACTCGCTCTCTCCCTCTCTTTTTTATATATATGCGCCTTTGCGCGGGCTTAAGTTTATCTATCTATCTATCTATCTATCTATCTATCTATCTATCTGTCTATCTATCTATCTATCTATCTATCTTTTTACTCATTGAATCTATAAAACAGTTCGTATGTATTTGTTTGTATTATAATTTCCTGAATATCTAATATTTTCTCGCCTTCCGACATTGGCAAAATTTTATAAATACATACACGTTTTTATGCACCAATGCTTAAGCGTGTGCGCCTACATGTGTGTACGTGTAATGCATTAGGATTTTTTCATCCTTTCTGATGTATGCTCACGCGGATCTATTGACGCATGCGTAAATATGCAAGAAATATGTTTCTGGGGAAATGGTTTTCTGTTTCACTACACGTAAATGGAAAGAAAACGATTATTTCCCTGTCAATATTGATAAGAGATAGGCTCCTCTCGCAACAGGAGAATGAATAGTGAAGAAAGTACGTGTGGAGTGGATTTAGGTGTGCGAATGTCTCGTAACGCAGTTATTCCCATACACACACACACACACACACACACACACACACACATGCAAATATATATCTACGCCAATTTTAGATATTATAAATTTAATCTGGAACAAATCCCGTTCTGTCGTGGGACACAGTAATGATTAACATAATGTCGCTAACCATTTAAATACTCTGAGAATTATTGTAAGTAATGGCCAATGGATATTGTATAGATCTGTTTTAAAGGAAGAAAAACTTTTCTCGATTTTTTAATTTATTAGCAGTATAGCCCGGCGTTGCTCGGGTGTAATGAAAGCTTTAAAACTAATCCATGGTCCTGGAGCTGAGACTCTTTGGATGTTGGCACAAAAGACTAAAAAGCAATAGTTGTTTCCGGTTAAAGCGAAACCGTAGACTGAAAGAAAAATGAATGGATGTAAGTCAAATTTTGATTTCCTGCTATCGATATCAAATAAGTTTTTTTCGTCGTAAACTAAATTTTGAAGGCTAAATAAGTCCTCTGAGTAAATAGTATCATGGCTGAGACTAAGAACTACAATTATACCTATTTAGAGCCAAACCCGAAGCAAAAACTAAAATAATAGGGCTGAAAAAATACAAACATAGAGGCAGATAAACAGGCACACACACAAACATCTTGCCTTTTATATATATTATCGATTTTCTGCACTATTGTAAGATCTGCAACCTTGAAACTTCTGAATGTCGTTTCTTATGTCTTTGTCTATGAGTGTATCAAATTTGATTAAAATCGGACCACTCTTTCTATAACCTGATTTTTTCGATTATCGATTTTCGATATTTATCGGGGGTACCTCGACACAAAACCTAGCTAAGAACACTCGCAGACGCTTATAGTACAACTGTGTAAAATTTCAAGAAAATCGGTTCAGCCATTTTGGAGTCTATAGGTAACGGGCACACACACACACACACACACACACACACACACACACACACACACACACACACACACAAAGTTCCATTTATAAATAAGTTTAGATTAGATTTAGAATAATATTTCTACAATAAATACGAATTCCAAGAATTGTCGAGGCGAATTTTTCCATTTCATTTTTGATGATTCTTAGCATCTTTATTATTTTACTATCTTAGAGAGAACACGTGTTGCGGAAAAGCTACTTGAGCCATACAAATTTTAAAACAGAAGAAAACCAAAGAACGTTTCGGTTGAAATACACTCGTCACTTCAAAAACAAAACAAAAAACATACAAATAAATCATTGAAATATAATAATTCGTTTGATAATTCGAGAATATATCAATAAAGATGAATTTTGATTTGATAAAATTGAATTTAATAAAGATTGTTCAAAATTTCCTGTTAGTATGGTTTACTTACAGTGTAGGTCATTGTAGGATTTGGGGAACGTACGTTGCTGAAATTGTCCGTTTTCACTTAACTTTTTCTCAGTCATGGAAAGCTCTAGTAAAATTAATTGTTATTTTTTATATGATCAAAATTGAAGTAAATATTGTTGTAGTTAAAAAATCTACGTGAACTGATGCAAGAATATACCAATGTAAATGTTTCAGCCTTTAGTTCGGAATCATTCATGTCAATAATGACTCGTAGGTAAAAGGTATTTGACTGCATTCACGAGAATGTCTAATTTTTTTCTCTTTCATCATCCTTTTATGTTTTCAAAATTTTATGGGTGAGAGAGAAACTTCAATTAATCAGGATATATATATATATATATATATATATATATTGTTAATCAGTTTTGTGTCATAATTAAATTACGACATTACACAGTTGTATTATAAAGTGCTCAATGTATATATATTGTAGAACTTTTGAAATATTTTTAATAACTCGTATTCAAATGAAAAAATCTATACATGTATCTATTTTTCAGTATTTGTCTATACTTCTAAGATGAAGTAGTATTTACACTCTTTACATTATTGGGACTATTGTCCTCATATTTGCTGACATGTTTACGACATTTCGGCGGTTGTACGCTCCGGCCTTCTTCAGCTGCTAACAAGTTCAAACCAAACCCTATATTACTATCACTGGGATATATCGTTCTCATTCCATGTGCGAAGTCACTTGTGGTAGCCATAATTTATCTCACTTTAACTTAACTATAAGCTATTTTTTCACCACTAATGTAGCCTGGTATTAATCGTAATAGAGGGTTTGATTCGAAATTACCAGCACCAGAGGAAGGCCGGCGCATACAACATCCGGAACGTCGAAAGCATGGCAACAAGATGAGGACAATAGCACTAATAATGTAAATGGTAGATATTTTTCATTTAGAAATTAGTTATTTCTGCATCCTAGGTTTCAACATTTCGTCCAGGCGATTTATAGAAAAGGTTTTTAGTACTTGGAAAATAAATGCCTTACGGAATCTATTGTTTATTAATGTACTATTTATTCTACCGAAACCCCTGGTAATTAACAAAATTTACGTGGAAATCGCTAAAAACTTGTTTTAAGCGACAATTTGAATTTCTTCCTTTGATCATAGTAATAAGTACCGTCATCGAACTATCTAAATATTCTGGTACTAAAAGGAAATCTATGAAACTCCCACAATAAAATAGAAAATTAACAAAAAATAAAAAATGAAAATAAAATAAACTTAGAAAATGTAAGTCTTTAAATGACCTATGCCCTTTGTGTCTATATGAAAAACTATACATTATCAAATTTCTTACAAATAAGAAACTATTAAATAAACATAATGAAATTACTGTCATATGCAAAAATTGCAAAATGTTCATCTTAGAATATCGTTAATAATTCTTCATATAAGCATATTGATTAACTTATAGATATCCTTTATTTTATTTTGTATTATGATATGAATAATATTAATTAAATAAATGTTAGGATTGATAAAAGTTAAGAAGTTAAGAAAAATGTATTCTGAACAACAAAAAATTTTTTTACCATACTAAAACTACGTTTCTAACAGGTCTAAAATAAAAGTTTTTGTTTTTTAAAAAACCAAATAGCAGAGATACATATAACTTTAAAAATATTTCTTCGTAAATAAAATGTATACATCGTACCGGAAGTAAGCAGTCTCGCCGTAAATATGACAGTTTTCCTTAGACATGTATGAATACGCCACATCGCCTAAACTCTAAACTATATTTTAAATTTTCAAAGTCGACTTTCATTCTGATTAGTTAAGTTAAAAACACCAATATGATCTAAATTTTCTGTCTTCCCCATACCAAATTAATAATTAATAAGCAAACGTATTTTCTATTTTCAAATGTAAATCATTTTCATCAAAGGTATTGAACACCGCCTGATGACGAAACAGAAATTTCCATGTTGCAATGTAAATTAAAATAATTTAAAATAAAAACAAATTATATATATACGGTTTCTAATTTAATATATATATATATATATGGTTATATGGTTTCTAATTTAATATATATATATATATATATATATATATATATATATATATATATATATATATATATATAATAAATATATGGTTTCTAATTTAATATATATATATATATGATTTCTAATAATTTATATATATATATATATATATATATATATATATATATATATATGGTTTCTAATTTAAATTTTAAAATCATTTGTTTCTGATGAAAGGCCGAGGACGGTCTCAAATATCAAATATAATAGAAATAAATAAATACTGTCCAAAAAAGACATTTTTATACTTACAACTTTTTATTAGTTTTTCCTATATATATATATATATATATATATATATATATATAGAGAGAGAGAGAGAGAGAGAGAGATGATGGGATGTGGCTAAGTGGTCAGAACGTTCTGACCATGAAGCCAGGGTTCGAATCTCACCATAGTTGAATTGTCAAGATCGTGACTTCTTGATGTTATCGGTATGGAGGAGGCGATTCCAGCGTGCGGCACTTTTGGAAAGTGCCTGAAAACGATACCACTGTTTGACCCAAGTCTTAGGAGTGAAATTGGGTAGACGGCTCTCTTTGAGGAGCCGTCGATGGTTGGGCTAGTTCGAAAGTCGCAAGTCATCGTGACCGAGGATTTGAGCATCCTGGCTTTGTTCAGACTGTTGTTCATGCTAGATAACGCGCTCTCTCTCAGAAACTGTAACTAATGTCCGCTTAGCATAGTTGTAGTATAAACCACTGGTGGGTTCTGTGGGTGCTGAACAAACACAAGGGTGCCTGAGCAAGCGTCTACAATAGGGATTTGCTAGTCGTCCCGGTAGACGTTTATCTTCGAACACCAATGGCCAGCCATTATATATATATCCGCAGACAGATCTGTTTCACTGTATCACAGCTCATCAGTACGGTTAGACTCTGATTGCTTTTAACCCAAGATTGAAACCCGACCGAAGTGGCGTCAGTCGGCGATACTACCTCTGGGCTATGGGCGCTCGGTAGAAGAAGGCTGACTTTTTAGTGTGTATATTATCATTATACACGCCCACTAGCCCGAGTGCTCTAATTCATGAGTGAATGAGAAAGTAGCAATTTGAAGCCAAAATTGCTGACAGTGGAATACTGATAGAAAAGCATTTAAGGCAAGCAGACTTTGTAATAAAGTGTGTGATTTTTTTCAGTTAAGAAAAACTGAGAACACTTCAGTCAACTCAATGTTTAATTTTTACTGCAGAAAGATAATTTTTATGCAGACGAAAACTGCGAAGAAGAAATGAACATCAGTTGGTCACAGATGATTGCAACTTTAAGAAGTCAAAGCTTGTAACTAATTGACACTCTCATGCACATGACAAGGAAAGTAAAGAACTGAACTGAAGGAAAAGAGGGGAAAGTTAAAATATATGTAAAAATTATATATATATATATATATATATATATATATATATATTAATACCAGTGTTTGTTGTTCGTCATTATTGATTATTTTCTTTATATGTGTATCTGACCCTGCGAAAGAAACCGTCCACTATCGGAGTAGAAACCTTGACCGTAACTTTTGGCAACAGGTTAAACATTCTTCTTTTTCTAGACTAGCAATTAAGTCCCATCATTTTATAATGGAACCAGTCAAATGTAACAGCAATTTCTACACTATCAACTCCTTTTCTCGCACTTCCCGCCTGTGGAATTCCCTTCCGTATACTTGCTTCCCAAACAGCTATAATCACCAAGAATTTAAATGCAATGTCAATTGCCATCTCCTATATCCTTGACTTGCATCCTTTCCCTGACAACCCTTTATCATGTTCTTCTCTTTTAACCGTCTACTCTCACGTACATCTTTTCACACCAGTGCTCTTATACTTCTCTTATCCATTATCTGACACCCCCTATAAGCCGTTCCCATTTATCATCCTTCCCCTCTTATGTATTCCTGAACACCAGTGACAGTACCGTTGTGGTGATACCGACCGAACAAAAGCGAGAAACCGGATGTTGGCTCTCTCACAACTAAATGCAAATGAATAAAACTCGTCGCACCGAGTTCGCGCAGATGTTCCGGTTGAAAAATAAAAATTAATCAAATATCAAATTACCATTTCGCGAGCCTACGCGAATTTTATTTACCAGCCAATGGGAAGCCCAGAATCAAATTCAAGTATGAAATACCAAACGAGCTTCGGTTCCAAAAGGCCGATATAAAATGCAGAGAAAAAGCATCGTTAGAGAGACGAGAAAAGGAGAGGAGAAGAGTGTAATCAATATCCCCTTGACTTAAGTCGAGCGGCTACTATACTGTCCTCTTTCTTTCTCCCTGTCTCATAAGTACTTACTGACCCCTTCAAAGACATCCCTCAAAAGTACTTACTGACTTACTGACCTTAGGAGCGGCAACTTCAAAATGAACATCCCCTTACCTTCAAGACGCTTCCACACTCCTAAGCGTTTTATCTCTTTCAGCAGTATTATATTTCCATTAACAAATTTTAACCTGGCCGTTGTACCCATATCCTTTTCAGCATCATTATTCGCCATGCCACAAATTTTAACGGCCATTGTACCACATACTTAAGCACTTTTATCATTGCCATAAACATATTTTAAAGTCGTGTTCGAATCACGTCGGAACTACTCGGTATAAAGTGGTATACCCCGACGTTACACCGGATAAACTGGCGAACCTGACGTTCCCCAGATAAACTGGTGATGAACACGCACAAAGACATTTCCACCAAATAAATTGGTATTCCCCAACGTTACACCAGATAAACTGGCGAACCTGAAGCATCCTAAGCCTTTAATCCCTTTCAGCTCATCAATATTTGTCATGAACAATTTAACCTCCGTTGGACTTATATTCAAGTATTGTTTTAATTGTAAAACATTAATTGAAATGTATATATATAAATGTTATTTTATACTCAAATTGCGTATATATATATATTTATATATATATTACCGAGTGCCTATAGCTCAGAGGTAGAATCGCCGACTGACGCCAAATCGGCCGGGTTTCAATCCTGGTAAAAAGCAATCGGATGTCTAACCGTACTGTGATACAGTGAAACAGATCTATCTATCTATCTATATATATTAATGCATGTCTCATCAAATAATATAAACAAGTTTCTGGATGTGCGTTGTGGATATCGACTCGGAACGGCAAAGCGGAGAGCCGTGTTCGAATTCCAGTTGAATTCGTTGTATTTACTTGCGCGGAAATACCCTTGAGAAAGGTATTAGTCCGTCTCTTCTCTCCATTTATGGGTTAAATAATAGGACAGACTGGGTTCTATAGACTTGGCTGGCAACCAGTCTACCGCAGAAAGCAAAGGCAACCTACTGCGGGATAATCTTCTGCCCAGTCAGTCATATCTCCTTCGAGACATGATGGCCAAAGCGTGTATCACGTATGGCACTTAACTGACTGACTGATGTATTTTGACAGGGTTGTTTAATTTGTGTATTTTTCTGTTTTAAATTACGTTTTGTGGTTGTTATATCTTTATTTAAACTTTTTTCTGTGGCGCCTATATAATTGATTTATTCTGTGCCAATCGTAGATTCGTATATTATGTTATTGGCTAGTGATTTGTTGTTAGGTGAACAGTTTTCTTTGTTTCAGTAGTTATATTTATTGGTGTTATTTTTTGGGTGTTATTGTTGTGATTGTTATTTGTTTTGTTGAGATATTTTTGTTTGGTTATTAATTTCTTCATGTTATTCTTGCAGCTGTAACTGATTTTGATTGTATTTTTGTTGATAATTTTTTATAGTTTACTGTTTTTAAGGAAGTGTTTTTTGTTTTTATTGTTTTTTTCTGAGGGAGTTGAACAAGATTATATTTTTTCTGTTTCTTTTGTTTAAATTGTTTTCGTTTTTGTATGCTAGCTTGTTTAAATATCTAGAGTTTCTTAGTGCTCTATACACTTTTTTCTGTTTTCATTGACTATTTTTAGGCTGCTAGAATTTGTTGATATTCTTTTATTTATAGATATGGGTATTTGCTTGAATACGTTAGGTGGGTAGTTGGAGTTTTGTTAATGCATATTGGATTGTTGTTTATTTTCTGTATGGTTTTTAAGTTTCATTGTTCAGGTTGAGTGCTATGTCTACGGAATTTGATATTTTTGGTTGGATTTTGTATCGATTGTAAATCCTAGGGTTTTGAAGATTTTTATTATTGATTTTCTGTAGTCCTGCCTTTGCAGTCGTCCCTGAATAAACCTGTCTTTTTTATTCATAGTATTTATTAATTTATTGATAATGTATATGCCTATGAGTTCGCATAAATCTGTGCATCATACCTACCCATTTTTACGTCAAAGTTATTGTCGTTATAATAATAATAATAATAATAAGTCTGAGACTAAAGGCTTTATTCTTGCAGCGCAAGACCAAAGTCTTTTGACTAGAAACTTTCAGGCAAATATTATACATAATAATGTGGGTCCAAAATGCAGGTTCTATGATAAACACCAAGAAACAATAGACCATCTAATCTCAGGTTGTTCTGTACTTGCCCCAAATGAATATAAAAATCGTCACGATAGAGTGAGGCAATATTTACATTGGACAATGTGTAAACTCTATGGAAAATCTTTAAACAAACACTGGTATGAACATCACCCAACACCGGTTAACGAAATATAAGATGTCACCATTCTATGGGATTACACCATCTACACAGACAGACAAATTGAAGCAAATAGGCCGGACATTATTGTTAAAAACAAAAAAAAACTTGTCTATTAATTGATATGGCTTGTCCAGCGGATTGTAACATAGCAACCAAGGAATTCGAAAAACTGTCAAAATATAAAGACCTGGAAATTGAAATAGAAAAAAATGTGGAAATTGAAAACAAGAGTCGTGCCGGTGATAGTAGGTGCACTTGAAATGATAAAAAAAGGAACAAAACAACACATTGAAAGAATCCCTGGAAACCCCAGCTTAAGAGATATACAAAAATTGTCTTATTAAGTACAGCCCACATACTAAGGAAAACTTTGTCTCTGTAACGCTAAGGATGATAGGGAACATAGAAAAAACATGAAATATAGCCATAACAACACGCCACGACCTGCCTTAGGTCTTCCCGCAGAATTGTTTGGTAGTGCAACCATAGCAGAAATCAAAATATGAATAATAATAATAATAATAATAATAATAATAATAATAATAATTATTATTATTATTATTATTATTATTATTGAAATTGTTTGTCCACATTTTGTTGTCAGAGCATAATATTGATTCTTAGCAGTGTTTAGTTATATTTATATCTTTGTTTGGGATATTTATACATTGTTTTGTTAAATCTAGTGCATTGTTTAGTGCGGGCTCATTGAATGGAAGTCTTATGTAGTAAGAAGGAGAAGTTTTTTTAGGGCAATTTTATTGAACCAATTAATAGTTTCTTTTGTATTTTTCCACTGGTTTATGTTTAGTACGTTACTAAGTTTTGAACATATTTTTTCTAATATCTGTTTACTTATTTTATTTTCCCAATATTGCTTATATAGGGGTTTAGTAATCGACATGTTATTTTTGTTATAATGCTGTCCTTATGGTCTTTTAAGTTTCTACTTTTGGTAATGTTTTTATTCTGTTGTCTAATTTTAGTTTAGCGGCTATTTTGTAGTATGTTTGTGTCTGTTGTTTTCGCTTTCTTTGTTTTTTTAAAGAAATAAGGAGAAAAGATATAAACCCACATAAAAAAACAATTCATAACTGTATAAGAAGCCAAAAATTTGGAAATATAAAGCGTAAATTGGAAAAAAGTCTCTGAAGAGTAGTACGGAAATTTTGCCTTCGAAACTCTGGAGTTGGGATGCTAAAGTTAACATCAATCAGTTAAGTGACAACCTTTTTTGATATTAATTCTCTCTCTCTATGTCAATATATTTATACACGGGTCTATGTATAACTTTTTAGTCTTTCATGAGTAAAATAAAATAAAATCCAACTGAATAGTAAATACACAAAGCATTATGGAGACATTTACGTCTAGATTTTTTCCAGCATTCCGGTGTCATCAGAAAAATGATTTTATCTGAAAAACAAAAACAAAAAAACAAACAAACAAAAAACAATCTACAATACTGAAATGAACCTGTTTTAGGCTAAGCGTCTCACATTTTCTAACTTAACAGTATTGTTAGAAAATTAAATTTTACTTAATTCCAATTTATTTTTTAAATAATCATTTCACATTGTTTTTGTATTCATTTGGTAAGAAATATAGAAATAGCTCAGTCGTATATTAACAGTAGAGAACTCATAAATGATAACACTTTCATTTTGAACAATACAGTCAATATACTCCTGTTCTATCGAAAACTGTTATAAGGAATTTTCACCTGAAATGTACTGTTTTAATAAAAATTAAACATGACTGATTCAGATAAAAATGCAATGAAATTATAATGATTTATGAATCCCGTACGATTAACTCATTAATAGTCACCGTAAAATCCGGTATTAATTTAAAAAAAAAAATCTGGTATGGCTGGTTTCTAATAACATCCGCTATTAATTATCGTTTTTTGCAGAAAAAACAAAAAAAAAACAAAACAGTATTAATAATTGCTCCATTCGGTATAAATTATAAGTTCCTACGTATAACCTATTAATACCCACTTTCATCTTTGGGTTGAGATGCATTAACAGCTAATATACGACCAGTCTATTTGAATATATCTTTATTTGTACATGAATATAGATGGGCGTACCGTAATAAACAAGGAGTGCTGAAAAATTATCGGTTCAACCTAATTTCACCAAAAGACATAGCAAACATTAAATTTTAAGGAGCTATCATTTCTTGGTCGGACTGAGAAATTTTCAAGAATATATATATATATATATATATATATAATCTGTAAATTTAGATCACTGAATTAACATATGAAATAAATGAATATCTGCTCTGCAAATTAAATTTACATTGAGCTCTCTGTTAGATCAATTTTGATATTTAATCGATATTACTAGGATTTTTTAGGATTATTTACCAAACTTCGCCTGGAATTTTTGATACATATATATATATATATATATATATATATGTGTGTGTGTGTGTGTGTGTGTGTGTGTGTGTGTGTGTGTGTGGTGTGTGTGTGTGTGTGTGTGTGTGTGTGCATATGCGCATCTAAGGGTTTATGAATAAAATCTACTATAGCTAAGCCTGAGTGACGGCATTGGAGCAATGTTTATGCAACATGTATATTATATTACAAGAGTGCTCGAAAAATGATATGGAATATTCTAAAAATTTTAATGGGCTTGAACGCCTATCACTGGCGCTGGTGAACATGTGCAGTTGTTGCTGTGATACTGTTTACCTATAACAGTTGAAATTTGAATAGAACAAATGGGCATTTGCATAAGCTTCATCTCTTGCAATAGAAGAATTTACAAATGTGTAAAAAAAATACGATGATTCTTACTGCTCTTAAGTAAATGTAGAGTTTATCAAATAAATACATTAATATATATAATTAAATAGAATAGTTATTTTTATAGATATTAATAGATTAAGGCTAATAAGCGCACGCGCGCTCACGCATATGTATATTTGAACAAAAGGCATTAGACAGGATCAAAGATATATATATATATATAGATTAATAGAGAGAGTTTTTTTTTAATCATATCACCCCGAGCAAGGCGGTAACGCCACTAATGTGCAGGGGGCTACGTAAGAGTGAAAAGATTAGAAGAGAGAAAGCCGGAAACCACATCCTAAACAGGGAACAAGGGATTAGCCTCTGCACCTGTTCAATAGACGTGGGTGGAGTGTTTACTGGGCGATAGTTTAGTCTATCTACTCCAATTGAAGAAAAAAAAGTGAAGATTGGAAGAGAAAACCGGAAACCACATGCTAAACAAGGGAACAAGGGATGAGCCTCTACATCTGTTCAATAGACGTGGGTGGAGTGTGAACCGGTCGATAGTTTAGTCTATCTACTCCAACTGAAGAAAAAAAGTGAAGATTGGAAATGCATCGAGTAGGTATGCAATCCATAAAAATCAATGCTTTTTGAGCAAAATTGATGTCTTATCTTTCGACTTCTTTGCAATGCATTTTTACTGAAATAGCGCTGTGCAAAAAGTAAAGGTTTTGCGAGAATTGTGTAATCGATTTTGCAGGCACTTCGTTCGCCTTTAAATATAGTGGCCAACTCAAAGCTGAAGCTGAAGTCATTTCCCTGAACATCTGGATAGACCTAATCAATTCAACCCTTGTTTCTTGGCTTATGCTTATTATAGAGACAGACAAATTGACACAGTGGTTATTTATACCAGATTGTTATTAATTTCTTTTTCTAAAGAGGACGGGAAGGAATCTAGTGATAAGAAAATTAGTATGAGTTTGTGGGTTAAGGCTCCAAGGTGTTTGCATTTACAATCAGCATTAAAAAAAAATTACCGTTGCATAAACTTTGGTCCAGTTGTGGCTAAGCTTCCCGTCCAGTGTCAAGAAGACTTAACTTATCCTACACTTGACCGATGAGTTTAAAATAATTTAGATTGCATATTTAACAGTTGTACAATACAAAAATATGAATCTTGTAAATGTTTATTTAATATATACCACATTGATAACAAAGCCGAGTTTTGAATAAAGGATATTGACTGCCAGTTGTAAAGTGAGATCATGTGATGATAATGAAGTCATTATTTGATTAGATTCATCAGTTATCGAAGTTATTGAAGCAAAAAATCTAGTAATGTGTCTTTGCATTTCTAAGTTGTAATATTAGTCCAGATATTCATATGCCTGTGTCAATGCGTCTGTCTGTCAGTTTGTCTACCTCTGTTTGTGCATACGCATAGGGAGACAGACATTGCATATACAGAAATATGTAACTGTGTAAATGTACTTTTGTATATATGACTGTACATATACATAATTATGCATATATATGTGCATGCTAACACGCATGAACACACGTACACACAATAAAAAGGCTCATCTATATGGTGTTCACATAAGTATGAATAACAAATATCAGCATATTCAGTCATGGATTATAGATTATGGATTATCCACCAGGCATAGGTTGTTTGAAAATTAACTAAAAAAAAAAGAAATAGGATATCTTATTTTCTCATGTAGTTCACCTATAACCAAAGCGCTCAGATCAAAAGGAAAAAATGAAAACGTGAGATTTTCTTCATGTTTGATAGTTTCCCCACTTTTCAATTAGATTTTTGTTACGATTATTCGCCCAATATAAGGCCCGTGTGCCACTCAAGTTTTAGACTTTCTAAATGAGGATTTTGTAAGAGTGTATGGGAGGGAGCAAGTATTGAATATTATAAAGATGTAAGTTACATAACGGTTAACTCTCGACTTTAAAAGGTTAAGATTGTAGTGATCAGACTTGAGTTCATTCCATAATTTTGGAAAAGAAGTTGTCTGAGTTTAATTTACTTCTTACCAAAAGAATGTAAAGGGAATGAAGATTCAATGTACGGCAGATCCTGTGAAAGTCTGATATGGTGAAAGTACTGAATGTAATTTGCCCGAAAACAGCAGTAGAATAGCGTGAAGCTAGCAATGTTCCATCTGTGGGAAAATACTTTGAGTGGAAAACAGATCGTAATCCATAAAGCCGCTCAAACAATTTTGAAGCCGTTAGAAAATGGAAAGTGATGAGCGGGTAGATCTGGATCAAATGTCGCAACAATTTTTAACCTGATCTCTCTCTTGCAGAAATAGAGTATGGTAGGAGTGGCCAAATACTTTTTCGAGTGATATAGAGAGCCGACCATTTTTCCAGCGTCTTTAGAGATGTACCGTATATACTAGTTCCACTTGAGGTCTGGTGAGAATTTGAGTTACAATAAACGTTCCCAGTAAGAAACCTTATCGAGAGTACAATCGTTCATCATGACTGGAGAAAACTAAAGTTCTGCTCTGTGATGGTTTTGAAGGTATTGAATGTTATAAGCCAGTCACCTCACTTTACCATTGAGCTGTGGAAGCAAGGTCCGAGGAGAGACGAACTGCCATGTTCTAATCATCTAGATTTTTGGTGGTCCTCCCATAAGCAGTTGTAATGTCTGCATATATATTTACTTACGCATATCATTAGTATATGGCAGAAAAATGGTAGGAAGGGGCTTGGAGGACACTTTGATCTCATGTGTGTCAAAAAACTAGTCATTAACAACGACTTTTATAGACCTACTCGAGAGGAAATACGTGATAATGGAGATGACATTCTCATAGTTGGGGAGTTTGTGTAGCAGCTCCGCTTTGCTTGACCTTGTAAAAAGCCTTCGTAATATCTAAGGCGATTGCTCTCTTCATAAATAAATAAAATCATATAGCTTGTAGCGTGCGTCGACTTCTTCAAAACATAGCCGACAATCCCCACATTTTAAAATATCAGAAGGTTGAAGGTTGGATGTTGAAATGTGGAATGATAAAATATTTTGTATCGTATGTTAAAGCAAAAATTTTATTAACTAAACAGAAATAACGAACTTGCAAAAAAAGTGAAATCATAATTACGGAACAGAATAACATAAATGTGTAAGAAGAAAATGTTCAAAGAGAACTGTAAGTAGTTAAATGTTCCACAGAAATTTAGAGCTCATAGTTGATAGTACCATAAATTGTATATGTAGAAAGATTGAAAAGGTGTTCTTTTCCTTTTTATGGCCAGAGAAAAAAAGAAAAGGAAAGTCAAACAATAAAGGAGATTGTACTTATCGGAGTCAGTTGAAATATCTTGTTGTTTTTGTTATTTTCTTTGACGGTATGTGGGTGAAGACGAAGAAAGGAAATTGGAAGGAGGAACAGTGAATGTATGTGGACGAGGCATAACAGGTTTGGCGTTTTGAAATTTTTTCCTTACATTGTGACGAGGTCCTTCAGATTACGGCTCCCATATTGACCGGTCAACAGGCGTGATTAAGTAGTGAATTTTAGTCATGTGGTTGGATCAAACAACAAACCTATATTTTTAGGTGTTAAGAAAAATTTGACTGAGGTCATTGATCAATTTGTTATTTCCTATCCAATCTGAATCCCGAATCTTAATTTTCACACAGACTTGTGAAATTTGCCTTAGTCTGGGTTTTTCCAAAATGTTTTCAGTCTTTCTGATCCATTTTTCGGGTGTGCAATTTTACTTTTTGCGTTTTAGTTGTTGGATGATATAGGATTTGTATCCTATAAACTACAGTATCGGGTATAGATTTGGGTCCGAAGCATCCTTGCTATTACTCAAAACATCTTAGCTATAATTGACGGTGGAACCTTACACGTGTGGTGCATGCAAGCGCCTTCATTTAAAACTTAATACATATGTATTTCCACATCTAATTATATACACATATATATCGGGGGCATTACATATGTGTGTGAAGCGCGTTTCCCTGTGTTCGAAAACTTAAATTGAGGGATTGTATGTTTAAACATACATTTAAGTTTAACTTTTTGCGTTTATAACCAAAAATCGATAGTTTTTTTTTTCCCATGATATTCATTTTTATAGTAACCAATTTTAGTTTCAGATGAGCGACATGAAAGCACGAAAAATGCAAAGCCATCCGGCTGGAGACGTATAATTAAAAAATAACTGAGAATAATGCGTTGAGTTGGCGGGATCTCTAACGAGGATCGAACTCAATATAATAGGAATGACGTGCGAGGGAAGCTAGATATCATTTTATAGTACCTTTTGTATTTCACAAATGTTTCATCAAATATTACATTCAGTTTTCTTTTGTCAAGTGTACTTACTGTAACAAAACTGAATAAACGCAAATGCATTTTTCCCGTTTCAAATGCATTTTTCCCGTTTCTTGAACATAAACCTTGGATTCTCTATTCGAACATACTGTAAACACACAAAAAACCCCAACAAAAATCAAAACAAAAACAAAATAATGTTCTAAAATAATACAATAAAATAAGGAAGCAAAATTTGATTGCCAGTATTTTTGTATGCACATTTCATACATTACACCAGATTTTATGATGTAAGTCAATGTTTTTGTAATAAAATTCTGCCAACATCGGTTGGCAGAATTTTATATTTATAGAAGCAATATATAATGTAAGTTTCAGCTCATAATATCTTCATTTAAAACATTGATAATAAATTGTTTCGGGGAGTGTCAAGATTTATTATGTAAACAACCTAAAAGCATTATAATTTTTATTCATAATCAATCGCTAGGTTTACTGCTTAAAAGATTTGTTTACTATGTCGTGACAAGCAATTGTACTCTTAATAATTCATCTTACATTTTTATAAATCTACCATTCATCTATTCGTTGAATATTACTGCTATACCGGGTCTGGTACTGCAAATATATATCTCGAGATTTCCGACGAAATTCAAAGAATTGTCTCTCATGCTATCCGTCCTGACCTGGCATCTCAACAAGATACACTTTCCAGCCGCCGTGACGTGGCTTCCCACTCTCTTTTTTATAAATATTTTCATGATAGTTCTTCTAATTTTTGCTAAATCAACCGCGTGCAATTAAGCATACTACTAGATTGACAACTAGGTCTCATCGTTTTGCTGTTGAAATAGGCAGATGTAACGCTAACTTTTATTCTATAGTCTATTTCCTCGCACTTATTTCCTCCGGTTTCTTGCTTACCTACCACCTACAATCTTCAAAAATTATAATTGCAACGTCAATCTTTAATCTTCTGTCTTTCTGCAACCTGTTCTTTTGTTATCCATTCTTCTCACAAAAGTTTTTCATTTTCTTCCATTCCCAATAATCTCTTGCATCTTAGCGGCATTATCACTTTGGTTGGTATGAAATGTTAAAATTATGAAAAAAAATTATAAAAAAAAATATATAGAAATTTCAACATTTATCAGTTTTTCAATTAATGATTTTGTTAACTTTTCTACCATTTCAACTTTAGCATTATTTTCAGCAGTTTTTAATGCTTTTCAGTGATCTTGGTTTGGATGTTGTTTTCCATTCTCATATACACCACTTTTAATGTTGTACCGCATATCTTTTTTATTTGAGGAGTAAGTCTTTTAATTGTATATCTCAGTAATCATTTTTAGCAAGGTCAGTTTTACAGAATGTGAAGGAATACTGCGTTGCATGTATACTCTGCATTTGATTACATCATCAAATTTGAAGTCCATGAAAATTGATTTGTCAATAGTTGGTTTTAGTGTTGGATCTAGTTGTACATCGGATCGTGCTGATCTATTTGACGGAAACCAACACAATTTAGAAGACAACGATAAGGTGGTGCAGTAATGTTTTGAGCTAGAACTTTAGGCAATAAAATTATAATCCTCGTCAAATTTGATGATATAATCAAATCCAGAGTATATATGCAAGGCAAAAAAAAGTATTTCCTTCTGATTTTCTTTTTAGTTCTCTTCTATGGAATTCTTCTTTTATTCTCTTCATATTTTCAACCATTTATTCAAAAAGTTCATTTTCCTTGATTTTTTATTTATCCATCATCATCATGTAATGTTCTTTCTACTTATGCATTATTACACGGACTCTTCTTTTATTTCGTTATTATTTGTACTTTTTCATTTATTAATCTTCATTTTTCTTTCTTAATTAACTTCAGCATTCCTATTTTCCTGCTTTTCGTTTGTTTCTACTTTCTGCTTTCTCTTTTATTTCTTCTTGTTTTCTTGTCAACTCACTTGCCGATACATCCTCTTTCGCTTGTCTTTCGTTCGCGTCAAAACTTTCCCTTGATTCTTTATCTGTTCACGCCTTCTTTAACATATTCACACCTTCCTTCACCAATCGTTGTCGCAAGTGAAAACAAAGTCTCAGCCTTAAAATGCAGCTTTTATTTATCAAAGACCACTGACCTCTTGTTTTTCGAAATAAAGGTGTTCCTCGGTAAATAATTATAAAATGTGGACTAATAGAATCAACAAGTGGGGATCAGTCGAGATTACATTTCTTATCCAATAAATCCATTTAATAATGAAACATTTATGCGTGTGTTTTATTGGTATCAACTCACCTGCCGATAAACCTACATATATCTATATCTATCTAAAAAACTACCTATATATACATTTATATATATTTATGAAATCAATACATGCATACATACATAATTGAATATTTGTCTTCAGGTTATTGTGTTTGTTTTGAGTAAGCTTAGATGTGTATGTGGAGGAATTTTCAGTCCCTTTAAGGGCATCCAACTATTCAACGCAAACAAGCAGATATACAATTGACTTTCCTATAAATATAAAATTTATATGAATTATTCATCCAGTAATTTATTTCGCTATCATTTGATTCTACCTTTTCCATTGCAGAATTATATCTATTTATTAAAGATATTTCTGATTCTCCGTGAAACACACACACACACAGACACACACACACACACACACACACACAAACGAATATGTCCCTGTTGGCCACATGCTGGATATATGTCAGTCATACTGCCTATTGACCAATGACTAAGAAGGGAGTGCTGAAAAACTTTCACGTCGACTCACTTTCCAGAATTTGACCAAATTAGGAGTGGATGACTGAAGAGATTCTCGACACGATGCAAGGAGGCAGAAAATGATATCAAGACATGGAATGGAGTACAGGGAGCTACACAAAGAAATAAGAAGAAAATGCAGACAGACTAAAGAGGACTGGCTCAATGAAAAATGTGCAGAAGTAGAGAGATTGAGCAAGAATAATGAAACAGACATGAATAAAGAAATAAAAGAATTGACAGGACAAAAAACCAGCTCTTCAACAGGATGTATAAAATCCAAGAATGGAACAATCATATTGGAGAAAGACGAAATACTCCAACGATGGGAAGAATATATAAAAGAGGAGCAAACGAGTGCGAACTCCACAGAACCATCAATTTAATGCGCCATATAACAAAACTGATCGTCCGAATCCTGATGAATAGAGCGAAAAGCATAAACTGGCCAGAGATAGGACAAGAACAGTTCGGTTTCGTCAAAGACACAGGAACAAGGAATGCCATATTTATGATTAGGATGCTCTCTGAAAGGGCAATACAAATGCAGAAGGACTTATACATGTGCTTTATTGATTATGCGAAGGCGTTTGACAAAATACGCCACAAAGAATAGATGGAAATGCTCGGCAGCCTTGACATATTTGGGAAAGAGTAATCAAGAATCTTTACTGGCAGCAAACTGCTTGTATACGGACAGGTAACGAATTCAGCAGATGCGACGTGGCTTCCCTGTGTCTCTTCTATAAATACTTTCATAGCTTCTGCTCAGATTAACTTGTGCCCCCTAGGTTCGAATTTGCACGAGATACTAGATTAGCAACTAGATCCCACACTTTTACAGTGAAACCGATAAAATGCAACCGCAACTTCTACTCCAACAGTTTCTTTTCTCGTACTTCCCGACTGTGGAATTCCCTTCCACATGACTGCTTCCCCGACGGCTACAATCTCCAGGAGTTTAAATGTAAGGTCACTAGACACCTCCTAACACACTAACACGCTTCCATTCTTTCACTCTTTCCATCCTCCAAACTATCTATCTATCACCCCCCTTCTGACATTTCCTATATCTAACAACTCTTTCTATTTACCTTCCCCTATGTAGCCCCAAGCGCAATAGTGGCAGTGGAATGCCTTGCTTGGGGTGAAACGATTAAAAAAAAATACAAAGATTGAAAGGAGCATAAGACAAGGAAGTGTCTTTTCATCGGATCTGTTCAACTTGTACAGCGAGAATGTTTTGAAGACCCTAGAAATTATGCCTGGATTCGTCATCGGAGGCCACAATTTAAACAACCTAAGGTACGCAGATGATTCAGTGCTGATAGCAAACACACAGAAAGGAAACTGCAAGACCTCCTACAGAAGGTAGCTGAAGAGAGTGACAAGAAACGACTACAAATAAACTGCAAGAAAACCGAATGCATGATCAAAAGTAAAAAGGGCAGCCCAGTATGCCAAATACAGGTCGGGGATACTAGAATCAAGCAGGTACAAAAATTAAAATACCTAGGAAGTGTTATAACAGAAGACGGAAAGTGCGACAAAGAGATCCGAAGGCGAATTGACATGGCGAAGAAAGCATTCCAGAAGTTGAGTAAAGTATTAAGAAACAAGACAATTTTGCTAGAAACAAAGAAGAGAGTACTGGATTGCTGTGTGATGTCACTTCTTCAATATGGCAGTGAATGCTGGACAATATAATCGAAGATGAAGGAAACACTTGAAGCAACTGAAACGTGGTTCTACAGAAGGATGCTGCGAATGTCATGGATCGAGCATGTGAGCAATGATGTTTTGGAAATGATGGAAACAAAAAAGAAATTAATACTGAGTATCAGGAAGAGACAGCTGAAGTTCCTGGGACATGCAATGAGGAAAGAGGGCTTGAAGAACCTGATACTAACAGGCCAGATAGAGGGGAAAAAAGACAGGGGAAAGCAGCAGATAACATATTTGAAGGACCTAATCAGGTGGATGATGGAACGAGGGTTATATGGTGTAACAGGAGAAGGCGTGCTAAGAGCCACCAAAGATAGGGAGACGTGGAAATTCATGATCGCCTACGTTCTGAAAGGACAGGGCACATAGAAGAAGAAGAAGAAGACGCAAATAACACATTTTTCTGTATTATCATGCAGATCTCTCTCTCTCTCTCTCTCTCTCTCTCTCTCTCTCTCTCTCTCTCTCTCTCTGCGTTAAAAGACTTAAAAATGTATTAAAATATAAATATGGAAATTCTGCTGCACTTTGCAAATGTTAGGGTGTATAAACAGTTATGAAAATATATAAAGATATTTAGAAATGTAAAGTTTACACAACACGTAAACGATAACTTAAGCGACATGCAATTTGCGTCGCTGAAGCGAGTGACATGAAACGACGTAAATAGCGAGTTAAACAAGGCTGTACAATCAAAATCGGAAAAGAGAGAATGATATAAAAGATTACGAGACAGTCAGAGAAAAAGAAAGATAGGAAACTCGTAAATGAACAGCTAAAGATAATAACAGTTCGATAAATAGATAGATGTAGGAGAAAAAATATATGTAAACATGACTAATCTGTTGCATATATGAAAAATAGATATATAGACAGAGTGAAATAGCTACACAAATACCAATAATTAAAAATACCTGAAAAGTACTTCATGTTTAATTATTACGTATTTGTATGTATGCAAATGTATGAGAGATACGCACGTGTGCTACCGTAGTAGGGAAAGCAATGATGTACAATGAACTAAAGTCAACTTCAAGTATAATTATCTATATTTTTCTAACAGAATGAAATAACATAATCGATAATCTTAGGTGTTTCTCCTAAAATGTTTCTTCGTCTTGTTTCCCGACAAGTATTACTGACACGTTTGTTCGGTATGAAATTAGATGTTCTATATATTTGTGTATAATTTGATATTGCAGAAAAAAAAATGATCCACTTACAATGGGTAATTGTTACGCGTATCTTAATTTAAGACTTGATAAATATAAGGTGCCTATCTTTGAAAACATTGTATTGCCCTACAATACTCAAATTGATTGAAATATATAATGAAATAGAATGAAAATACAGGAATATATGAAATTCGCCGCGTAAAATGACGTCATAATAAATGATAAACTATTCAACTTTGGCGATCAGAGGCTGATTGACAGTTTATTGTGTAATGAAATATATTGTACCGATTAATGATAACGTGTGTGAACTAAATGAATAATACGAGACTTGAATATTCCATATTTAACATATTTTATTTAGCTTCAATAGCTCGGCAGTTACCCTCGGTCAGTGTGCAGGATGTCCTTTCATCCGGAGCCTTTATTCGAAACCTCCTTCAGTTTAATGCTACGTCATTTATCCTTAGCCAGTGTGTGTTACGCACGTTCGTCCGGAGCCTTCATCCGAAACGTGTAGTTTACATTTTCGTCTGTGATGCCTGGGAGAGTGTTTTTTATAACCTGTCCAATGTTATTTCTGACGCGCGCACATCAAAACCGCGTCATTACCTCGGGGTCATCAATGACATCGGGGGAATTGCAGATTTCTACTCTTGACTGGGAGGTAGTTCCAAGTAAATTCTGTATCTGGCATTTTTACGGGTCTGGTTTGAAATTAAGTGTGAATTAATTTCTGGTAGACACTACAACTGGCACAACATAGGTTAGCACAATTTCATAAATGTAGTTCTTTATCCAAATTCAATGAAATGACTTGAACAAAGGATATCGAAATACATATATGGTATTTTATTCATCATATTAGAATACAAGCGAGTGTGTGATTAAATCTTGTAGAAAAAGCATATGATCATACTGAGGTACAAAATACGTGCATACGTACTCAAAACAAGAAGAAATCAAGTTCAATTTTTACGTACAGACAGTTATCAATCAATGTGACAGAGGACAAATTTTATTACTCTTTAAAAATTATGAGATGACGTCATCAACTTTAGGTGGTTCATTAAATTTGAAATTGAGTAGTTTTTAACTATATTGACGCAGCAAATCTCGGTTAGATGGATCTATATAATTCTTTCTTTTCTTATAAATCTGTTTTCTTCATACAGTTGTTCACAACTTTCTAATTGATAAACAGATCGATATTTTCTGTGAAGAAAGTCACCTTTGGCAGAAAAGTGGACTCAACAGAGAAGAAACTCACAATGACAAGACAATCTATTTAACGACTATTCTTATATTTTATACTTTACCTTTCCGTATTGATAAGTAATGTTATCGTCATAAACAAATATTTATCGAGCACAGGGTGCCGATTAAATATTGAGAACTGAACTCACAACACTGGGTAATACTAAATGTCACTGTAATATATTAAAGAACGAAATGTTCACCACTTACTTGCTATCCGGGTTTCAATCATATTGGTCTCATCAGGCAGTAAAGTCAAATTTTAAAATAACCGCCTACCTATCTAATTACACCAATGTCTTTTACTGTTGTATATATATATATATATATATATATATATATATATATATATATATATATATATATAGTCGGAAGCAAATACAATATGTCACTTGTTCGATTACTACTATAATTACACCTACCATATGGTTTGTTTAGTTAATGGACAACAATAAATTTATTATGGTTGTTCATTGAGCCCATCGGCATGAAACTACAGTAGTAATTGAACATGTGCCATTTAATTTTACGATTTTTTACATCGAGCAAATTGATTGCTGATCTATTTCGGAATAGTATATGTTCAGGATGTGCGTTTTATCAGCTCGGAATGAGAAATTTCAGTCGAATTCGTTTCATTCACTTACGCACAAATACCCTTGGAAAAAGTATTAATCCATCTCTTCAGCTATGAGTTGAATAGCAGGACAGATTGGGTTCTATAGCCTTGGTTGGCAACGTTCTATCGCAGAAAGTAATGGTAACCTACTGCAGATTGCTTAATTGGATTGATCATCCAAGCGTATATCACATATGAAAATTAACTGACTGACTGATATGTTCCCAGTTTACAAAAAAAGTATTTAATATATGCTTTCATTTGTGTGTGTGTGAGCGCATATATATATATATATATATATATATATATATATATATAATTCCTTTAAACAAGTTTTATTAAATTCAGCTGATAAGGTCTATCTGCTAATATTTATTTTTTCCAGTTTTAAATAACTAGTTGCTCATAACGTTTTCTTATGTGTTTGTCGTTTATTTTTAGTTCCTGATAATGACAGAGACGGTAACTTTTAGAAGTTATTGTTTTCCGTATCGTCTCTATTCTCCCATGTTTTGTTATATTTTCACTTAAAATATACGTGTATCGCATAAGCGAAGTCATGTATAGAATATATTCACAGAATTTGAGAATAATGTGCTTAATTTTATCTAGTGGATTGGACTATAAAACTGTGTATTAATATATTAACCTATATTAATTGTTAGTGAATCTGTGAATGGTTATTCAACAGTGTTTCAGCAGTGCGTTTACAAATTTACCTAAAGTTTGCTATCAATGTGTTCTGTATTTAACGTCCTCTTTCAATTTATTCAACTACATCGATCCATTTAAAAAAAAGTACTTTTCAATCACTTATTTAATTAATCTCTGTTGATAACTATCGAACAGTTTATATATATATTATGTTGCTTCGATACATTGAGCGTTACGTTCAGTGCTTATGTTACATATATGTGGTGAAATCGGTTTATTAGAAAACCTATTAAGAGAACAATAAAGCAATTTATCTATCCATGTATTTATCTATCTTCGTATATATTATTGAACTGATCTCAGATTCATTGATTATCAGTTCGATCATTTCTGGCCTTGATCATCGATCATAAATAACTATTCGATTACACATCTGGCGTTCAACAAACTTACCTAAATTTAGTATATATCGACCAAAAAATCTTTATGTAAGTTTTCGTATGTACAAAAGAATTTCATTCTTTTGGCATTTATACACATGCCTGCAAATACCTAATTGCATAAATAAAATCAATGTACTTACATACTTAAATGCGTGCAGATGTATGGAAATTTTGCGTGAAATAATATTCGATCTCTTTGATTTATGGAACAGGTTGAGTTAAGTGCATTGACAAGAAAGTGGATAATATTGAGAAAACAAATATAGACAAATAAACACGTTAACCAAGAAGATATAGGACATTTTTCTTAAGAACAAAAAAGTGTGTTTAACCGCTGCGTAATATTAGTCTTCCTATATGGCATATGAAGAAAGAATTGACAGAGATATGGTTTTACAAAAGGATGATGAGTATATGATTGTCTGAACATGTGAGCAACGAGAAACTTTTGAGAGAAATGGGAACGAAATAGATACTTATACTTCAAATAAATTTAAATTTCTTGGGCACATAATGAGGAAAGAGAACTTGGAGAATAAATTCACAGAACATACTGAAGGTAAAAGATACTGGGGGAAACAGCGAGTAACCCACTTAATTAATTCATGCATAATGATAGTATAACAAAGATTGGAAGGAGTGGTAAAGAGAATAATGCTACAAAGACAGGAGACTGTGGAGAGGCATGATCGTCAATTTCTTGAAGAAACACAACAACAATTTACACGGAATATTTTAAATAAAAGATTCAACAAGTAATTTCCTGAAGAAGAATGTTGTGATAGATGTGTTTGTGTAACAACAAAGATGAGGAGAGTAGTTCGACTCTAAATAAAATAAATAATAATGAATAATAAACAATAATGAATATATAGATATAGATATGGAGAGAGACCGAGAAACAGGGAGAAATTCCAGATATCAATCAAGAAAAGAACTGTGAAAAACATACTTTATAGGATTTTAATATTTCATTAGCAAGGCTTTTTGCGGTAGTTCGATGATTCAAATCATATTCAAAGTAATTTTATATGTATCTTGATAACATCATATATATGAGAGAATAATCAGAAATAAATTGTTTGTGTCGTATAAAAATGTTTTGAAAAAGTAACATTCAAAATCTTGTACTTAACTCGAACGTCTAACAATAATGCGAAATTCGAAAAATCAAAGTTTTGTGAGTAGCAGCATAGTAGTGTCAGCAATGAGTTGTATTATATATATATATATATATATATATATATATATATATGTGTGTGTGTGTGTGTGTGTGTGCGTGCGCGCGCGCTGTGGTAAATATATGACAATTTTAAACCGGCATCATCAAAAAAAGAATTTTCTGATGACCTCTGCAAAACATATCAACTTAAAAGTTTAGCAAGTTCTCTTCCATTCCATGGAACTTGCATTCAACTTCGTACACACAGAAACACGTGCGCGCAGCTTACATAAGCAAAAAAAAAAGTAAAAAGAATGAATATTTTCCAATATAGAGGTGTCCATGGCATACTTGGAGTCTTAGATATTCATAAGAATTAATCCGGTATGCATTTCAGTGTTGGGGTTTGTTTTCCTTCGAGTTTGTCTTTTGACCTCAAAGACAGGGAAAACCGTCCTTACACTTTACGTAGAATTTATGTCAAAATTATGTACCTCCACTCATTCGCTGAAAAAACAGCATGATGGCTCCAAACAGCAAAGTTTTATGGTTAAAATATTTATGTCATTATTAAAAGGAAAGATAAAAGTATATTAAAATTATTTTTGAAAACTTTTTAGTTTTCTTCTAACACGTTTAAAATTTTGGTTAAATATCTTGTTTCTTTTTGACAGCAAATGACCCGTTTTTTACCAGTTTACTATGTCAAATGTAAAGCTCATTCTTTTTGTCGGTGAAAAAAACACATTAATTTGGAAATTCTTGCAAAAATCATATTATGGTCAGATTTTCATTAAACTTTCAGGACTTATTCACAAATGACTGAAATTATTTTTGAAATTATTATTGTTATAAAATCTTAGTAAAAATATTTTTTTACATCTTTTACCCCTCTCCAATTAATTTTAAATTTTTTTTAGAAATTGATGACTGTCCGGAAATATTGTTTTTTTACTTACTGGAAATAGTAAATTTAATTATCTAGCTTTCAATTAAAACTAAGAGAAAACTTTCAAGAAAACTTTCGTTTATTAAAATTACCTTTAAAAGGTAGGTATAGAAAAATGATTTTTTGATGAATAATGAAATTTTACAAGAATTGTTTCCATTTTTAAAACAATTTTATTATTGTAATTTATAGAGTTTTAAATCTTTTAAAATTTTGTATTAACTTTACCCTTTTAGATGATATTATGATTAAGTAAAAACTATATTTACTAATCGTAAATGAAAAAGTTTTAGTACAAATCATCAAACACCAATATTTCTGTCTATATTTTTGAGATGAGGTAGTATTTACACTATTTACATTATTCGGGCTATTGTCCTCATCTTGGTTGCCATTTGTATGGTGTTTCTGCCGTTGTACGCCATTAGCACCTGAAGAAGGCCGGAGCGCATAATGGCCGAAACGTCGTACAAATGGCAGCCAAGATGAGAACAATAGTCCGACTAATATTTTAAAAAGAATTTAGAATTTTTTGCATGTGCCTACACTTGCCGATTTTTGTACATTATCGGAGAATAAGAGTGATAGCTATAGTAAAATTAAAGCCAAAATTTCTAAACTTCAGTAAAACATTAGATTATGGGGACTATTTTCCAATCTTTTAAATATTACTGAGTACTTAAAAGTTGTATAAGAAAATTCTCTTACGTCGATTTTTTTTTTCAATTATGTTTTACAGATGGAGTCAACGTATGACAAGATTAGATATGTTATCACGCTTGTCAGGACGTCAACACCTTAAATAAGCAGCTAATGTCAGGATAAAAAATGCATTTCTGTGATATTTTAAATTTAAAGTAAATAATATTTGTTTCAAGTCAGATTACTTATAGTATATATCAACAAATATTCCTCAGATAAAGTTTCAGAAAAATATTTTTTGGAAGATATTTTGATCAAGAAAATTACAATGCGCAAAAGACGACTAAAAAAGAGGTGCTAAACAGCTATTTTAGTGAATTCTTCTAGTCAATTTAAATTAGTTTTGAAATATTTGAAGTATTTTGCTTACTGAAAATATTAAATTTAATTTATTAGCTTAAAATTAAAACTAAAATAAAATCGTCAAGAAAAAAATTTTCATTTTAAAAATTCATTTTAAAACTTAGGTATTGCGTTTTTTGTGGTGGTAGCTATATATTATATATAGATCTTTCCAGAAATATTCACTCCATAATTTCAGCTTTATGTTATCAATATCCAACACTGAATTACGTGCATTGAAAAGAAAGGTGATTATAAATATTTGAATATTGGAATCTTGGCTTCTTTGTCGGTCAATATATACCGAAATTCTTACATTAATAATTTTTATAATTTAAATCAATTTAATACATTTTGCATAGTAATAAAAAAGGGATTGTTAATTTTATTCATATATTGCTGGTTACATTTACGCATAAACTTCTTTATTCTAAAAACGTTGTATTTATTATATGTAAATCCTGAAAAATGTTAAAATTTTTCAAAAGATGTTTGATGCACATGAATAATAGAACGTCTATGGTGCTCGCTTTTTTTTTCTATTTCACTTGTCGCTGGCTAATGGTTAGGAAGTGAGTCTTGCACATTCAGATAATTACGACTGAGAAATGAGTATGATCTTCATTGGGTGCTTTATTCTTTTGACTTTGTGTCAAAACTAAGCTAAACTTTTTATATAACAAGATACGTAATATATTTGCACCATTTCGACAGTAAGTTTTTTTTATTTCACTTGTTGTTCTTCGTCCTCTAAAGTGTTATGGGTGATACATCCATGGGCGAATGGTTCGAAATCAGAGAGGTCCACGGCACCGTTCCTTGTTTTAGTCTTGTGTTTATTCGAAGCAATGTACTAAGCCCGAACAGTTTATTATTTTTTGTCGGGGCTCGAAGTAGGTAGTGGCAGACGACACGCGAGGTTGACTTTTTTAATTTACTTTTTAGCCTTTGGCTAAAGAGATAAGGCCTGCAAGAGAGCAGGTTGGTCAGTATTCAGTTTCTTTCTCCTATACTGGTTGCCAACCAAGGCTATAGGGCCAGGTTTGCTATTTTAACCATATATGGGGGAAGAGATGGATTCATACCTTTTCTAAGGGTATTACCACGTAAGTGAATGTAATGAACTTGACTGGACGCTAAAAATTCCTGTGTTTCAAAATTTCAAAAAAATCTTTCCATCAATTCTGAATATTGGTTTCTTACACTGGTCAACACGATTTTTGGTGCCAAAAAACAAAACACGCTTTTTAGCTAATTTGATAGAGGCTGATTCAAGAAATAACATGAGATTTTTATGTTTGGCTACTGTTTTTGCTGTACTGAAATTGCTCATTTTTTTAAAAAAAGATCATTTTACGATCTTAGCTGATCGCAACATTTAGTTAATAAAGGTAGTAGAAACCCATCAATTTTTAAGTAGGCCAAGCAGTTTAAGTCAGCCACCTGAAATAAACTATTTTTATGAGAAAAAATTGTTTTTGAGTCAAAGATTTAAAAATAGAGGTATCGAATTTTTCCAATTTATCGCCAAAATTCGAATTAATTGATAAACATCATCAGTAATACACTTTATCAGTAATACGCTAATAGGAGTATTAAGACTCACTTTTAACATGGCCATCTACACCTTTTCCCTGTCAAATTAATCTTTCGCCCATTCAAATTAATCTTTCAACTGCTCAAATTAATCTTTTACCGAGTGAAATTAGACTTCCGCATAGTCTCATGATTAAATTAACTTTATTTATTTATAACTTTGATTTTTAATTTTTAATTTAAATTACACAGTATTAACAACATATTTACTTGTAAAAATGTAAGTAAGATGTCATCTGTCGGTTCTTCATCTGAACATTCCGAAGTATCCGATAGTACTGTTCCAAATATCCGTAAGAGTGACCCAAGCATGGCGTCAGGAGGGGAAAGTACATGAAAATTGATCCCGCTGCCAAAGAATGAGTGAGGATGGCTGGCAGGGATGGTGGTGGTAGGAAGGAAGTGGCGAAGAACAATGGTATAAATGAAAAGACCGCAAGGGGGGGGGGTTATTCGCAGTGAATCTGAGTTACCAAAACGTAGAGGGGTGTTTCGGTACAGGAAAGTCCAGGCAGAACATGAAGAGTATTTACTGGAAAAATTGCCAGAAAATTCTGCAGACACTAAAGCAAAATCTGATGAACGAGATCAATCTCAATGTTGTACAAGTACCATTGACAGACACTTGAACTCAAAACTGATTAGTTTCAAGAAGGCTATCTACCAACCAGATATTATGAATAGTGTTCAGAAAAAAAGAGAAACGGAGGATTTATGTGACAAGACTTTTGGAGCTACAAAGAGCCGTTCTTTTCCAGGACGAGACCAATCTCAACTTATTTTGCAGACATTCCCTTGCTCGTGCACCCAGGAGTTTTAGAGCAGTGATTTTCCTTTCATCGTCGAAGGGATCAATCGTCCACATTCTGAGTTCATGGGTCACACAAGTTTGGTGGCCTGGAACAGGAGGAGGAGGGGGTTGGTGAAGAGGGATACATGCGGAGAATGGTTGTTGGCGGCACTACGTACAGCTAGAGACGAGCATGGAATCATTATGGCAAACACAGTTGAGATTATTGATAATGTCACAGCACATTCTCAAGCTGAGCAGTACATTGGAGGTGCTGCCGATCCTCAGGGAGTTGTTATACTACTCTTGGCCCCTTATAGTTGGCCAAGAGTAGTATAACAACCACATTGAACTATTGTAGTTATTCGTGAAGGCGCATATAAAAGGGCACTATGCGGCAACATTTGGAAATTTATGTGGGAGACTAATTTCAAAACAACTGACTTCGTGATTATCGTAAAAATATTCGCACAAATATCCTCACTTTTATTGCTTTAGCCACAACATTTTGGGAAGAGAGTCTAGAGAGCGTGATAGTCGAGCGTGACATTCCTAAATACTTCTACATTACGGCATCAAAATGGGTTTTGGATTTGAAAGAAAAGAAAGGTGATGCAATTAGAAAAAGAACTCGAAAAAAATAGAAAAGTAAAAGCCTAAGATACTGATTACATGAAATATTCGAACTATAATGCGATTCAGCAAGTGCTTTTTTCGCTAATCCGAATGTCTTTATACATTTGGTAATATTTGAGGTGTTTTGAAAAACATTAATTATACTAATACTCTTTGACAACCAACTTTATAAATTCATAAGCCACTCCAATTATATACTTATTTATGACTTGTGTATGTGCACAAGTTCGTTTTTCGATTAATTTGTTCGTTTCAAAACTCCAGTTAAGATTGATCATCAGCTGAGTTACTTAGATTCATGCTGCATCGACCTAATCAGAAGTGCGTAATTTCATGTGTGATAACCTAATAATACATAACTGTACAGTTATAAGACAACGAAGTTCTGAGATAGATAGATAGATAGATAGATAGATAGATAGATAGATAGATAGATAGATAGATAGATAGATAGATAGATCGGTCGGTCGGTCACATTGCTACTGTAATTTTTAGAAACACTTTAGAAAAGGAATGTGAGCATCCATTATACCAGGGGAAAAGTTTATTTCCACATGATTTAAGTAGTTTTGATAAATTGAAAAAAAAAAAAAAAACACATGCCAAACTATTGAAAATCTAAAACAATGTAAAGAAGAAAAGTTGTCAACAAAATAATTATCTTCTAAAAAGTCAATCCCAAAACACTTAACGTTCTAATGTGGTAATCTTATAAAGTGCATATATATGCTTAATTGTCACCAAATATTTAACAAATAGTGCTTTTTGCCAGAGTTATTTAATCTTAAGGGCTCGGAATTCCCACGTTAAAAACCGATCTTGTGTCACATCCGGCCTCAGTGCGGAGGTTTCTGGTAAATATCCAGAGTTATTTAATTTAGGAAAGAGCAAAGAAATCAGAGCTCTGAACAGGTAGGATCAAAACGTGCAACTAGGTAGAGGATATGAAGAGTGAAAGGTAGATAACACACACACACACACACACACACACACACACACACGTGTGTGTGTGTGTGTGTGTGTGTGTGTGTGTGTGTGTGTGTGTGTGTGTGTGTGTGTAAATATTCTCAGTTGGCGCGAATTTACAGAAAAAAACAGAAGCCATACATATTGCAATAATTTCTCCAAATGGCCAGTGATTTTCAAGAAACTTGATAACTTTACACTTCAGTCTGTGTATGATCAATAATAGAAAAAAGCTAAGAGTTAGTAAATATATCAGATATTTTTATAGAGGTATAAACAGATTAGCAAGAAAAGAGTTACAGGTTAATTTAATTTAGTCTGGTAAAGACCATGTTATTTGGCCACCAAGTAAGTATCGAACTGACGATATCGGCCGACGAGATTATCTGTCTAATCATCGCTCTACAAATAGACCGACTTATGTAGATATTTACTAAAGTTAGCTTAGTCAAGAACAAGGATATATTAGATGCGAAGTTTTTGGTCTTGATGCATATATGAATAGTTCTTAAGACAAATTTGCTTACTATTACTCTAGAGAAGGCGTCTCAGATAAAGGTGCGTATGTGCATGTGTATGTGTATGTGTATGTGAGAACCTTTCAGAAAGACAGGTGAACGACAGGTTTGAAAAAAAATGGCATGTCGACAATATGCCTGTGAAAATTATTAGACACTGAAGAAAATAAAATAAAATTAAGAATGGGATAGGAAGAGTTAAAAACGTAATTAAATGTAATTATAAGTTGTGGAACTTCGACAACGTCGATTACAAATATAAAAGACAAGGGTTGAGGGAGAAGATTAAGAATTTTGCCGCCAACACCGAACGAAGATCATTTGACAGTGTCTTTTTCAGACACTTTTCTAGAAGAGAGAGAGAGAGAGAGAGAGAGAGAGAGAGAGAGAGAGAGAGAGAATATGTGTGAGGGAAGTAGAAATTATGTAAATGAAAAATAGATAAAATGTTAAAAAATAGGATAATCAATGAAGAAAAATGGAGAGTGGTCAGAATGCGAAACGGTTGAATAAAGATGACTGGAAAAGAAAGAAAGAAAGAAAGAAAGAAAGAAAAAAGAAAGAAAGAAAGCAAAGAAATGAAGATGGATGAAAATGCTTGAAATGAAAGTAAAAAGAAAAAATGAATTAAAAATTAGAAAATGAGGAAACATGAGGAATAGATAGTGGGAAAGAATAGATAAATTTAAAAGAAAAAGAAAGCAGCAAATTCTGGTAAGATATAAATGGTTTGAAAAGGACGTGAATAATGAGAAGAGGGTAAAAATGAAAAGGCTAATAAATAAAAATCAAACCCAATCAAATGAAAGTCAGTTAGGAAAGAAGCAGAATCAAAGAGAAAGAAAGACTGATAAAAAGAAACAGAGAAAGTATCTGAAAGAAATAAATGATTGCAAAAGTTAAACCGAAAACAGAAAGAAAAAGGGACAATATTAAATAAAAGAGAAGAAAAGTAAGAAAAGCTGAAAAAAATTATAGATGTCTTCAGTGAATGGAAAAAAATCAACTAAATGTGTGAACGAAGAAAGAAAGAAGAATAGAGAAGGACGGAAGTGGGTAACAGCTCAACTCGGCACGGCTCTTTGCACAAAAGCTTCATTTCACAACTTTCCACTCAAAGTGCTTTCCAGAAGGGGCGAAGAAATTATCATTATTATTATTATTATTATTATTATTATTGTTGTTGTTGTTGTTATTATTATTATTATTATTATTATTATTATTATTCTTTTCTTTCGGTCTCCATCATTTTTCATCTCCTGCAATCTTCATGACACACTTCGTTTCCCTTCCCCACCTTTTTTTCTCTCCAATTCGTTCGTTGCCTGTCGTCTATCGTCTACATTTCCACAGGCATATCGTGTCGTTCGTGCTGATTTCCCGGACAGGAGGCCGGATGGTCGCGTCTCCAATTTCATGGTGCGCACGAAATGGAAGAGACCCACGGAGCAGACGACATAAAAGCAGAAATAAAATCGTCAACCTATGAAGAAGTAAATCTAATTGCCTCAGATTGTTGTTACTTTGGCAAATGGAAGAAAAACTTAACGATATGTGGTTCTGTTCATTTAGATTGTTCTTTAGCATCTCTTTCTTATTATTATTTACTTATATTACTTCTTATTTGTTTAGCTTGCTGACTTGTTTCTTTTACTTTTTAGTGAGGAAAATGAGAAATATTTCAAACGGAGAACGAGAATTGGACGCAACGTGATGGAAAAGAAATGGATGAGGCGGGAGAGAGTAGAAGTAGAAGATAATAAAATGAGGATAGGAATGAAAAGAAGAATTGTGGTAAGGAGAAAAGCAAACCAAAATGAATTTAAAATAAAAGATAATGACGAACTGGCTGAAGGTAAAAGAAAGTAGTAGGGAAGAAGGACAAAGTGATGCATTGAAAGAGAGAGTGAAAGAGAGGGTGAAGGAGAGAGTGGGTGAATAAAAGGAAAGAAGAAGTACAGTGAACTGGAAAATGAGGTGATTGTCGAAAAAAGAAAAGAAAGAAAAATAAATGATGTCAATAAAGAATTAAAGCGAATTTAAAAAAAAATCGGAGGTGAAGGTTGGAGAAGAAAATTATTTGCAGTGGTGGAAGCAACGTGACATCCAACAGAGCCAGCGGATGGATCTTATGTGTCGATAGTGTCAAAAGACAGGGGACAACAACACCAACGACGACAACCAGAGCAATAGTAAAGAAGACTGAACACTCCTGTCACCCATTCAAGCTGCAGCCCCAACCTTCCAGTGAAGGAAACAACACGACAGACTGCAGCAAACAGATGGAGCGACACACAGACACTCTGTAAAGAGTCTGAAAAAAGTGCAAAAGAAAGAAAGAAACGTAAATAATAAAGAGATATAAACATGAGAGAAAGGGCAAAAGAAGCCGTTTTAATGGAAAATAGAAGGAAACAAATTTAAGATGTCTAAAGCCGCCTGTCTATCTCCAAACTCTTTCACCCCTTCGATTATTATTATTATTCTTATTATTATTATTATTATTATTATTATTATTATTATTATTCCCAGACTAAAAGACAAGCCAAGGCATCCCCGCCCATATATTTTCTGCCTTGCAGGCGGGCGACGGAAAGTTCCACGATTGGGGTTCCCTTTTTTCACGTCCTTGTTTTAAGAAAAGGCAGATGGTGACGAGAAATAGGTGGGGGAGAATAAGAAGTTGGCTAGATGCGTATATGGGGGTCCTGGACACGAGGATAAATGAACATATCATATTGATACATATATACCCGTAAGCCTAAAATGCATAGATACACGCACATGCCTGTCTGTCAAGTAAAACTGTAAAAAGAAAGAAAGAAAGAAAGAAAGGCGAGAAGATGAAATGGAGGGAAAGATTGGAAGACGCACATTAGAAACCACATGGATACACACATACGGAGGTGTGTTCGTGTACGCACAACAGCACAAGAATGGCTTATGGAAATAGAGAAGCGGGATTTATAAAAGTATGACAGAATGAATGAAGAGAGGGAAACCGTAAATATGGGCAAGTGTAAAAGGACATACGAATAAAACGTTATCAACGTAAAATTTAATCTATGCCTTTTCGCATACGCACTCACGCGTGCACTCACACATACACACACCCGTATGTGTATGTGTGAAACTTTAATGGTCAGGCGAAAGATAACGAAATAATGTACATAAGAATACTTACGAAAAACAAGTAATCGTTATAAATTGAGAAACAAAAATCATTGCAACTACTCTCTCTCTCTCTCGCTCTCTCTCTCTCACACACATTTTGGTAGAAGTTTCAAAAGTTTCTGTGCACGTGTCAATGAAGCAGGCGCATGTGTACTCACATGTATGTAAGTATGTCTATCGGCAAGCAATGCTAGTATTCTGAAGCAAATCAATTTCATTGAAATTAGGTGTTCCTAAAATTTAGTAGATTTTCTTGTATCACAAGCACACACGTATATATATATTAAATCTCTCTCTCTCTCTTTCTCTCTCTCACTACGCACGCACAGACATATGTGTATGTATGCGTGTAGAGACTGACGATTACGGTGCAGGGTTTAGACGTATTTGTTGTCGTAAGTTCGGTTCTCACTGCTTGCCTCACGCTAGCGCCAGGCTCACTTATTATCATCATCATTATTATTATTATTGCGTTGTATCCATAAAATGCCTGTATCATATGGTTTTTATTTGCATTTGTTTATTGAACGTTTATAATTCTAAAGATTTTTTCTACGCTAAAATAAGTCCATATAATAACCTACTGCCTTGTGTGGCTCTTGGGTGAACTTTAATAAAATAAATAATAATAATTTGCAGCAGCTTAATACTCAAAGAAAGTAAGAAAGAAAGAAAGAAAGAAAGAAAGAAAGAAAAGATGAAAAACTGATTCCACTAATCAATTTTTCGGTAAATATGTAATAGGAAATTTTAAAAAAAGAATTAATAATATGACTACTATCTAGTCACAAAGTGTAAGACAATTAAAAAAAGATTTACATATAAGTCACTAAAAGTCAATAAAAAAGTAGGAAAAAAGTTTGTTAAAAAAAGTAGATCAATCGTTGCTTCCTTACTTAAAGCGGTGATAGGCTTAACAACTTACTTGTCATTTAAAAGATATTTATGCGTGGATGTTATCTTAATACATTTGATATACACACTATATACATTCAATAATTTACACATCTAAAAATCTAATAATTTTCGTCTTTATTTGTTAGAAATAACGGACATTATTAAACTAAATTCATTTAAAAAATATGCTTTTCTGATAATCTGCTGTTAACAATCACGTTTATAATCAAATGAAATGAATGGACATATCACTATGTTCTGCGCGTGCGCAAGCGTTTCCGTGTATGTATTAGTATTATATAAACATGTAGATGCATAAGAAATAGAAAATTTTTGAGCGTTATATGAGAGAAGTTGATGAAGGAAAACGCATCGTTCAAGAAACATGTGGCTTAAAGCGAATCACTTTGAAAAGAGAGGATGAAGAGAGAAGCTAAAGTACAACTGCTGGAAAAAGAAACAGTTCTACTAAATAAAAGTATTAAACATTATGATCTATCTATCTATCTATCTATCTATCTATCTATCTATCTATCTATCTATCTATCTATCTCTCTCTCTCTCTCTCTCAATAGTAACTTAACATATACCTACCATACAGCTTTCGTAAGCTTCGTGCGTGTATGATTTCATATCACACTCTTAAAAGCAGAGTGGAAAGAGAAGAAATAAGGAAGTGAGTATATTTATGTAAGCACATTAATTTACGTTGGGACAAATTTCTGTCAGTCTATCTATCTATCTTTAATGGATTTATTTTAATCCGACATTTTTATTGGCTCAAACATTAATATAGTGGACACTTCATATTTGAAATAGGCATTGAAAATGTCCTCTATAACATTTGAAATAATATAAGAAACGCCGGTGAGAAATAACTTTTCTGACTCTCTCTAACTCTCTTTCCACACACACACACACACACACACACACACACACACACACACACACACACACACATATATATATATATATATATATATATACAGGGAAAAGTCGGGGGGTGCAGAATAGCCCGGAAATAAACTATAGAGATTAAGGTACAAAGCAAGAAACGAACGTATAAACGTGCATACACTTACAGCGAAATAAACACAATATCTTTCTTTGTACCTATCTGTATTCATGCTCTCTCTCTCTCTCTCTCTCTCTCTCTCTCTCTCTCTCTCTCTCTCTGTGTGTGCTTATCTGCCTGTCTGTCTTTGTATGTGTGTGTGTATCTAGATGACAAATGGAAAAGGTGGGAAGAGAACGAAAACTTTGGGAAATTCGGAGTGAATTATTTAATTTCAAATAATAAGGGATGCATTTTAGGGTTGTTAGTTAAAGACATGCATATGTTTATAGTTTACTGTGATTATATTCTGTCAGTTTAGTGCCATACGTGATACACGCTTTGGGTGATCATGTTTCGAAAGAGACATGACTGACTCGGCAGAAGATTATCCCGCAGTAGGTTGCCATTGCTTTCTGCGGTATACTGGTTGCCAGCCAAGGCTACAGAACCCAATCTGTCCTATTATTTAACCCATAACTGGAGGGAAGAGACAGATAATACTCTTCCCAAGGGTATTTATGGATACGTGAATGCGAGGAATTCAACTAGAATTCGAACTCAACTCCCAGATTTGTCGTTCCGAGTCGATATTCACTGCATCACAACGCACATATATGAATTTTCCCATATATTGTAAAACTACTCAGCAGAAAAGCTTGTTTGGGTCCTCATGAGAGTGTTTGATTACATGGAAAATTTGAAATATTCTTTTAAAAATTATTAAAACCAAACACGTGTGGAAAAAAATTTAAACTGTTTCATGCATATAAACAAACACGGCTTTTCTTGTAAATAAAAGTATATTGTGTCTGAGTAGTTTTATACGTGACAGAGACGACTCCTTATGTCTGCATTTTAAAATATATTATTATCTATAACAGTCAGAGAGAGTAAATATTCAAATTAGTCGCTTAGCCTCCAAATGTGATCAGATATGTAAAATACATTTTTAAGATTTATGTGTAATGATACACAAATTATCAATTAATATTGGGCTTATATAAATTTCCGAAGAAGCGTATTTAGTGGTTTGTGTATGTGTAATTTCTTAACGTTCCCCCTCACACATATATATGTACACACACACACACACACACACACACACACACACACACACACACACATATATATATATATATATATATATATATATATATATATATAGAGGTACCTCCACTCATTTGTTTTAATTGAAAGATTAAATTTACTAATTCCAGTAAGCAAAATACTCTAGTGTATTTCAAACAGAAATTGTATTGTTTGGAATGTAAAGTTTTGACCATTTTTTTTTTTTGCCTAATTTTTCTTAATTTCTTAAATTTTCTTAATTTCTTAATTTTTCAATTTATCGGCTATTCTTGAGCGATCGACACATTTGTAAACAAAAGTTAATTCTTAGTTTTAAAAATCTTGCAAAAATAAAATGTGACAAATTGTTTGTGGAAAATTAGCATATTTGTGAAACATCATTTTTAAAAAATTACAAAATTTAATGTTAAATTAATCTGGTTTTCACAAGTATTACTTATTTAAAGTATGAGTTGAACTTTCTCACCTTTCCTCCGTATTTAAAATGTGATGTCAGCTCGGAAGATGCGAGATAAGTGTATGACGTTCACAAAAGACATAATTGTACATTTTTTTCTGTAAGGGGAAGAAACCGTGAAACACATGACCATTTAATGTACACATAGTTATTATCATCCAAAAATCTTCAAATACACACACACAAATTAAAATTATTCAAAAATACGAAGGCACGACGATTTGTATTAAACGTTTCAATTTTCGATTAATAAATAAAATCTTCACTTAATAAGTTAAACTAAACTAACGACAACAAATCTTTAAAGCATTTTAAAAATACTTTTGAAACTTTAAAAATTATTATAATTAAAAAAAATTAAAAGAATTATTTTAGAACTTCGTTATTAATCGAAAAAAATCTTTCAGACTATAATGTCCTTAATATATATATATATTATTAAAGCAATTAAAAGCTTATCAAATAAGATAATGTCATAGTTTTATTGAATTTTTTTATTTTACTATTGGGAGCAGGTTTTCTGAAATAAAAGCAAAATGTTTTTAAAAAAATAATACATACTAATGAGTCCTGCGTTAAACTAAAATAACAAATTTTTCCAAAACAAAATTTTATTTCTTAAAATGTCATGAATTTTCGTGGCGATGTAAAAATGTAACAGATGTAAAAAGAATTACCAAGATTTTTAAAAAATAATAGTTTAAAAAATAATTCATTTGTGAATAAGTCCTGAAAGTTTCATTAAAATCCGACAATTATTTGATTTTTGCAAGAATTTCCAAATTAATGTTTTTGAATTTTGTTTTTGCCTAATTTTTCTCAATTACCAGAAAAAAAAAGTTCCGTAATAATACATTTTCCATTGTAAACTCTCGCAGCGATTTGGTTACCCGCTATCTAAAATGAAAACAAGATTTTTTAGCAAAATTTCGAATTTAGTAAATGGATTAAAATTTAAAAAACAAATAATAATAAATACTTCGATCGTTTCTCTTAATAATAACATAAACAATATTTATGGAAAAAGTTCGTTTTTATTATGTTTGGAGCATTTTTTCTTCATGCTTTGCTGTTTTTCAGCGATTTAGTTCAGGTACCTAATATATATATATATATATATATACAGGTTTCATTAAAATTGACAAGTTATTATATATGGCTAAGTTGTTTTATGTAATTTTTCATGTGATCTTATGATTTTTTTCTTTTAACTTTAACTTTTTAACTTAACTTAACCTGCATAAAAGAGTGATTGCTTCCTCCCCCATACATACACAGAGTGTGTATTTGGGCAGAAATACCTTTTTTAAGATTCATTAAGACAAATGACAAGGTACTGCGAGTTAACTTTTCATTTAATTTTTTCCTGTGTTCGTAAGAAAACATTTATACAGATAAGAAAAATTAAATAAAACCTTAATTGTACCTTTTCGGTTGTCTTTAATGAAACTCATATATAAGTGTGTGTGTGTGTGTGTGTGTGTGTGTGTGTGTGTGTGTGTGTGTGTGGTGTGTGTGTGAGAGAGAGAGAGAGAGAGAGAGAGAGAGAAAGAGTTAAGTTGTGGATCAAGATTTAGTGTGCCTATTGGTTACTGTGTATAAATTATATGTACGTACGTTAATTCCACTTGTGTTTGTTTCCTTATTTTTCAAGGTAAAGGAAGTGCAAGAAAAAAATGCACTCTACATAGCGGAGGGAAATATTTAAATTATGGGACTAATGGAGGGAAAAGAATATAGCTAGGCAAGTATAATATGAGTAAATTTAACGGGCATGCATGCACAGACGCGTACATAAGCTATGACAAATAAGTAATATAATGAATATTTTCATGGGAATCTCAGATTTGTGATTAGCCTAAAAATGAAAATAGGGATGACCATTTTAATTAAAGTGACTAATTATATTAGAATTACGTAAAGCTTAATTTAACAGAAAACTAAAAAGAATGTGTTTAACTTCCAAATACGATGACCCACCTGCCTGCCTGTCTGTGTTGGAAAAGCGTATTTAGAATCCTTGATATAAATAACCCACATGCATTGAGATAGAAAGATAGATAGATAGATAGAGAAAGAAAGAGTGACAGACAGACAGACAGAGAGCGAGACAGAGAGAGAGAAAGAGAGAGGAAGAGAGAAAAGAGGAGAGAGAGACGTAGAATGTGTACTGTATAGTAATAAATGATAATGAGCCTCACTAACACTATGGTATATTTTGGGCCGTGGCAGTACCATGAACTATATAGTTGGAGCTTGACCTCCCAGTCGAATGTAGGTGAGTGCTGCTGATGAGATTATTGAACAAAGCTTGGGATTTTATATAGACCACTCAATTTGAATAGAAAACTGGGGAAATAAATGAAGAACGGGAGAGAGAACGAAAAGAAAAAGACAGATAATGAGAGAGAGAGGGGAATTTCTGTAAGAAACCACAGAGAAGAGATTGAAAGAAAAAAGAAAGTGAAGGGAAAGTATGAGAAGAGAAAATGTGAAACGATAAGTAATATTTTTCGTTTCGTTGATTTTGATGTAATATGAATCAATGGGTTAGGAAGTTTGGTTTACGTCCGATCTGGAACCAATATCATCTAAATGGCGATGTTGGTTGTAAGAACAGTGTATGTGTGTGTGTGTGTGCGTGAGAGAGAGAGGGAGAGAGAGTGGGGGGGGGGGGCGAAATATTTTGCAAAATATTTCTGAATATAATAGTATTTTTATAAGAATATGCATACAAATGAAAGAATATCGTATATAACATGTAAAAGTTATTACTTTAATTTATTATGTATTTTATTATTTATATTGAATAATAATAATAACAATGGCAATTTAAAAAAAATAATGTCAATACTGGGCTATTTGTAAAAATATAGATGTAAATATTGAAATTTTTTTTTTAATCATTTCACCCCGAGCAAGGCAGAAATGCCACTGATGAACGGGGGGCTACATAACTGTAAAAAGTTTAATTAGAAAAGAATGAGGAGTACAAACTAGTTAGAAAGGAGCAATAGAAAGCCGAGAATGCAGGTGCGATGACAGATACATAGGTGGAGAGAAAGGGAAGGATATACGGGGTTAGGGAGAGAGCTAGAGTGCAGTGGTTAATAGATGAGTATTGACATTGCATTTAAATTTCTGGAGGTTGTAGCCGTCAGGAAAGCAAGAATATGGGTGCGAGTTCCACAGGCGGGAAGTGCGAGAGAAGAAGCTGCAGCAGTAGAATCGTCGTCTGCATTTGGCTAACCTAACTGTGAATGGGTGGGACCCAGTTGCCAATCTGGTTGCACGGGTAAACACCTGTTGAGGAGGCACCAGTGACTTAAGTTCGTCCGAGCAGAAGCCATGAAAGTATTTATAGAACAGACAAAGGGAGGCCACATTTCGATGGTGGGGAAGTGGCTGCAGTCGAGCCGCCAGATCAGTACCTATCACATTACAGACTCTCCTTTGGAGCCTGTCGAGAACACTGAGGAGAACGGCAGGAGCGCCTGACCATAAATGGCAGCAGTACTCCATGCACGGACGGATGGTTGACTTGTATATATGCAGGATGGATTCAGGCGGAAAAAACATCCTGGATCGACATAGTGACCCAACCTTCTTAGCAGTAGATTTAGCTATGAATTCAATATAGTGGTTCCATTTGAGGTCTGAGGAGAGGGTAAGGCCGAGGTGGCGTAATGTGTTGCTCTCAGGGAGAATCACTTGGTCCATGCTTTTTGGGAGGCAGGAGAGGTTGCCTGTGATGGTTGACAGACAACAGCTTGGTCTTAGACGCATTGAAGTTGACAAGCCACTTCTTGCCCCAATTCACCACAGAGTGTAGATCCCGTTCAAGGTCAGCAGCGAGATTATGTTTGTCCGCCACGACAGGTTTCTTACTGGTGCGGGAGTATATTGTGGTGTCGTCTGCGTAGATGCCTACTTGGGAACTGATCTCATCTGGGAGGTCGTTGATGAAAATAAGGAAGAGCGTCGGGCCCAGGATAGAGCCCTGTGGGACACCAGCATGCGTGCTGTAGGATGAAGAGGCATGCCCATTCAAAACGACCTTCATTTTGCGGTTATTTAAAAAAGATAGGATTAGGTCAAGCAGGCGACCGGTAATACCGTAACCCCGTAGCTTGCATAGGAGGCCAGAGTGCCAAACCCTGTCAAAAGCCTTGGAGATGTCCAGAGCAACCGCACGAGCCTCGTCATACTCATCAAAGGCCTGGAGCATGTACTCCGTTACGGTTGTTAGCAAGTCGGCCGTGGACCTGGCAAAGCGGAAGCCATATTTGCCTGTCAGAGAGGATTTTGTCGGCAGTAAGATGTTTAACTATTTCAGCATTGATTATGGCCTCGAATACTTTCCCGAATATCGGTAGAAGACTGATAGGACGATAGTTGGATAGGTCCGAGGGTTCACCATAATTCTTAAATACAGGAACGACTGAAGAGAACTTCCAGTATGCAGGAAAGCAGGAAGCAGAAAGGCAGTAGTTAAACAGTTTAGAGAGGACAGGGGAACGTTCAGGAGCACACTTCTTAAGGACTATCACCGGGATTCCATCGTCTCCATTCGCTTTATGGGGGTCGAGTTTTGAAATTACTCGGGAATATATTCATAATGACAATATAAATAAAAGTAATGGAATGAAAACTTCACTCAACACAACCGGTGTGTTGAGTGATAATTTTTTTAAAAATATAGATAGATAGATAGATAGATAGATAGATAGACAGAGAGAGAGAAAGAGAGAGAGAGAGAGAGAGAGAGAGAGAGTAAAACGCTCACTCATAAGGAGTTGTAAGGTTTTTCTGCTGATATTTTTCAATATTTGTGTGTTTATATATGTTATGGAATTGGTGTTTTTTGATACTTTTGTGTGTAAATCTGCGTGCGATTTTTTGCTTGATGAATGTCATGTCATTTGGTTGCCTTATTTCTTTTTTTGTTTTTTTCATGAGAACATGTGCATTTTTCATTTTTTTATTTTTCTAGTTTATTCTAGCAAAATTTGCAAACAGTATTTGAAGGAAAAGTTAGCAATAATCACCTTTAAAAAGCAAAGAAAACTGCTAAACAAGAAAAATGAAATAATGGGAAGATGACGGCATTCAAATAAACATTCAAATAAAAACTTTGCCACTTAAATACTAATACATGCAAAACAAATAAATACAATATAAAACACAATTCAATTACAAACACAATTCACCAATTCTAACAATTTACCCCTAATAATACCAAACGAATATTAATTAGAAAAGAATAATGACAATATCAATAACAAACAAATACCCAAACCCGCTAAAACTAACACATACATCTACCACAATATAAAAACAAACATCCGATGACACTCATTACAACACAAAAAATACACATACGCAAATGCACAAACACACACACATGTATACATATAATATATAATAATACCAATAGTGATAAAATAGAAAAAAGAAAAACGAACAAAACCGCACAATGAGAAGTGTAGAAAATATACTCAACCATTCTATGACCAAAAATGCACCAATTTACATTAAAAACACATACACATCACCCACAACCATACGGGTTTGTGTACCCACAAACTTGCAACCACGCATTCAACCGTCACCCTTAAAGCCAATCGATCAACACATGACAAAATAATAAATCACCGAACATCCAGCACTTCTTCAAAATCAGCAGAAAACCAGAAGATAACAGAAGAAAGAAGAAAAAATTAAAAAAAAAATAAAGAAGAAAGAGAAGAAAGAAGATAACCAAATAACATGACATTTATCCCAAAAAGAAAAAAAAACTGCGAACACATAGGTTTACACACAGAAGTAACAAATAACATCACTTATCAGCAGAAAAACCGTACAAACCCTGATGAGTGAGCGCATTCTTATATGTTCACTAAACTTAAAAGTTGGCATGATGGAAATAACGTCGAACAGTGTGTGTGTATGTGTCTTTGTGTGTGTCCTACTTCTGAACACCAACAACTGTATGTATAACTCAGAAAAGAATATATATATATATAGTATTTAGTAAGTTTCCGTTTTTCACCCCCAGCTGCTGTAACCGCCCCCAAAACAAAAGCCGAGTGAACTGGATTTTTCACCTCGGGAGATTGAATTTGTAGACCGTAACGGTAAAGGGATTTTTCCATAAGTATGCACACTTGTATACTAATTTAAATATGCCTGACTGTGTGTATGCAAGTATTTTATGTGTGTGTGAGGAGGGGTGTTTGCCGGGAATATCTATCTGAATGGTAGAAAGTGTTTGTGCCAAATGGGAAGGTCAGCAAATACTGTCACTTGGTTGGAAATGTCATTTTTAGCACTTATTTAATATCTTTCCTGGCCTTTCTTTCTTCCACTTCTTAGACTATAATCATTTTCTCCATTTTGCTCTTTCGTGTGCTTACTCTCTCTTCATTTTCCATAAGATTTATTTCTCTCTCACTCACTTTATTATATATGCATTTTCGATTATTACTATTCACTTTTTCCTACATGTTTAAATGTTTAATGATGTTTACAAAATAAATATTTATTTTTCAACATTATCTTCTTAATTATCAAAGCATTTAACGAAGTAAAAGAAACAAAACAGTCAAAATTGAGTTAATAACATTGTCAGTTTACTGACATATTGATCTACCCCACACCACACACATATATATATTATTTAAAAACGACGTCTATCGTCGATTTCAAACACGAGTATCCACTGAGAATAACATTTGAAATAATGTGTCATATTATATAGTCATCTGATCTGATCTGTTTCGCTGTATCACAGCCCATCAGTACGGTTAGACATCCGATTACTTTTACCCAGGATTAAAACCCGACCGAATTGGCGTCATTCGGCAATTCTACCTCTCAGCTAGTGGCGCTCGATAGAAGGAGGCATACTTTTATTCTGTGATGTATCATACGTCTGTAGTTAGAGTGCTTTAATTTATTACTGAATGACCGATATATATGTTGTGTGTATTTAGTGTATCAAGGCAGCAAATAATTTTCTAAACATATACACATATACTGTTAAATATAACAGACAATGAATGTCTGTTATATTTAATCATGAGCCGTTCTAAACATCGTATTTTGGCTTTAATTTCAGGTAAAAATAAAGACAAAAATAAACATAACACTATTATAATATTGCAACCAAATGCATAATAACTACAAACATGATGAAACAACATTCAAAAACAATACGTAGAAATGTTAAACTAATAAATAATAATAATCAATTTAAGCTCATTATATATTATAAAAAATTAAAACAATTGACTTCATAGTCTCTAATAACCCTACAACCACACAACTAAATCCTCTACAGAAAACCAATGTAATGTACATGCCCGTTCAGAGATTGCATCTCTGGTACTAATAATAAACCCACTACATATATTGGTTTTACTACAACCACGCTCTCCTGTAGACTTACCTGTCATCTTTCTGATCAGAGTGCAATTAAACAACATTTCTTAGAAAAACATAGCCATGTAGGCAATATTAGACAGATTTTAGTCGATAACACAAAAATACTCCCTCATACAAACAGTAAAAAAAAACCTTCAGATATTGGAGACTAATATTAAAGTGAAGTTGGGCGATTAGAACAAATCGTGGTCACCACATATTATCCACAAAATATGTCAGTGAACTAGGGATATTCGAATATCACTTAAGTTTGGCATTTCGATTATGTGGCACGAGCGACAAAATCATTGACGACTGTTACATTTGCTTAATTAATATGGCTGACCCTAACAAGGAGAAACAAAATTCTGTGATATATCCTTCTCAATTTAGCTACCAGACCTATTCCACACACAGATGAAATCCCTATTCCCGTCTTCAAAGTCTTCACGTTCAGTGTTATAGAAGAAGCGGACCATGATGATATAAAATTTAATGAGGACAGATCAAGAGAATTGGGATAAAAGAGAGATGGCAGATTAGTGTTGGAAACTGAAGAGATAGACAAAACTGTGAATTATTCTCGAAAATAAAAAATGAAAGATCTTACTATGATTGTTCTTTTTAAACTTCATATTCAATCTAACGTATTTGTATCTTGATATATTTTTCTTCTTACCTCAAATTTTATTTGGTTTGTATAGCTGTTTATTTTTCGCTTTTCAGACATATGACTTAAAATGAGCAACTTCCCTGTTTTTACTTATCATCTGAACCAAGAAAACTAGAATCAACTGAAAAAAACATGATATTCGAATTCATCACCATGAAATTGTTTAAAATAATTTAATTTATTATATTAGGTCTAATTAATTTGCAGAGGAACGTTAGGTCAACATTTAAAAATGGACAAAATTACGTCTAACGTACATTCTCTAAAACAAAATATTTTATAGTAATAATTAACGAAAGAAGACAAACATTGTTTTAGTAACAATATAAATCTATATTAACGAATATACATTTGATTATAACCAGTTGTGCACAGAGAATTAATCAATGTAGGCAAAGTTTGAATGAAAAAATATTGCATAAGAAAATACTCGTGTAAGTTAGGAAAAATGTTCAGAGAACAAAATATTGAGTTGTCTCTCTTTGGTCGTTAAGTTCAAAGAAAGTAAATTTGTTTGTTTGTTTTAAAGTTATTATTTTTGTCGACAGTTCACTTGTAGCTGTTTTAAATTTAAAGTTGAATGTTATGAAAGAATAAGAGTTTGCTGGAAGGTAATTCGTGTGAAGAAAGTTATTGAGATAAATGTTATGTGTGCGTCGAAAGAGTTCTTAGCTTTGGCAGTTTCACAGAGTGAGTAAATGAGTGAGTGAATGCATGAACTTTGACAGCAAAAAAATACTCAATGGTGAAAGTAACAGATCTCAGAGTTTTTATAGGTGTCAGGTAGGATCAACTTAGCTGCGCGGGAAAAAAACAAAAAACTTTATCTTACCTACCGAGGATACTACTGGTTGAAATCAACCAATCACAATTCGAGTTCACATAAAATTAAGAAGAGGAAAATTGGAAGGGAAATACTAAGCAATTAACGAAGAAAAGTAAGTTAGTTAACTATTTCATTAACCAATATCTCCGGAAAATTGGAAAAGAAATGAAGTCCAGAAGCATAGACAATGTATTAAAATGTAGAGGAAAACGAAAAAATTACAATAACATCATACAATGAAAACCACCACAGAAGAAGTGTTCTGATCTCAAAAAACACTTTGAACCACATTTTAACACTGACCACACTAAACTGAAAACGCCTGCAGAAATAGAACATATACCAGTATACATCCACTCATTAAAAAGTCCGTTTCCAAACATAAACAATGAATGAAACTACTGATGAAGAAATTAAGAAATATTTTAAAAAACTAAGGAATATTCAAGAACACCTTGACATTGAGAGTGAACTTTTTAAAATAGTTTATTTACTCGCGGAATTCAATGACAAGTTTCAGTTAAATCCATTATGATGAAAGTATTAATTAACATTGTATTAATTAGGTTCTCGTTCTCGATTTGGTTTTCGGTCTGATAAAGAGTGAAATGATGGTATATATGACATCAAACAACTTCAGCAAACTGCATATCCTTCTAATAGTTAAGTGTATACCTGCTACATTAGAGTAGCATATGACCACATCACTAGAAACTTCTTCTCAATCATTAGAAACCGTTTTCCAAGCTCCGAATCTATTGAATACATCGATCTAACAGAGGAACTTTATCGGTTCATAAAATTTTAAATGTCTGACGAGGATTCCAGTACGGAAACATTTAAAGTCTCATCAGGCTTACGAGAAGGAGGTAACAAGAGCTCCAGCATATTTTTTAATCTCTTACTAAACTATGTCCAGCGCATTTACAAATATATATATATATATATATATATATATATAAGATTGGCATTGATCATTAAGTTTTCTATACCATAAAATCGAATATACTAATAGAAGTCAGTGACTGTGGTCAATATACTAATGGGAAGGATATGCTAATGATACAGGTTTTCATAGTTACGATGAGAATAATCTTGAAAAAAAAATCAACATTCTCTAACAACTGTTCCAAGAAATATGATTCAAAATAAAACTTTTCCGACAAAACCTATTAACGTGAACTGAAATGAAAACAATGGTGCATTTATGACAAATTTGCTATAGGAGATAAGGATATGGGACATAGAAAAGGCTGCGTTAGTTTCGCCCAGCAAAGTAAATTGTGACAAAACAAAAACATTGACATGAAAACTCCAGTTGCGTTCTTAAATTGCCTTGTCAAATAGTGATTTTTATGTAAATGTTAGGCATGGTGCCAATCTTGTCCAGAAATATCTAAACTGTCAGCTGTATACAATCACTTTGCGGATCTTGAAGAAGACTATTCATCTTCGAACCTTGTGGTGTGGAGCTAAAAACTGCATCAAACAAGAGAAACCACATCAACAGCAACAACTACAATGGATAGCAAGTGAAAATAATGACATAATCAAGATGTTGACGTTCCACACAATTTTTTAAAAAAATTAGGAAGAGAACACTCATCAATATGGAAAGTGCAATAATAGTTACTCGATTTAAGACACTTATTTACCTGATAAATTGTTTTAAAAGATAGATTTTATAAATTTCAACCCACATTAGTATTGGCTGCTCGATCAGAGAATGTCAAATATTTCCTTTTAAGAAAACGACTAATATTACTATTACCACATCTATCTATCTATCTATCTATCTATCTATCTATCTATCTATCTATCTATGAGTGGTGCTGAAAATCTCCCGCTCTTAACTACTTCGAAAAATCTGAGTACATAACGAAAAATCATAATTTTAGGTGGAATCCTTTCTTGGTTAGGGAAAGATTTTAGCACCTTTCCATATATATATATATATATATATATATATATGTGTGTGTGTGTGTGTGTGTGTGTGTGTGTGTCGCAGAACGAAATTTCACACCACTTACTAGGTTTCGACCACACCGGTCTCCTCAGGCAAGGAAGTAGACCGTATGCCAAGATGCATCCTTATGTACACAATAACAGAATTTTTATAGAAGGGGCCTCTTTAACATATTTACTCTTTACTCATATTCAATTCTTTATTTTTTATTGTACATTGAGCATTTTTTTTTTATCTATCATCTTCTGGTACAACTAACACCTCAGTTACTTTAATATAGAAGGGTCAGTTAGCAATGATGCAAGTCTTTTCGCTTGAAATTTAAAATCAGCCTGCTGCTCTGCTTGGAATTCGCACTGGACGCTCCAATACAAACATTCCAGAGTGTTTGTGTGTCAATCTGAGGACAAGGCAGAGAATTCGGAAAAACTTTAACAAGTCTTATAGTGATTCCAAAAGGGTTTGGAATGTTCACTAATGATGGTGATGTTATACCTCCATTCATCTTCTCACAGAGCCTCTGACCCAAAACGGAGGCTAACAACAAGTGCCTTGAGGAAGTAATGCTACCCTAGGTCAAGAGGGTAGTTGCTGGAAGACCCTATATCTAGCAACAAGTCTCTGCACTATGTTACACAAGTAAGAGAACTCGTCATGGCTGTTAGACAATTTCTACGACTACATCACCCATTACACCTGGCCACCTAACTCCCCAGACAGCAACCCCTTTTATTATGTGTGAGATGCTGTTGAGAGAGAGAGACCAATAAAAATCGTTGTAATACCAAAAATGAACTAGATGCAATGATTATGACACCATTCACCAACATAAACAAGAAGTCGTCTGCAGACCATTGTTAAAAATTACTCTTCTGTTTAATTTTGATAAATATATCTGTTAAAATTAGATGTCAGTATTATTTACATTTTCGCAGATATATATATATATATATATATATATATATATATATATATATATATATAACCGGTATATTTTATATAGGATTTACTGTTGATCTCTTTCGATATCTTTTTAACAAATGTAAAATTTAGATTAACGTTTGATATGCAAATTCATAGCCGAACGCATCCACTCACACAAAATGGATTAGTTGGCAAATCCATAAATACAGAGATTTATACGAAGTGTTTGGAAGAGATCAAGTACAAATTAAGTATATATTTATGTGAAGTTATTGTAAATCGCCTGAAGACACCGCAAGGTAGAAACCTGAGTCGGGAAATTTGTCGTTTGCAAACGTATAAATATATATATATATATATATATATATATATAGAGAGAGAGAGAGAGAGAGAAGCGGAGGAGAAAAGAAAAGGTACAGATTGAAAGGGATTGGTCAAATGGACATTTTCATTTAGAAGACTGTTCCACCGCCTAAATATTTAAATCAGGAAAAATCTGCGTTCCTTGAAAATCAGTATTGAAAATACTGGCATTTATTTCGACGTGAACACTGAACGCTGACGCCAGTAGAAAATATGCCAGCTTCTAAGACACAAAGCAATAATCTTCGATCAACGACACATATTGCCGAGTTTGATGCAAGCTCATAATCTGTGAGGCAGCCAATCAATTTTAGTATGGCTTGCGGACCATGGCTGAGTACAGGTTTGGACCCGACTGTTTTCTCTCTTTCATGAGACAGACAAACAGGCAGATACACGCGTTTTTCTGCATAGGTACATCAATTAAAAGAATTGCATGTTTAAAAATTTTAACTATAGTTTTCAATGGGACATTTCTCTCTTCCTTCCTTTTCATTTTCATTAATTCATTCTTCTCTCACTCCTACCCGCCCTCTCTCTCTCGTATGCACATATACATACACAACTTATATATATATATATATATATATATATAAACATTCAGACACGCATACAGATTTATAAGCATGCGAACTTGAGCACGCGTTGAGCGTGTGGGCGATCCATACATCAGTGCATATGTACGAAGTTACTTCATTGGATTCTTTGAGAAAGAAGAAAACAAACCAAGGAAGACTTACTGGAAATCTACGGCAAAAATGCATGTGCTAATGGGTTGGTCGATAGTCATATTACGTGGGTATTGAAGATTTGACATGAATAAAAGTAGGAAATTTCTATTGTTTCATTCAACTAATACAACTACGTAGTAAATAGAAATACCAACCTCACTTTGTGTTTCTGTTATCTTTCGTAGTACTTTATATCTATCTATCTATCTATCTATCTATCTATCTATCTATCTATCTATCTATCTATCTATCTATGTGGGTGCTGAAGGATTTTCGGTTGGTTCGAATAAACGGCCTTTACTCACAAAATTTCGATGTTTGGTAAATTGGTCAGATTTTCGGAAGTGGGTCGAGTTGAGTAGTTTTCAGTATCCACCCGCTCTCACACCCACACATATGTATGTATGTATGTATGTATGTATGTATGTATGTATGTATGTATGTATGTATGTATGTATGCAGGCAAAAACTGAACAAAAGTACACAACACAATAAAATAATTATTTCAAAGTCTTGAATAGTGAAACAGTTTGACAAAAAGAATACACACATACGTATGCGGCATAAACATTAGCCAATCTAAATATAGACAGAAAAAATATATGCAAAAATAAAGCGTGTTACATTTACTGTATATATATTTCCTAAGGATGTTTCCGAACAAACAGTGACAAAATCAACAGAATATGTTTTATTCAAATATTCAAATATTAATAAATTACGAACCTGAGACACCTCACTGTGGTGCAATATTGGGCAAGTTCATCTTGCGCATTATTGGTATGATGGCAATTTCAATCCTCATTGGGTACCCCATGACACAAAAAATTGTAAACTAATCACAATAAATATCGAAAACTACGAGACTGGTTTACAAACATACACACGCATATGATATTTTGTGTGTATATATATATATATATATATATATATATATATATATATATATATATATATATGAGAATATTTAGGAAAAGCATGAAATGGCAAGGTTGCTTCACCAAACAGCAATTCGAAATGCATAAGGACAGTTTAGATATACACAATTTTATGTCAAATATATTGCCTTATAGGATGCTGCTCTCTACCGCAATACTGAACTGTTTGATTTAAAAAAGAATTCTCCTTTGTAATTATTTGGTCAAGAAGTGGATAGGGCCGATATTTTTCAACAATCCTCGTGCATATATAGCCGTATCTGACCCCAATTACTGAACACGCGCAACACAAATGTAGTATGAACTCTTTGTCACAATTCTTGTGAGCAGAAACTTTTATGAGTTAATATCATAAATGCCAAGAAGATTAATTTGATGTTGATGGCGGAAGCTAGGTTTCTTGATCAAATTTGTGAGACTTTTGGTTAACAGCTCACATATGATATGTCCTCACTGTACTGACCACATCCACAAAAATGCTGCGCACAATTTAAATATATATTATACTGAATTAATTATATCAGTCAAAATGTTCTCAATAAAACTGCTATTGATAAAAATTTTATGATTTACTTATTATATGATACCTACACCAGTTTAGATCTTTTTTTATTAGAAGTAGTTGCATCTGATTTCGTAGTGTAAGATTTTATTATGCAACTCGAGAGTTTTTCACATTGTAAATAAATCTATTATTCTGTTGTAATTGATATTTTACTTTTTTCAATTTCAGATATATAAAAATGACCATGGGTCATTAAAAAGTGATAACCTCCCGAAAGAAACAAGATATACTAAAATATTTATAAAAATTGTGAAAAAGTAGAACAGAAAAAAAGAAAGAAATTGTAAATCTTGGTAAGATAAAAAAAAGATTTTATGATAGTTGCAAAAACAGAAAAATTAAACTTGTGCGTTGTTCTTAAATAGTCTTTTCAGATGGAGACCTTCGTATGAATGTAATGCACGGAGTCAGACTCGTCCAGAAATATCTAAACTGTCAGCTTTCTCAGATCAATGGTTGAAAACGGCTTTCTGTGAGCAAAACGTGTGTGACTCAGCGAGGGTCATCCTTGTGGACTGGCGCTATAGATGTTAAGAACTATATCAAGTAACAGAAACCACATCATTTGTGGACTTTCAACAGCAGCAACAACTAAACGGATAGCACATGTAACTCAAAGTGAGAATACTGACATAATCAAGATGCTGACGTTCCACAGTTTTCAATGAAAAGGCAAGGAAGAAACCCTCCATCGATATTGGAAAGAACGATACCAGCTACTGGACTTTTTTGATAAAATATTGTAATAAATTTCAGCCAAAAGTAGCATTGGCTGCTTGGTCAATGACTGCCGATTTTTCCTAATAAGGAAACGGCTAATATTACCATTACAAATGGGGTAATAAGCAAGATCAGTGAATTTACTAGTAAATCAAATATTTTTATAAGCTGGTATATTGCAAATTTAAACAGATAAAATATGCAGAATAACAACTAAATATCGATATTTAAAAAAAAAACATCACAGTGAGAACTGTGTAAGTTGGACAAGGAAGTACATGAAAACTGATTCTAGCAATTTTAATTAGATGAACCTGACTAGTTTTTTACTAGTTTTAGAGTCCTCCATAGAAATAGACAAGCAACGTGACTTAGAAAGCAACAGTGACGAAGGGGCAGTAATATTTTTAGCAAATATTATCGGTAGTAAAATTATCATTTTCCCTAACGTTGGCGGTAGTGGTGGTGGCAAGATAAATGCAGATATCTATTTTAAGTTCTTGGAGAAATTCTAGAATAAGATGTTTTTAAATGGTACAGATCACAATAAAAGCCAGAAACTTCAAGTTTAAGTGAATATTCATACACGTAAATATTTATTTACATGCATTGCTCACCTTGCCACAGAAAAGGTTTAAAAAAACAAAATCAAAGGAATACCACCCAGACTCTCCAATTTATAAATGATTCAGGGAAATGTGATATTGTGTTAATCAAATAATATCTATTATTGAATAAATATGTGTTATTTTTAAATAAAAAATTACGTTGCACTTGCCTGACACCTCAAAACAAGTTATTCTCAAACATTTAGGTACCTCCACTCATTTGCTGAAAAAAACGGCATAGCATGTTATTAAAAAGTCCCAAACTTAATAAAAACAAAGTTTTATCGTCAAGATGTTTCTGCTATTATTAAAAGGAAAGATCAAAGTATTTTAAAAAAAAAACATAAAAATAATTTTTCCGTCAGCGAGTGACAGGATTTTTACAAGAGCAAACTTAATATTACGCAGCTCATTTTTTTTTGCCAGTAACAAACACATTAATTTGAAAATTCTTGCGAAAATCAAAATAATGGTCGGTTTTTGATGCATCTTTCAAAACTTATTAATAAATGAATAAAATTATTTGTGGAATCATTATTTTTATAAAATCTTGGTGAAAATACATTTTTTCACATATGTTACTCCACTCCAATTAATTTCCATTTTTTTTTAAATTGACTACAGACACGGAATTTTAATTTAATTGTTTTCTGCAGGACGCTTTGGGGAATTCTAAATCACTTATTTATTTTTCTTACTGTTATTCCTTTTCAGAAAATCTGCTCCGGATATTGAAAACAAAATGTAATAAAACTATGCCATTTTTTTATTCAGAAAAAACTTCAGATAAACAATATATATTAAGAATATCATAGTCTGAAGAAATTTTTTAAATGAATAATGAATTTTTACAAGAATTGTTTTCATTTTTATTTCTTAATTATAATAAATTATAAAGTTTCAAAAATATTTTAAAATCTCTTCCAATCATCTTCTCAGATTATTAATAAGTGAAGACTATATTTATGAATCGAAAATTGAAAAGTTTAATACAAATTTTCAAACACCATGATTCTTGAAATAATTAAAACTTTTTCTGCGTGTGTATGTGTGTGTGTGTGCGCGCGCACGCGCGTGTGTAGATATCTTCTTTTTTATGGTAGGCCATAAATGCCATATCATTAAAAGATCACGTGCTTCAAAGTAAGTTTTACTTTTATTATTAATTCCGAGTTTCCTCACTTTTTAAAAAAATTAAATGAAAATTCTTAATATGCTGTAAAATTAAATTTCCGTGATGTATTGCTCATATAAATATATACTGAAATATTTATCAATACCAATTTTATTGTGAAAATAATAACTAGCATGATAAAACATAAATAACTTGTCCATATAAACTACCTCTTAACGTAACACTCTACCTCAAGTGCCTCCCTGGCCTTGTACAGGATAAACCATACTGTAATAGATGTATATCTTTCGCCTGGTGTAGATTTCCTGAAGACACATATGCAAGGTATCTATTTATGCATATTGAGGAAAATGGATAATTTAAGCAGAATACTATGTTTGCGTGTGTAAAGAAAGAGGAAAAGACGTGAAGAATGTGAAGTATAAAAATGATAGATAAATTGGACAATCAATATTCAATATGAAATAAGGTAAAAATGACATAAAATTTCTGTTTGAAAGTCTGTGATAAATATTCACATTTCTAGTATCCTGTGTATGATTTCATTCATTCGCAAGGAAAATACGCATATCACCATACATATACGTTATACCTGAGTCTTTTCCTCTAAATATGCATATTTCTGTCAGTGTGTGTGTTGTATAGACAAGGGCATACAGACGAACACGTTAGTATAAATATGCATTTATGCCTTTTCATGTAATGTTTTAAAGATTTAATTTAGTAAGTGCGTCAAATACAGCCGACAGTTGTTTTCGTCACCAACTCTGAGTGTACGGCATTTATTGACAGATGTGTTATTTAAACTGCAGCAGACGATTCGACCCTAATATAGTGTCCAGAGGTTCACGTGTACTCTAATTTCATCTTGTAACTGCTATAAATGTGGTAATCATGGAGCAAGGTGTCAGTTCACGTAGTAGTAGCGGCTATAGTAAGTAGTATTTGTAGTAGTAGTAACAATAGTAACAAGTGAATGAATTCACTGTTATATCAGCGCCAACAGTTAATAAATCGAGATATCGCATATAATCACATTTTCAGTCTTATTTCATTATTATCATTTTGTACATACGCACACACACAAACACACACACGTTTCTTATGTGTATAGACACTACTTGAACATTTACCAGATAATCCCATATCCTGACTATATATCATTTGACAATAATGGCAATGGTTATAGTAGCCATTTTGCTGCCATTGTTTGCCCAAAGCTATATGAAGCACACAGCAAAGATCGAATTGATGACATTACAAATCGATCTGCAAGACTAGTTTCTTAACCATAGCAATGTATACCGATTCTTCGTATCTGAAATTAAAATACAAACGTTATTAATGTTGTTCGAGTATTCCATTTTATATCAAATTGAGGAGTAGTAAGAGTGAAGTGCATGTAGGTGTTTAAGTGAATAAAAGAGAATATGCGTATGCATGTGTGTGTGAAGGAGAGGAGGTAGTAAGAGAGAATATGTATGCGTGTGAGAGAGAGAGAGAGAGAGAGATTGGGTAGTAAGAGAGATGTGTGTGTGAGAGAGAGAGAGTGGGGGTAGTAAGAGAGAGGATGTATGTGCGTGAAAGAGGGAGAAGGTAGTAAGAGAATATGCATGTGTGATTGAGGGAGAAAGAGGGTGATTATGTTCGTAATAGTTAAACGGTTATTTTAAGATTCTTCTTACGAAATAACAACATCTAATCCAATGAAAATTATATCCCAGATTATATTACATTAGACATTATAACTTTTACCCCCATAAAGTTGTTAATTTTGCCCTCTACAAATTCCACAACACTCGATTTAGAAACGCTCTTGGTCTATGTGTCAAACATCGATTAATGCTACTTTGAAGAGCTTGTATCTTAAAATCAATATTTATCAATGAATAAATTAAGTCATTTTTAAATTTTAAATAACCGAAAAAATAAGGGAAAACATTTTACTGTCAAAATTTGTGCGTTGGATTTCGTGAAAGTGCATATGACACCTGTCTGAGAAGTTTCAAATTTTATTCCAAGTAATAATTGTTGAAGATCCGAATTCATTCATGAAAACTTAGCGACCCTTTGCTTCGGGCATAAATAACTAGCACTTGTTTTATTCTCCCTTCATTATATTTAGAGATGTGATCAATTCAAGATTGGGTCTGTCCATAAGCATCTACAAACTGGACCATTTATTATATTCAAAAGTGAGAGCTGATACCTTTATTTTTGTTAGTCATTTAAGTGTTTTATAAATTGAATAATTCGGACTGCGAATTGTCTTGCCTTGTTCTTCCTGTCACAGAGTTTCAAACGAGGTACACTTTGGTCTGAATGAATATAAACCTAACAATGTTTCATCTTGAAAATTCGGAGAAAAATGCTTGAATGTTTTCAATGATTACTGAATATTTTTACAAACTATCTATTAATGATTTTACACTTCAATTTTCAGGCATGCTAATTTTTATGATTTTATTATGTTTTATCTGAAAAAATAGGATTTAATAGTGGAATTGTCTGAAATGAAACGAGAAAGGGAAGATTTCGAAAACATTTATTCTGGCAATGATTAATATCACTTTTCAACGATGGCACAAAGTATTTTTTATTTTTTTGGAGGGAGCGGAAGTATCCAGGAACTGGCGACTATCCATAAACCTGCTTATTTTGAGTTTATTTTGGTTTTCTTTATTTTAATCGATTTATATAATATTGGCATTTGGCAGCAAAGACAGTGGTATAAAAATGCAAATAATGAGAAGAATCTCTTGGTAAACTAAATAAAAGAGACTTAACAACGGTCAGATTATATAGAACAACAGTTGGCTTCTTTGTAAAAGCCAAACTTGTAAGAGATTTTCATTGATAAAAAGAAAAAAAATATGCTAACCACTAGGAAGATATAATTTGCTCTGCTTTCAGTTATCGTCCTTTCTCGCGTTCTCTTCTTGTTATTGTGATTAACAAGCTGTGTCCGTGTCCCACCAGCTACTGAACCATATATTATGACCTTGTGCATAATAGTTTTGCTGTTAAGCAGTTATTCTCAGAGTATACGTTTCTCGGGATTTTCAGTTAATAAATGAACATCTCTGAAAAGAAAAAAATATTTTTTCTGTAACTTCAGTCTGGAATGACCAACGTAACGTGCATAGTACGAACATGTGCGTGTGCGCGTGCACACACACAGACACACAAACAAACAAGATCACTGATACAGGGAGGGAGGGAAAGGCGATTTAAATTATCAAATTAGTTGTTATGTCTTAAAAATTCTGTAAATCCAAGTATGATGAATATAGATATTTAATGCAAACATTAGTTTATTTGTAATTTTACAACCACATCATTTGAACAGGGAAATTTGAACTACGGAACCACTAAGGTCCTACTGAATGTCTTGACCTAATATATTTTTAAAGAACCGTCAATATTACCAGATGAGCCACGAAAGGTATGTATTTGTAGTTGTACTGATCGTAAGAAAGTGTTAACATGAATATGTACTTACTTCAGTTGTGAAATGTGCGTAATTGTGATAGTGGTAGCGGTTGCAGTTCTGTAGTTGGTCCACCATTAATTCTTTGATCTGTTAGTGTAGAAGCAGTAAGAATAGTCGTAAAAGAAGTATTAATAGCTGAGAAAGAAAAGTTGCCGTAAGATTTTGACTGCAGTTACAACAGAAAAAATATTGATATCATTTCATGAATTATACAAATTAGAATCTATATCTGTGTTGCCTTGATGGAGATATTCCAATATTTCACAAAATATCAGCCCATATATGAAAATAACAACAATAACGATGCTAGTTCGAATAATTCATAATGTCATTATTTATTCTCTACAAATAGAAAAATTGACCAAAATAAATAATCATAAGCTAATATGGGAACTTATTTTGGAAGATTTTAAAGCAAAAAAATACATACAAGTCATCTATAAAATGTCCAACATAATGACATTCGAAGGGCGATAATTTTTCCACAATTCAACCGCTAAACTATGATTTTCTAACATTGAAAGTGTTCTTGGAATTTCTCAGAAGAGTATTACAAGCATGTAAAAAGATCAATATTGAAACAGTGATTGGGTCTTGACGAAGACAAAAATCATTGTCTTAAGTATCGTGCATCACATGAAATAACCCTTCTTTTTATTTTTTATTTTTTTATTTTTTGCTTAATGGCTTGCGGATATTGAAAAGTCGCCACCATGAGTCAATTTTCCTACCTTGAACATCAGCATTCAACATTGTGAATTTTACTTAGCACCAACTGCGCTGGTAATTTTCCAATTAAAAATATCGAATAATTATAAACGAATGTAATTCCAGTTATATTCATATAAAATCGTCCTGATCTTAACTAGTACCCAATGCATGCAATGTGTCCAGTAAGCAATCATTTTTTCTAAAATGAATTGACCTCCACCGGCCCGAGTTGAGGCACAATTGTGCTTAAATCAGTTGTTTAGTGGATTTATAATGACAGGTTTCGCGGATGTGGGCAACTTGAATATCTCAAGGGTCTTTATCTAACCTACCAAATGCAACTGTTATTAAGAATAATTTAATTTAAAGAAGACTAATAGAATAGTAAAAGAAGTGATAAAGGCTTGCTTGCCTTGAAAATTAACCTCGGATTGAATGTTTACTAAAATTTCAAGTGTTATTTTATTCCTTTACGACTCCTGAATGCTATCAAATAGTTAAAACATTTTAAAAAAAATTAAACAACCAAAGAAGTTTAATGTATCGGTGTTTTGAACGATCTTGGTTCAGTTTGCTTTTTTATGGTATCAAAATGATTTTTCTAAGTTTTCAGTTATTAAAAATTAACCGAGTCCAGAAGAAATAGAGAGTTCTAAATAGATCGATGCCTACAGATAGACGCAGAAAGCTACAAAATAGGTATATTTGTGTGATGAATACATGCAAATAGGGATATATAAGTGGTGACAAACGAACAGAAAGATTTTAATACATAACCTTGTAAAACTAGATATCGACTAAGGAAGACTTTCACTGCATCTTTCTATTGCAAGAAACTCCTATTTTGATAGTTACTGAGATATCAGACAACTTAATAAAATACCTGTAGTATTTGCGTTATCATAGTCGATGGAATCTTCAACGGTTATTGCTGAATCTTTTGCTATGTGCCTTGTCCCATCAGGACGTGAGCGAGGATCGTTTTCCACAACTTCTAATCCTTTATAGCTCGTATCAATGTTTGTCTTTATACTGTTTTTCGCTTTTGCTATTCTGTTATCCATTTATACAAGCTCCTTATATAGATTACGAGCTGTTAATTTATTGAAAAAATATGTTTGATGTTTAGGAAGCATGGAATTACATGACTCTATAGAAATTATCAGAAATTATCCATTAACGGAGAATAATAATAATAATAAGTATAAGTATAGATAAAATTCATAACTTTTGGCTATATTATTTAAATGCAGCACATAAAAAACTAGCCAAAGAACTTCAAGAAATGGTTGACGATCCCACTAAAATTCCTGCATGGATGACCAAAGGAATTACATTTCTTCTACCCAAGAATGGTGACACAAACAACCCAAAAAACTACAGACCAATTACATGTCTTCCGACAACATATAAACTATTAACATCTATTTTAACAAAACAGACATATTTATTCTTAGAAAGAAATGACATGATACCGCTTGAACAAAAAGGGTGCAAACGTGGCTGTTATGGTTGTAAAGACCTATTGCTAATTAACAAAATGATCCTGGAAAACTGCTATAGTACAAAGAAAAATCTTAGTACTGCCTGGATAGATTATCGAAAGGCATTCGATAGTGTGCCACATTCCTGGATTTTAAAGACTTTAAATATATACAAGATATCGCCCGTCATCATCAATTTCATCAAACAGTGCATGTCTATATGGAAAACAACCCTTTACCTCAATCATATAAATGGAACCGATAAGTCTGATGAAATAAACATCAAAAGAGGTATATTTCAAGGTGATCCTTTATCTCCCTTACTATTCTGCATATCATTAATAGCACTAACCAGTCAACTTAATAAGACAGAATGTGGTTATAAAATAGGCCAAAAGAAAATAAGCCATCTATTTTACATGGATGACTTAAAGTTATATGCTAAGAATGATAATGAGCTGGAAGGTCTTCTGCAAACTGTAAAATGCTTCAGCGAAGATATTGGAATGAAATTTAATTTGAATAAATGTGCTAAAGCTACAGTTTTACGTGGATCAATACAAGAAACATCCTCAATTAGCTTAGACCCTGCTGTAACAATAAAAGAATTGAAACCAGAAGAAGCTTATAAATACCTAGGTGTAAATGAGAGTGAAAACATTCACCATAAAAAAATGAAAGAAATAGTGCGTAAAGAGTACTATAGAAGGCTTCGAATGATATTAAAAACTGAATTAAATTCACAGAACAGAGTTATGGCCATTAATAGCCTTGCAATCCCAGTTGTTCAATATAGCTTTAACATCTTAAACTGGACTCTAAACGACATCAGGCGAATGTATGCTAAAACAAGAAAGCTTCTTTCTAAGCATAAGATGCATCATCCAAAGGCTGATCTAGACCGTCTATACATATCCCGTAAAGAAGGTGGAAGAGGTCTTATTCAGCTGGAATTGTCATACAAGACAACAACTATTGGCTTATTAACATACATAGAAACAACAAAGGATTGGATGATACAATTAATAAGGCAACATGAAGAAAGAAAGAAAAAATATTCAATAATAAAAGAAGGCAGTAAATACAAACAAGATTTACAGTTAGTAGATTCTGTAGAAAAGCAAAACAGTAGCCAAGAACCAACTATTGCGGCAAAAAACATGAAAATGAAAGCCAAAGATAAAGCTCTTGAACAGATGAAGCAGCGCTGGCAAGACAAACCTCTGCATGGCCAATATCCAGAACGTGCCAATAAATCCAATGTTGACAAAGTTAATACTCATCGATGGTTACGTGCATCTGGATTAAAGTCTGAAACTGAAGGCTTTATTCTTGCATCACAAGACCAAAGTCTTTTCACTAGAAACTTTCAGGCAAATATTATGCATAATAATATGGATCCAAAATGCAGGTTTTGTGATAAACACTAAGAAACAATAGACCACCTAATCTCAGGCTGTTCTGTGCTTGCCCCAAATGAATATAAATATCGCCACGATAGAGTTGGGCAATATTTATATTGGGCAATGTGCAAACATTATGGAAAAGCTGTAAACAAACACTGGTATGAACATCACCCAGCACCGGTTACAGAAATAGAAGATGTAACCATTCTATGGGATTACACCATCTACACAGACAGAAAACTTGAAGCAAACAGGCCAGACATTATTGTTAAAAACCAGAAGGAGAAAACTTGTCTATTAATTGATATGGCTTGTCCAGCGGATTGTAACATAGCAATCAAGGAATTTGAAAAACTGTCAAAATATAAAGACCTGGAAATTGAAATAGAAAAAATGTGGAAATTGAAAACAAGAGTTGTGCCAGTGATAGTAGGTGCACTTGGAATGATACAAAATGGAACAAAACAACACATTGAAAGAATCCCTGGAAACCCCAGCTTAAGAGATATACAAAAAATTGTCTTATTAAGTACAGCCCACACACTAAGGAAAACTTTATCTATGTAATGCTGGGGATGATAGGGAAGATAGAAAAACATGAAATGGAGCCATAACAACACGCCACTACCTGCCTTAGGTCTCCCCGCAAACTTGGTTGGTAGTGAGACCAAAGCAGAAATCGAAATATGATGAAAAATGACATAATAATAATAATAATAATAATAATAATAATAATAATAATAATAATAAAAGGGAAACAACTACGAATCCTGATAAAAAGAAGCTATGAAGACTTGAAGATGGTGAGCACATTGTCGAAAATATTTGATCTCAGATAGCTGTATTTGACCTCCTCCTACAACTAGTAATATTACTACTAATACGTCACAATAATAACAAAGAAAATACATGAAACCAAATGGTGCAGTAGAATATTAAATATCTGAGTAGTTTCCATTTTAAAATGTTCCAGAGTCTTTTTAAACTGTACAAGAGGAAATTCAAAACTGGAACCACAAAACAAACATCTGATGACAGTGTATAATATACTACACCTAAGGAATGATGTTGACAGATTGTATGTTTAATAAAAAGAAGGCAGAAATGGGACAGACAGCCTAATACTGAGGACTGCCTTTCAGTCAACGGTTTGAAAGCATATTCAAGACAAAGAAAAGAAAGACTAGTTGCCACAGCTAAAGAAAACTAAAAAGATAGATAAAAAGATGTTGTAATAGTACTACAGAATACAAATGAAAGGAATGACAGATAAAACGACAAAACATGGCTACGAAGAAGAGACATACAAAGAGAAACTGAATCGGTGATAATAACGGTGTAAAACAATGCCAAAATAGCTAAAACTCAGTAAAGTAGACTTTATGACAATAAAGATATGACAGGTAACCATTTAAAATAATGTTGCAAATTAACACATAATAAATAAAAGAAAATACATGACTGTTTGGCAGAATTAATCCTCCAGTGATTGTATTTTGATTATACAATAGTACATACAGAAACCAGAATCTGTTTTACAGAATGAAATACAAGAAATACTCAGGAACTTTGCGATTCAGACCAAAATCCAAACCAGAAAATGAAAACATTTCTGTGCATTTTGTTTTCTAGCAAATTACAGAAGAGATCAAAAAGAAATTCAAATGGCAGAAAAAAAATCAACTTTGCCAAGAAGCTAAAAAGTTGTGGAACATGAACGTAACTGTCGCAGCAGTCATTATCGAGCCACCAGGAAAGGACTCAAAGAATCTATGAAAAAGGCTGGGGGAACTCCAAATTACGAGAAGAACTGGAACTATTCAAACGACAGCATTACAGAAAATAGCTAGAATACTGAGAAGAGTGATGGTGTTGTGTGGAGACTTGTCACTTAATCTCTAGTGAAAGTACCAGTTACTACTGGTGCAAACACTCATAAAGTACAAATAGTATTAAAAAAATGGAGATGAATTATTATACTGTAAAACAGTAAAACAATATTGACAAAACACAAATGTAGCAAATTATTAAACAGAACAACTAAAATCCTGAAACTCTGTAAATTTGTTTGCGGCTCCTTGAACTATAGCAAGAGTTACCAGAAACTTCTAGTCTTAATGTTAACAACAGAGAGGTTTTTGACAAACGAAAAAAAATTGTAAAGGCAAAGAACACAAACTGGGTGCAAAATCTTCTACGTGGTCCATTCATTAAAGTTGGGAGTGTGTTACTCATTTGATGACCATCTACCTTTCGAGTTATACTTATGAAGATTTAATTAGATGTCTTCGCTGTCTGCCAATGTTTTTATCTGCCAGTCAGTTAATTGCCGTACGTGATATACACTTGGTCAATTATATCTCTTTCAAGATATGACTAATTAGGCAGAAGATTTTCCCGCAGTAAGTTGATATTATTTTCTGTGGTAGACTGGTTACCAACCAAGGCTATAGAACCCATTCTGTCCTGCTATTCAAACCACAACTGGAGGGAGAATAAATGGATTAATACACTTCTCAATTATATTTGTGCGAAAGTGAATGAAACGAACATAACTGGAATTCGAACTCGACTCTCCGATTTCTCATTCCGAACCGATATACAGTACATCACAAAACACTTTTTTACCTATACAAGCATGAATTTGTTTCACATACAAAATATAAGTAGAATATTCACAAAGGATTTTCTATTGTATGCTTTCTTCTTTCTTCTACTTTATTCGCCATAAAGTATTTTTATATATCACATCCACCCCAGTGTAAATTAAAACAACTACTTCAGTTTCCTTTCTTTCATTATGCCGTCAGTTTTAAACCCACTGGAATGACAGGGTGTAATGGATTTCTATTTTTTCCTCAGATTAGGTCATTTGGAGGGGTGTGAAGTAATATGAATCTATTTTCAGGGTGTTTGATGAAATTTGTTTGGCCATGAAAAATATTGCGTGATTTGTGATTGTATCAAATTTTTATCACCCAAGACACTATTGTCTCGACTGTTGATTAGTTGTCCTACGGCTACTGTCTACAATGAACAAGGAAGCGTACGAAAATTGTAACGCTGCAAGAACATACTGGCAAGCCTTACAGAGAGATCGCGGATATTGATGAAGTCAGCCTTTCAATTGTTAGTCGTATCATCGTCCATCAGTCAAAAACGTAAACGAAAATGCTGCCAGAAGAGAAAAACAACGCCAAGAGACGACGTATACGTGATCAAAGAAAATGTGAAAGATCCTAGGAAGATATTATTCGTTTTGTCTTAATTCATTTATGATTTGGTACCTTGTATCTAAAAGATCAAGCAGTATCTGGAAATATTACTTAATTTTAAATGTAATTTTAGTTCATTTTTATAATTTGGTTAATGATTCTACAAACCTCGACATAGGACATGAAACGATGCATAGATTCGTCTTTCTTTAGATTGGTGATCTCCAAATAGGTCGATTTAATACTTCAGAGGGTGAAAATGGCACACTTAAACTGATTAAACTTTTAGTGCTGAAAGCAACAATCGTATTGTCTAACAAGCGCTGAGACTGATTTTCAGGACATGTAAATGCATTGATTCAGGCTGGGATTTTTATAATTTCTCAATATATGACGGTCTAATGCATCATGTCTACAATTTGATCGGTCCTTTCCTCAATGATTGCTAAACATGCTTTTTTTTCCTTGAAGTTATTACTTAATGTTAGTGTCAAAATCCAAGAGTATTTTGCGATTTTTTGCTTACCAGGAGAATACCTGGTTTGGGCTACATTGACGATTCATTCTTTGAATGTTTACATTAGTGTTAACTGGTTGGCTACACAAGAGATAAAATGACAACAAATCTTCTCACTACTCCACCATTTTTTATTTTAGCTATTTTCTTTAATGATAATGTTTGGATGGTTCGAACTTTTTCGCTAATTTCTAGTTTCCAGTTCCTTCAGACTCTCTCTCTCTCTCTCTCTGTGTGTGTGGGGGAGTTTTCTTCGAGACCGTTTTTAATTGCTACGGATACAATTTTCTTTCGCTTTCTGGTAAAGGTGAAATGCTTATCCAGTTTTTCATTTTTTTTTTAGATTTAAAATAACATGTGTTATGCCGGAACAGCGAAATGATTCTTTTCTTCTTGTTGGCAACTATGAAATGCAATCTTCTGGCTTGAATTATGGGATCCATTTGAAAGTCAAAGTCCCGTAGGATTGTATGCGTTTCATTCTAATAGGACAGGCCATGGTTAGTGTATATATCATTTGTTTTTACCGTCAAAATGCAGTGAGTTGTACATTTCCCTCTAGATGAAGATCTTCATTTTGATTATAATTAATAATAATAATAATAATAATAATAATAATAATAATAATAATATGTAAATGATGATTCTCTTAGTTGAAATCGGGGGGGGTAGAAAACTCTAATACTTCGGTTTTCACTCCTATTTTATAACTTAGACTGAAATCTACAGTCGTTTAATTTAGTACCGACAAATGATTTTGTCACTATTTATTGGTATATACAATGTACTAACAAGATGAATGCAAATCCATTTTGGAGAGACAATATATTTTCATATTGTGCGAAAAAACTGCAAATATACTATTTCTGAAAATTTCGAGATAAAAACTATATAGATAGTTGTGATTGTTAAAAATTTAAATGAAGCTGAATATATAGGAATTCTGCCTTGTCGGCAGGTGTGAGTTGTAGCCGTGTTATTAATATGAAGTAAAAATTACCGTCCTGTGAAACGTTTAATCCTAATAATAATATACTATATAATGTGATTCAGTTGGAAGATTTGCCTAATTAGGTAGTAAACAAGTTGGTCTCGTAGTCAATTCAAGCGTTATTATTATGATCTATGAACAGAAAGAATTGGAACATGTAAATAGGTACCTCCACTTATTCGCTGAAAAAATAGCATAGCACGATGCTAAAAGGCCCCAAACCTATAAAAACAGAGTTTTATCGTCAATATGTTTATGTTATTATTAAACGGAAAGATCAATGTATTTTTTAATTATTTTTTAAAAAATTTCTAAATCCATTCTAACATATTCGAAACTTTGGTTAAAGATCTTTTTGTTTTTTCGTCAGCGAGTGACCTAGCAAATGTAATATTACGAAACTCGATTTTTGCCGGTCAAAACATATTAATTTGGAAATTCTTGCAAAAATCAAATTGTCAGATTTTGATAAAACTTTCAAGACTTATTCACAAATGACTGAAGTTATTTTTGAAATCATTATTTTAATAAAATCTTAGTAAAAAATATTAATTTCCTGAAATTTCTAGAAATTGACGACTGTCTGCAAATTTTGTTTTATGAATAATTCTCCTTGGGAAATAGAAATTACCTATGTCTTTTTTTTTTAAACAGTTGCTACTTTTCCGAAAATCTGCTTTGAATAGTGATCTAAAACATGCAACAAAACTAAGCCACTTTCTTTATACAGATAAACTTTAATTGCTTTTATGAATAACATATATTAAGGATATCATAGTCTAAAGATAAAATTATTTCGATGAATAATGGAATTTTTACAAAAGTCATTTTCATTTTGATATTTTAATTATAATAATTTATAAAGTTCCAAAACGCTTTTAAAAACATTTTTAATCATTTTCTGCTTTAGGTTATTAAGTTAATAGCTGATGATTATATTTTCTAATCAAAATTGAAAAGTTTAATATAAATCTTCACGCACCAATATTTTTAAAATATTAAATATATATATGTAGGGATGTTTTTTTTGTATGGTATGTCTTAAGTGATATATCCTTAAAAAGTCACGTGTTTCAAAAGTTGTTCCCCATACAGGAAAAAAAAAACAACAAAAAATAAAAAAAATAAAAAAATAAACACTTATATATATATATACTTTTTCGGCAGTGTATAATTCTTTCATTTTGCTTCTGTGTTTCGTGTGTAGGCTTCAACACTCAATAGGCTTTGCAAGTTTTATTTTTTAATTCCTAGTTTACTCATTTTTTATAATTTAAAAGACTTTGACAGATATGTCAATTTCTTCTTTGCTTATTGAGTATCCAAATGATAGAGAAGCCTTGCATGAAATACCCAGTGGTAACAGAGTTGGCCAAACCGTTAGTCTGATGGTGTATAAACTGTGGTTATATCGGCAATGTCAGAAATTTTGAAAATGTGTTTTATAGGATTTCCTATCTCACTGATATAGTTGGCAATTATCAATTGAACAAAAACGAAGTTGATGCTGATTATCCTATGCGGGACCTGTATCTGGAGAATCAGTTCAGCAATGAGGACGGTTGAAGAGGCAATATAAAATAATAAATAAAAAACAAAAACAGAAATAAAAAAACAAAATGCTCCCAAAAGTCTCTTCTCTATGGCACATAGCAGCATTTTTTATATATTGTTTAGAATATCGCATGATTATTAATTTTTTTTTTAATCATATCACTCCGAGCAAGGCGGTAACGTAAGAGTGAAAAGATTAGAAAAGAGAAGGCCGGAAACCACATCCTAAACAGGGAACAAGGGATGAGCCTCTACACCTGTTCAATAGACGTGGGTGGAGTGTGAACCGGGCGATAGTTTAAAACAATTATGTAATTAAAAATGTAAAATACTATAACAATATAAATAAGATAACCTTACTATGTCATAACCATCATGATAACAATTAATAATAAAAAATAAATTAAAAAATAAGATATTAAAATATATAAATAAATATATAAATAAATAAAATATCATAACATTTAATAAATTATTGAGTTACCTCTGTAATGGTATTTAATTTCATTAGTATCTCAGTTATTAAATTTTTAAGTCAATTTAAGAAAATTTTATATTATATTAAATTGTATTTTTCAGAAAGTATCTTCAAACGTAAGGCTATAAAACTAAAGTAACTAACATGCAATAAAATTATAGATAATTGATGAAAATATTATTTTATTTTTTTATATTACTAGGTAGTTAGAACCCAGAAACGTAATGTTCACTTAAGTTTCATAAATTTATGTCAATTATGATCAGCATATCTGGCTGTCATCAATCACTTCGGGCGTCAGAAGAATAAGAGCTCCGTGATTAAGAAACATTTTTATTCTAAATTTCTTGCTATAAACAAGTAATACTTGTTTCAAATCAGATTAATTTAACTTTAAATTTACTAATGTTCCATAAAAACGTCTCAGAGATCTTATTTTATTTTTGCAAGATTTTTAAAACCGAGAAATAACTTTTGCTTACAAATTCGTCAAAATTAGAAAAATGGCCGATAAAATGAAAATTCTCAAAAATGTTAGATTCCACTCAATATTATTTTTATTTGAATTACATTTTTGCTTACTGAAAATAGTAAATTTAATTATTACGCATTCAATTAAAGCTAAAATGAAAGCTTCAAGAAAGCTTTTTCAGTTATTAAAATTCACTTTAAAACGAAGGCATTGAAAATGAGTGGAGGTGCCCAATCTATTATGGTTAAATTTACATCCGCTTGAGTGATAAAATATATTCGTATTTCCCACTGACACCAGTCATGTTTTTGAACAGAGTTAATAGCTATCATTCCACGCCATTCTTTCCAAAGCATACCCTCCCCAGGGTATGACTTAGGTAAAATGTCTATTGCTCCAGTCTCCCTATTAAGTCATATTAATCTAAGATTACATTTATTTTATTTTATATATTCAATTTAACTCAAGTATGTACAATACTAAGGCATTCAATGAGGACAATCTCAGAACCATAGACTACCAGCGAAGCGAGCAGACCAGTATACAACGGTAAGCATTCGTTAACATATCTAACCTATTATTAAACTTTAACAAATTAATAAAGTTTCTTGCTGCCTGCCACTGTCTTTCCCTAACTGCCTATATATCTTAATATGATCTAAATGGTAATCAAAATTTCAATAAATAAAAATTTCAAATAATCATTTTCCATATTTCATATCCATTTTTTTTCTTTCTTGCTTTTTTAGTTTCATTTTTCCCATTTTCAAGTTAATTTACAGGAATTAAAAACAAAGCCACGAACTCGTATAAATGAAAGCTCGCGATGATCCGCAAATTAATTAAAAAATATATAGGCCAATATGTGATGAAAAACAATATATTGACGATGATGGAAGAAAAAATAAACAAATAAAACAATAACGAACTTACAAACAACGGATTTTCAGGTGAGGAAGAATCTCATTATTTGAAAGATCAAATCTTTCTATCTTTCAACTGATTACATTCAGATCATTATGATTTAGGCGGTTGCCTCTCCATTTTTGTTCAGGTGACCGTCGTACCTAGTAATGATATAAGCTGGAAACAATGTTTATGACCATAATATTTTAAAGTTCCAATTTAATTATGGGCGATAAATATTGCTTGGAACTGGGGTAATATCGAAGTCTATAATTAATAAAATGACAACGGGAGAAGGGATTCTGTTCAGAGCCTCTAGATTATATATATATATATATATATATATATATATATATATATATATATATATATGAGAAAACCTGTAAAAGGATAGATTTTTCTCTTGTCTTCATGATATACATAAATGTTTTATTTACCGTTCTCTTTCGGTACTTGCTATTATAAACTAATTAACAGTTAAATCAATCGCTGCAAATTAATAGTCTACTCACTTACTGTCATCATGCATCAGACTAATTTTATTAAATGTCAGCCCACAAAAAGCATTTGCTAAATTTCTTCATTTTGTTCATTCAGTTGACATGAAAAATATTTCGTGAAGAACTTACTTGGGTCAAATTCCATTCGCGATTGAAGTGGTCATGTCAATTCATGAACGCGAAAAAATTTTTTTTCAATTTTCTAAATAATAATTATTATTATTAAGAAAATTGAAAGTGGCTTAAATGTTTCGACTGGATGATTTTGGCCAAATCTTACCTCCTACACGCAGCTTAGAGACATTTAGCACACAACCATTTCCAAGCAACGCTGTCACACGCACTCTCCCACTGATGTCAGGTATTCCCCAGGCATCTTGCGAAGTAGGAAGAGTCTTGGAGGAAATCTCGTATGCGCCTACTACAAAAGGAAAAATTTGAACTGCTGTTTGATGCATTCAAATTCATCCTACCATCTTTATTCTTGTCTGTTTCGTATTCGCGATGTTCTTATCATATGCTACCACAATCTCTATCAGAATCTACACTTGTGCACAAGAGCAGCCTAATGACTGCTCTTGTGTACAAGTGTCATACCTGGGCGATGGGTCTTCAAGTTAGCAGCGGCAGTTGTTTTTTTCTTCGTCATGATGATGATGATGATGATGATGTGTGTGTAAATTTTCAGCATGGTCGCTTTATTTCTTTTTCTTTACTCTTAAGACTTTCTTCATTTTTTTCACGTTTTGATTTCTTTGCTTTATTATTTTTATTATTTCATTATTACCAAAACCCTTTCTCGGTTTTTGCCACCTTTATATTCTACCATCGACTTTATTACTTATGTACTTATCTTCTTTTTATTATTATTGATACTTCGTAATATTCCTAGGTCCTTCTCTAACTTTAAATTTGTTTGCTTCAGCACATTTTTCGGTTTCTTTTCCGTCTTCGCTCCTCCTGCTTTTGTTTTCTTTGTTTATTACGATTGTAGCTCAGTCTGTTTAATTTCTTACTATATTTTTCCAGTTTTCAAAGCATGTCAGCAGTTGTGGATAAACTCTCCATAGTTCATATTTTTGTTTTGTACGAGTACTCTTTTTTGGAACATTGTATTTCAAATTCAAATATACGTGTATCGTATAAGTGACGTCATGTGAAGAACGGTTTCACTGAGCTTTACAATCCCAGAAAAGAATATATAAATATTTTACGCATATTTTACATGCATTTTTAATATTTTATACACAAATGTTATCTTCTATAGTAAAGAAAGAGATTTAATACGGCTTGTTTATTCTCTATAATAATTGCTCCGAGGATTTGTTTTCTTAATTGAATAAAAAACAAACTTTGGACAGTTTATTTTTTATTTATTTCTGATAACTTAATCGAAAAATGGAAAATACAATAAAATAACCTTGTGTGTTTAATTTACTATAACTCGTTTAAAATGAAATCCTGCTGCCTCTGCCTCTCTCTCTCTCTCTCGCTCTCTCTCTCTGTATATATATATAAAAAAAAAGAAAATGTGGGATCCTTTCTCGGTCTTCAATCAGAAATGGACGCAACACACGGGAGTCAACGAAGAACAGACGCAAAACAACGGATTTCAAAATAAAGCATTTATTTATAACATATAAAGAAAAGAAAAGAAAAAGAAAGTTCGTTTAACAAAAGGGGAAGGGGACTATAAAGAAAAACAGTAGGAGCGAGCGAATACAAATACACACATAAAACAAAAGATCAAGCCAAAGTATCACTTATCTGTCCGTCGTTTCCAGACAAAGAAATTAGGTCGCCGAAGCGAAAGTTCTGTTTTCAAAATAATATTTTATGGAGGCCGGCCATTTTCTTTGGTTCCTTCTCCTTTGGGATTGTTCGGAGTTCACGATATCTCGTATAGGCGTTTAGTCGGTCAGTCCAGCTTCATAGCAGCAGCTTTCATTTATAGCCGACAGACTTTGCTGCCTTCAATTCTGTGGGCAGTCATCCGAAGTCGGGACGAGTCTTTTCTTAGCGACGTTTATCTGTCGCCGGGCGAACAGGAACTGAAATCTCTCTTTTGATTTCGGCTGTCCCCAAAACAGTCACGTGGGCTCTCCCTCCTTGACCGGATACCCGGAAACGGTCATGCGCGGGTCACGCGGCCTTTGTGTGACCGCCAAGATTTTCACTCATGACCGACCTCCTGGTAACAGCAAGGTTTTGTGAACCAGGTCATTCTTTGCCGGGGTTGCTCCAAGTTCACGGACTCGTGTCTTGTGTGGGGGAGCAGATAAAGAGGGGAAGAAAGTGTGAAGAGAAGAAAAGGGTATGGCTGATCGTAGGACATATTCGCTCGCCAGTTGAAGACATTAGATTCCATCTATTTTTATTTATTTATTTATTTTTGTTTTATACCTAACTGATTCTCAACTAGAATTCGGGACTTTTATTGGAAGTACATTTTGGCCTTAGGCCTATATCGTTAATAAAAATCGTGGGTACGTCACAATATATATAGTGTCGATTGTGGGACTCTGAAAGTGGGGTGGGTCACTTAGGGGCCGAGATTTTTTTTAGGAGGAGGGGTGCAAATTCAAGCAGTGTCTTCATTTTCATACTACACCACTATCGTGTACAAAACTTAGGAATGATCTTAAGTATAAGTATGTTACTTCATTAAATTAAATGGAATAACTTTTCATTTATAGCAATGGAGATCAAATCTATTCTTACCCTCTTTTCCACTCTCAAGCTGTTGGAACAGAGGAGAGGTTAATTTCAAAGCAAGATCAAAGAGTTAATACTAACGTCAATACTAGCAGAGCAGTGTGATTTTTCTGCTCTGATTTTTTCCTGTGATTTTTGAAGCACAAAAAATAAATGCGAGAAAAAAATTAACCTTTTACCACAAGCAGGGCGGTACCACCACTGGGGCGCAGGGGGCTACATAACAGAAGAGTGAAACTTTAAGCAGGAGGAAAGTGACAAGAGAAAAACGAACCGGTTACCGGGGAGTGTCGGAGAAAGAGCCAAAGAAGAATGGGAATACCGGTGTGAAGACATTTGTGAGGGTACAGTGAGAAAGGAAAAGAACAAGATAGACGGGGTGATGGGGTGATGGACAAGGGAATGACTAAAGTCAAGTGTATAAGAAATGGGAATTGACATTGCATTTAAATTCTTGGAGAATGTAGCCGTCAGAGAAGGAGGTATACGGAAGGGAATCCCACAGGTGGAAAGTGCGAAAAAAGAATCTGAGGGAGTAGAAGTGGCTGCTGCATTTGGTTGATTTAACTGTAAAAGAGTGGGATCTGATTGTTAATCTAGTTGCGAAAATAAAATAAAACAACAAAATCAATCAAAATGCTGTGCGCATCATAGCCGTACAAAAATCAGATAAAAATTAATTTGTATTTTCAGCAAAATTCGACCATACGATCAAGAAGCTTCTTTGAAATAAAGAAATAATTTAAATAATATCTTTTCTCCATGAACCAGAAACAAAAAAAATCAAATAGGACATTTGTATTGGCACCAACCCAAGTTAACATACATGCTATATTGCTTTGATTTTACTTATTTCACTAGCTTTCAACAAAAGGTAATGTAAGTTATTTTACATCAGTATTCATAGAAATTTACTTTTTAAAGAGCAGAATCAATTTAAGCTACTACTGACTCAAAAATGTAAGCTTGATCGAATGGTTGGACTCGGGGTATGGTCTGTAAATAAATAATTCATTCATTAGGCTGACTGCGAATGTCCGTTTGCACTTACTACCAAAAGTAGGTACCTCCATTCATTTTAAATTGAATTTTTAAAAATAAGTTTTCTTGAAACTCTTATCTTAGTTTTAATTGAAAGCTAAATTATTAAATTTATTATTTCCAGTAAGCATAATACTTTGGTGTATTTCAAACAGAAATTATATTGATTGGAATCTAACATTTTGAGATTTTTAAAATTAAAAAAAAATTCGGCGATCAACAGATTTGTGATCAAAAGTTAATTCTCAGTTTTAATAAACTCGCAAAAATAAAATATATATCTATGACACACTATTTTTGAAAAATTAGAAAATTTAATGTTAAATTAATCTGATTTACTTATTTATCTGCATTACTTGTTTATCGCATGAAATTTTGACTAAAAGTATTTTTTAATCACGGCTTTGTTGATCTTTCTGACCTTTTCCGCATGAATTGACATGTGACAATGGACAGATAGGCTAAGCTATTTGTCCAATTTTTTCCCAGTATAGGGAAGAAATCGTGAAACACATGACCATTTAATATACGCACAGAAAATTTCATACAAAAAAAATTCAAATAGACAAAGAAAAAAAAATATCTTAAAAATTAAAAATTATCTTAAAAATACGATGGTTCGATGGTTTATATTAAACTTTCCAATTTTTGATTAATAAATATATTCTTAATTTAATAACATAATCTAACGTCGACAAGTCTTTGAAATATTTAAAAAATATTTTTGAAACTTGTTACAATTAAAAAAAAAATGAAAACAATTCTTAGTTATCTAATTAAATAATGTCATAGTTTTATTGCATTTTTTATTTTGCTATTGGGAGCAGATTTTCAGAAAAGAGGCTAAATGGTTTAAAAAAATAATAGATGATTTAGATTCCCCAGTGAGTCCTGTGTTTAACTAATAAAACAAATTTTGCTTACAAAATTTAATTTTCTTGAAATTTCATGAATTTAGGTAGAGTGGGGTAACAGATGTAAACAATATATTTATACCAAGATTTTTTAAAATAATGATTTACAAAATAATTTCATTCATTTGTGAATAAATCCTGAGATCTTCATTAAAATATGACAATTATTTGATTTTTGCAAGAAGTTCCAAATTAATGAGTTACGTAATATTACATTTTCTCTCGTAACGATTTGGTTACCCACTAATGAAAATCAAAACAAGATTTTTGCCAACATTTCCAACGTGTTAGGATTAAAAAAATTTAAAAAAATAATTAAAAATACTTAGATCTTTGCTATTAGTCTTAATAGCAAACATTTTGATGGGAAACGTTCGTTTTAAGTTTGGGGTCTTTTTTCTTCGTACTATGCTGTTTTTTTCGCGATTTAGAGGAGGTATGTAAAAGAGAGGAGTAAAAACAACAAGCAAAAAAAAAAAAAAAAGCAAAAAGAACAAAACAAAACGTACGTTAATTTTTTTCTCCGTTTTTTTCTTTTTTGTTACCAAATATTTTAACCGTTGTGATTTTAACAAGATGAGTAAAAGGACATTTTTTATTACGCTGACCGCTGGTATTCGGATTTTAGCTGATACTTGTGAATGATTACTGATTATTTTTGGGATTGACATTTTATTGATCCCTTCTGACTGATCGATTCATTAAAAGGTTGCAAAATGTTTTTTTTCTAAAATTACTGACCAATTCTTTCACTCGGCCATAAACCACTGGCTGCCTATCTATCTACATATCAAGTTGGGGGACATTATTTCTAATTAACGTCTTCCTTCAGATATGAAAATATGACTATAAAGTCTATTTCCCTCCCTAACAACATGTCTGTTTCTATCTATCTGGTTGTTTTATTTTGTTTACTTTTTTTTCAAACTTGTCCTTGTATGTGTCCTTAAAAAGCTGAAACAAAAAGAAAACGCAGAGGCAAAAGTGATGAAGATCAAATTTTATCAAATTCAGAGACTAATTAGTTTCATAAATTTTTGAAGCTTATAAAAGTGGGGTTTTCAATCGGAGGGCAGCTAAAATTCTAAGGGGGCCTTGTTCCCTACTGCGCCCCCCGTAGAATTGCCACTATATATATATATATATATATATGCACCTCCTGTCTGCTTCGATACCTAAATTTAAATTGAAATTTTAAAAATAAATAAGTAATCTTCAAACTTTAAAATTAGCTTTAATTGAAAGCCCGGAGATTAAATTTTAATTCACGAAAAAAAATACACTGGTATTTTTTAAACCGAAATTATATTGATTTTAATCTAATTTTTATTGAAATCGGACAAATTCAAGTTAAATTTCCCACCATTTTTGATTTATTGACACATTCTGTCAACACTATGTAAACAGTAGCCAAATTTCTGTTTTAAAAATCTTTCAAAAATAAAATATACCTCGCTGACACGTCATTTAAGTCAATTTTTAAAATTGAAACTTACCTTTTCTGATTTCAATCAAGTAATAATTCCTTTCTGCCAGAAATTTACAATAAAGACAAACTTTTTAACTACAGTAGCTGTATCTAGAATGTTAGTTTAGATTTATAGCCAGATATTGGAATATGGTTTCTGAATAAAAATTTAAAAATATAAATTTCTTTTAAAATAACTTTAATAAGAAAGAATGAAATTAAAATAACCAAACTAAGTTATTCTATGTTATTTACTAACATTTTTATGTATTTTTCATATCATTAATTTATCACTAAGTTTAAGGCATGGTAAAAATATCTAATTTAATTTTTATAGTACTGTAGATGTTAATTATGGAAACATGTTATGACTCCTATGGAACATCGTACTTACTCAAAAATGGAACGTAAATGAACATATTTACACACAAATTTTTTTTTTATTTAATTAATTTAAAATATTCAGATCAAACGATTTTTATTAAACTTTTCAATTTTAGATAGGCCATATGATAATCAGCTTTTAACTAAAAAGTCTACTCACCGTCAAGTCTTTGGAGATTTTAAAAATATTTTTAAAAGCTTATATATTATTAAATTATTTAATAATAAAAAAAATTTTTAAAATGAAAACAATTATTTTAAAATGTTATTATTAATCGAAAAAAAATGTTTTTTTCTTAAAAATGTCCTTAATAGTTATTATTTATTCCAGTAATTAAAAGATTATCAAATTTAAATATATCAGAGTTTTATTGCATTTTTTATTTTACTCTTCGGAGAAGGTTTTCGGATAGTGATTGTAAACTTAAGATAAAAAAAATAGGTGATTTATATTCCACAATGAGTTCTGCGTTGAACTAATAAAAAAAAGGTTTAACATCCTCGGAAAGTTTATTAACATTTCATGGATGTACGTGAAGTGGGGGTAACAAAGGTAAAAAAAAAAGAAAATTATCAAGATTTTTAAAAAATAACAAAAAGTAATTCCATTCATTTGTGAATGAATACTGAAAGTTTCATTAAAATCCGACAATTATTTGATTTTTGCGAGAATTTCCAAATTAATGTGTTTGTAACCTAAAAAAAGTGGCAAATGCAATCATTTGGTGTCCATTGTAAAACAGTAGTAAAACGTTTCTTAGCCGCTAAATGAATCAAAACTTTTCAAAACAAAACATTCTGACGAAATTTCGTAAATGTTAGAAAGGATTAAAAATTTTTTTAAAAATAATTAAAAACTACTTTGATCTTCCCTCTTTAAAATAATATAAACATTTTGAGGGAAAAGTTTGTTTTATTATGTTTGGGGCCTTTTTTTAATCATACTATGCTGTTTTTTTCAATGACGTAATGGAGGTACCTATATGTGTATTTTCAAATAAAACACCGACTTTTTAGAAGGTTGTCGTCTAGAGATTAATTACAACATGTTAACTTCTCTATTTTCCCCCCCTTTTTCTTCTTTTTTTTCTCTTTTTCCATTTTATGTATCTAACCCTTTCTTCCTACTCTCATTTAGCTGGAGTTCCTTTCGACGACAGTCTGGCGTGATTTTTTCTTCTTTCTTCCCCCTCCATCTCTCCTTTAACTCTTTCCCTGTCTCCCCCGTTGTTTTCTTTTTTCCCTTCTTTCAATTTTCTCTTCCCCCACTTACTTTCTTAATTTTTAATTTTTGATTTCTTAACATAGATGTAATCTAAAAGTCATTTTCAATGATCGTGTCATGAGTCCTTTTCGCCGTATCTGTTTTCTTTTCTTTTCCCCTTCTTCCCTACTCTCAGTATCAATGTCTAGACGACAACCTTTTAACAAAATCTACTTTCTTTTTTAACATCCTTCCCATTATTCTTTCTGATATTATCTTGTTTTTTTTTCTTCTTTCATGTAAACTTCCGAGTATGAATTTCTTTTTTAGTATACTTCCGGTAAATAAATTTTGCACAGTATTTGCATAACAGTTGGATTTCGCCGCTAAATGGCTATACGGCATATAAAATTTTCTGAGTTTTATTTGAAAATATACATAATTGGCGATGTAAAGAGATAATACTATTTACATAGAGCCCTCTGCCGGGATCATTTTAAAATATGGGCAGTCCTTTGGGTCCTGTTCTTGCTAATATTTTTGTGGGATATTATGAGCGTTTATTGTTTGAGAAGGTTGATAAGCCCTTGATATATTTACGTTATGTTGACGATACTTTCTCCTTATTCAATAACGCTGCAGATGCTGAATGTTTTCTTGTTCAGTTAAATTCTTTACATCCTTCCCTTCAGTTTATTATGGAGATAGAGAAGGATGGATGTCTTCTATTTTTGGATGTCTGTGTTCAGCGCCGGGACGGGGTTTTCGTTACTTTGGTCTTTCGCAAACCCACCTTTACTGGTTTGTATACCAGTTGGAGCTCGTTTGTTCCTAAGTCCCGTAAAATAGGTCTAATTGAACCGTGCCCTTAACATCTGTTCTCCGGAGTATTTAAGCAGTGACTTACTTTGCTTGCAAAATATTTTCGAGGGCAACGGATACCCTACCAATTTAGTGAAGCGTGTGATCGAGCGTAAGATCAAACGTTTCAAAGAACCAATAATTGAAGGACCTCGTCGCTGTCCGTTGTATTTGAAATTGCCTTGGCTTGGAAGAAAATGTCAGACTGTAACTATTATGTCAGACTATTATTCGGTTCAGTTACGTGTTGTTTTCAGACAAGACCTGTATTTCCATCCTTTAGTAAAGATAGATTGTCCTATTTTCGAAGAAGTTCTGTTGTTTATAGATTTAACTGCCCCTGCGATGCGGTATATATAGGACAAACCAATCTGAGGTTGGAGACGCGGGTTGCACAACCCGTCCTCACTAATATATGTTCGGGTAGCCCTCTCAGACCTATAAGAACAACCCAAGTTGTTCTGGATTCAGCCATTGGCCAACACCTGCTGGACAGTCAGGCATGTGCCTCTTCGTTTCAGGACAATTGGTTCACTGTTCTGCACAGTGCTCGAACGGCATATCATCTTCGTGTTTTGGAGGCTATTTGCCTTAAACTCCAGCAGCCGAGCCAGTGCAGGCAGAAAGAGCGTTTCCTTCGCTCCTTACAATTACTGGAGGGTTTGTGAGTGTAACAATTTTTCTTTTTTATTTCACTCTTGTGGAATTGTATGTTTACACCCCCTTACATTTTAATATTTATTGATTAAAGTTTATTTTTAAACGAGTTTTATCTTCCCCCAGTATTGTAAGTAATCCATTGTTTTTTACCTCTGTTTGACCCTTTGTAATAAAGCCAACGTAACCCTTGACAAGTGTTGGCCGAAAGGTTCCTCGGGTTGGGATAATTATGATGTCTATCTTGATTAAAGCTATTAATCTATTCTGCGAGTACAAATCTTTGGTTATATATATATATATATATACAAACGTATTGTTTCTTGTATTCAAATGAAAATCATTTTTACAACAATGAGTTAACATTGCTTGATGACGAGGTAAAGATCTCGAAACATAGAAACTTCCGTGTCGCATTGTAATCTATATTAATTTTAAATGAAAATAATTTATATATATATATATATATATATATATATATATATATATATATATATATATATTAATATAGATTACAATGCGTAACCTCCGTTCTGTCATCTACCTGCTCAGGCCCCTCAAATATGTTATCCGCTACTTTCCCCTGTCTCATTTCCCCTCTATATGGCCTGTTAGTATCAGGTTCTCCAAGCCCTCCTTCCTTATTGCATGTCCCAGGAACTTTAGCTGACTTTTTCTGATGCTCAGTATCAATTTCCTTTTCGTTTCCATCCTTTCCAAAACCTCATCATTTCTCACCCGCTCGATCCATGATATCCGCAGCATCCTTCTGTAGAATCACATTTCAGTTGGTTCAAGTTTTTCCTTCATCTTTGAAGATATTTTCCAGTATTCTCTGCCATATTGAAGAACTGACATCACATAGCAATCTATACCCTTTTCTTTGTTTTTAGCGAAATTTTCCTGTCTCTTAATACTTTACTCAACATCTGGAATGCGTCCTTTGCCATGCCAATTTGCCTTCGGATCTCTGTGTCGCACTTTTTGTCTTCTGTTAGAATACTTCCCAGATATTTAAACTTCTGTACCTGCTTTATTTTAGTATCCCCCACCTGTATTTGGCATTTTCGGCTGCTCTTTTTGCTGATGACTATGCATTCGGTCTTCTTACAGTTTATTTGTAGTACTTTCTTGTCACTCTCTACGGTTACCTTCTGCAGAAAGTCTTGTAGTTTTCTTTCCGTGTCTGCTATCAGCACCGTTATCATCTGCGTGCCTTAAGTCGTTCAAATTGTGGCCCCCGATGACGAATCCTGGCATAACATCTAGGGTTCTCAGAATATTTTGCTGTACAAGGTGAATAGATTCTGCAAAAAAGACGCATCCTAGTCTTACGCCCCTTTCTATCTTTGTATATCTGCTGAATTCGTTACCTGTCCGTATGCAGGCGGTTTGCTTCCAGTAAAAATTCTTGATTACTTTTATGTTTTTCCCAAATATGTCGAGGCTGTTGAGCATCTCCATCAATTCCTTGTGGCGTATTTTGTCGAACGATTTTGCATAATCGATAAAACTTAGGCACAAGACCTTCATTTGTATTTCCCTTTCAGAGAGCATCCTAATCATGAATATGGCGTTCCTTATTCCAGTGTCTTTGACGAACCCGCACTGTTCTTGTCCTATCTTTGGCCTGATTCTGCTTCTCGCTCTATTCATCAGGATTCGGACGATCAATTGTGTAATGTGGCTCATCAAACTAATTGGTCGGTGGCGTTCACACTTGTTTGCACTTTGCTTCTTAGGCAGTGCAATGAAAATCGAATTGCTTAGGTCTTCTGGTATTTCACCACTATTATAAATTTCATTTATTAATTCTTAATATTTGCTATGCCGAATTCTCTAAGAGCTATCAGCAGCTCTATTACAATGTCGTCTGGTCCAGCTGCTTTGTTTCTATTCAGTTTGGCCACTGCAGCTTCCACTTTAATATTTCCGGTCCATGCTCATCTTGTGTATTATTGGTTGCTCTCTCTTGTCGTGGAAAAGATTTTTTATATGTTCTTCTCATTGCTGGAGTATTTCCTCTTTCTCCAATATGATTGTTCTATTCATGGATTTTATACATCCTGTGGATGAGCAGGTTTTCGTCCTGTCAGTTCTCTTATTTCTTTATGCATGTCTGCTTTATTAGTCCTGCTCAATCTCTCTACTTCTAAACATTTGTTATTGAGCCATACCTCTTTAGCCTGACTGCATTTGATCCTTATTTCCTTGTGTAGTTTCCTGTACTACATTCCGTGTCTTGGCATCATTTTCTGTCTCCTTTGCATCATGTCGAGAATCTCTTCAGTCATCCATTCGTTTTTTCACCTACGCCTGATTTCTTTTGGAGTAATGTTGTTTGCTGATGTCACCATCGCTTCTTTTAATGAGTCCCATTTTGAGTTTCCTTTTCCAATTTGTTCTTCGTATTTGTTTTTCACGCTGTTAGTGTATTCATTCTGCAGGTTGAGGTCATTCTCCCGAGCGTGTTGTATTGCAGTCTTGGTTCTGCAGTAGGCTTCTTCATTCTCCGGAGTTTCATCCTTAGTTTGCAGATTAATGGGATGTGGTCGCTTCCACAGTCGGCACCTGGATAGGTTTTACATTGAACCACTGCATTTCTGAATCTCCTGTTAATAGTTATGTAGTCTATCTTGATTCTGTTATCTCCCACCTGTATTTGGCATTTTGGGTTGTGTAACTAGGAAGTGTTCTAACAGAAGATGGAAAGTGCGACACGGAGATCCGAAGACGACTTGGCATGGAAAAGGACGCGTTCCAGAAGATGAGCAAAATACTAACACACAGGAAAATCTCAATAGAAACGAAGAAAAGAGTGCTAGACTGCTACGTGATGTCAGTTCTTCAATACGGCAGTGAATGCTGGACAATATCATCGAACATGAGGACAAAACTGGAAGCGGCAGAAATGTGGTTCTACAGAGTGATGCTACGGATATCGTGGACTGAGCATACAAGCAACGATGAGGTGTTAGAAAGAATGGCAACAAAAAGGAAATTGATGCTGAACATCAGGAAGAGACAACTGAAGTTCCTGGGACATGCAATGAGGAAGGAGAGCCTGGAGAACCTGATACTGACTGGTCAGATAGAAGGAAGGAGAGACAGAGGAAGGCAGCGGATAAAATAATTGCAGAGTCTGATCAGGTGGATGACGGAACGGGGGTTGCCAGGAGCAACAGAAGCAAACATACTAAGAGCCACAAGGGATAGGGAGACATGGAGGACCATAATCGCCTACGTCCTGAAGGGACAGGGCACATAGAAGAAGAAGAAAAAGAAGAAGAAGAAGAAGAAGAAGAAGAAGAAGAAGAAGAAGAAGAAGAAGAAGAAGTCTATCTTGTTTTTCATGTCGCCTTCTGGGCTTCTCCATGTCCATAGACGTCGTGGGTGTTCTTGAAACGAAGTGTTAGTTATTATCTGGTCATTTGCTGTGCACCATTGGTTGGACCCTTTTTTCTCCTCGTTCGTTGCGGATTCCTAATCCAAAGTTGCCGGTCGTCTTCTCTTTCTTTTCTTTACCTACCTTGGCATTCAAGTCACCTATTATGATTCTAATTTCTTGGCTTTTGCACTGAGCCTTGGCATTGTCCAGTACAATGATTCTATTTCTTCCTCAGTGCTTTGTGTTATTGATACTATTTTATTCCGATTCAGAGTGTAGTTTATTCTAATTTTTCATAAAACTCTTAATTTGTAAGAAAAAATTCATTATCTATTTATTTAGTTATTAAAAATTATAATGTCCATTTTATTATTTTTTAAAAATCTATTATATTCTCATACAATTTTTAATATCATAACGCAAAATTTTAATATCTATTTAATTATTAAAAATTTAAATATCTGTTTAATTATTTTAATATCAATTTGATTATTATTATTTCATAATATAAAACAAATTATTAGATATATGTAATATATGTGATATATGTAACAGATTTTTTTATTATGAAAAATCTTCTTTTATTATAGGTGAACATTTTGTAATGTTTACAAATGACATTTATTTAATTACGATTATTTAATGCATTTTTATTCTTAAGAAATGTAAGAAATATAGTTTTTGATATAGACACAAGGAGCATGGATCGTTTAAAGCGTTACATATTGTAGCTTTTTTTAAAATTTTCATTTTAATGTGGGAGTTTTATTTGTTTCTTTTTTTTATATCAATTATAATTCGATAGGGATGTTCTATTTCTGTACTTATTTTTATTAAATGAAGACGTGTGTTGATAAAATCATCTTTTCAGAGAGTTGTTAGTACTACTCACATAAATCTTTCCATCTTTTTAAGGTTTTCCATAGAAGAAATAGTACATTGATTCTGTAAGGCACCCGTTTGCCAAAGGACATTTTGTAGAGATTCTACAATTACATTTATTATTCTTCAAATTATTGATTTCAGTTATTGGATAATTCTTATATTTTTTATTATTATGATTTTTTTATAATTTTTTCCATATTATTTGTACAACTATAACTTAATTTTAGAGTATTTTTATTGAAATTTTACTTAATGGAATATTATTCGGAAAATGTTTTTTAATCGAAATGAGAATTTTTTTCTTAATTTACTGCTAATCATTTGGTTGAAATATTATTTCTATTCCTATTTTATCTCGGAAGTAGATCTCTTTTATATTTTTGATATTTGGGATTTTATATCCAATATTTTGTAAGAAAGTATTTTAAAAATTACTATGCTTATTAAACACTTCTTCATATACGGAATTTCTACTAATTTTATATTCTATGGTTGAGGGTACATTTTTAATAATGGATGGGGAATGGTTAGATTTTGGGTGGATATATAAAGGAGCTGTAGTTTTTTTTTATATGGTTGGTATATATTCTTTTCAAAGTCTAAAGTCACATCAAGGAAACCTACTTTTTTATATTTGTATTAATAATAACTTTTTATATTTTAAAATTTGTGCAATACATATATATATATATATATATATATATATATATATATATATATTAATGCAGGTTTCATTGAATAATATAGACAAGTTTTGTCTATTAATTTTCTGTAGGATCCGTTCATACCGTCTGATATACTTGATGGTGATGTCGTTAAAAGACAACAAAAAATCACAGTATTTGTTGAATTTTTTATCGGGTCGAAGCTTTCGGCTCACATAAGCCATTATCAAAGAGTAAATATTAACACACAGTAAACATAGAACATTTAAGCTATTAACAATAAAGATAATTGAATTGAAAATATAAGTCCATCCCTACCGTGGCGGATGGCCGAAGACAGTGACAAAATAGTGGTGTTGTGGTCCCTGGTCTGATTACAGACATTTGAGTACGTTGTTGGAAATATCAAAATTGATTGTATTCAAACCAGGTTTAAATTGTTTAATGTAGAGTGCTTCGAGGATTTTTAGTTTCTGCTTATTATATATAATACACACAATATATATATATATATATATATATATATATATATATATATATATATTTATTTATTTATTTCTATATACGTACATTATCGGCCTTAATTATTAGGCCAACCCATCAAATGTGCGTCAAATGAACTGTTCTGGTGTCCATTTTTTGTGCTCTCTTCCCCGTGCTAGTCTCTTCTTCTTATTGGCTGGCCGAAGCAAAGGCTTCCTGGCTGCCTTGTAAAATTTTGCAAAGTAATAATAACAAATAACGTCGGTGAAATTATAAAAACGTTTGCATCAGTATATCTCTTTGTCTAACGATGAGCAAAAGTCAAAATCGAAATTAAATTTCTCTTAGGTGAATTGGAGGAAAATATGTTAGAATTCTAAGTTTTCGTCCATGACAAATATACTATAAGAAAAATCTGCGCATATACAAGCACAGATGTGAAGAGATGGGCACTGATCAATTAAATATTCCATGCTGTATCCCAAACGAATTTATTAGAAAATGTAATCGATATCATAAGGTATGCGGACGATACAGTGCTGATTGCAGACACGGAAAGGAAACTACAAAACCTCATACAGAAAGTAGCAGTGGAGAGTGACAAGAAGGGACTACAAATAAACTTTAAGAAAACTGAGTGCATGGTCATCAGCAAAAGATACAACCCAAAATGCCAAAGACAGGTGGGGGATAACAGAATCAAACAAGTACAAGAATTTAAGTACCTAGGAAGTGTTCTAACAGAAGATGGAAAGTGCGAAGGCGAATTGGCATGGCAAAGGACGCGTTCCAGAAGATGAGCAAAATACTAACACACAGGAAAATCTCAATAGAAACGAAGAAAAAAGTGCTAGACTGCTACGTGATGTCAGTTCTTCAATACGGCAGTGAATGCTGGACAATATCATCGAACATGAGGACAAAACTGGAAGCGGCAGAAATGTGGTTCTACAGAGTGATGCTACAGATATCGTGGACTGAGCATACAAGCAACGATGAGGTGTTAGAAAGAATGGCAACAAAAAGGAAATTGATGCTGAGCATCAGGAAGAGACAACTGAAGTTCCTGGGACATGCAATGAGGAAGGAGAGCCTGGAGAACCTGATACTGACTGGTCAGATAGAAGGAAGGAGAGACAGAGGAAGGCAGCGGATAACATATTTGCAGGGCCTGATCAGGTGGATGACGGAACGGGGGTTGCCAGGAGCAACAGAAGCAAACATACTAAGAGCCACAAGGGATAGGGAGACGTGGAGAGCCATGATCGCCTACGTCCTGAAGGGACAGGGCACATAGAAGAGGAAGAAGAATAGATAACAACGTTTAGCCAGTGTGATCTTATTTTTTGAATTATTTATTTATTTTGATTTGTATTTTGATTTGTATTTTTTATTTTATTTCGGTTCTTTTCTGCCTAATTTTTGTGTAAATTGTTGTTAATTATCAAATTTAGGTTTGGTATATTAGGGCTTTGGTTATATGTAGGAATTCTAAGACCGGCCATGTTTGTTTTTTTTTTTTTTAATTTTATTGTTCTCTGTCATTCCCTTGCTAACTGGACACATGGCTTGGAGGTGATCCCCCCCTCCATCACACTACTGTCTGTTACTGCTTACTTAAGGTAACTTAATCTCTCCAGAACTCTCCAGAACTGTTTCGAAGAAACAAAATGGAGATAATTTTTGAAATTTTCTTAACTTTTTTCTGTCAGCCAGCCTTCAACTTGGTGAGTTTAGCCAGTGTGATCTTATTTTTTGAATTATTTATTTATTTTGATTTGTATTTTGATTTGTATTTTTTATTTTATTTCGGTTCTTTTCTGCCTAATTTTTGTGTAAATTGTTGTTAATTATCAAATTTAGGTTTGGTATATTAGGGCTTTGGTTATATGTAGGAATTCTAAGACCGGCCATGTTTGTTTGTTTTTTTTTTAATTTTATTGTTCTCTGTCATTCCCTTGCTAACTGGACACATGGCTTGGAGGTGATCCCCCCTCCATCACACTACTGTCTGTTACTGCTTACTTAAGGTAACTTAATCTCTCCAGAACTCTCCAGAACTGTATAGAAGAAACAAAATGGAGATAATTTTTGAAATTTTCTTAACTTTTTTCTGTCAGCCAGCCTTCAACTTGGTGAGTTTAGCCAGTGTGATCTTATTTTTTGAATTATTTATTTATTTTGATTTGTATTTTGATTTGTATTTTTTATTTTATTTCGGTTCTTTTCTGCCTAATTTTTGTGTAAATTGTTGTTAATTATCAAATTTAGGTTTGGTATATTAGGGCTTTGGTTATATGTAGGAATTCTAAGACCGGCCATGTTTGTTTTTTTTTTTTTAATTTTATTGTTCTCTGTCATTCCCTTGCTAACTGGACACATGGCTTGGAGGTGATCCCCCCTCCATCACACTACTGTCTGTTACTGCTTACTTAAGGTAACTTAATCTCTCCAGAACTCTCCAGAACTGTATAGAAGAAACAAAATGGAGATAATTTTTGAAATTTTCTTAACTTTTTTCTGTCAGCCAGCCTTCAACTTGGTGAGTTTAGCCAGTGTGATCTTATTTTTTGAATTATTTATTTATTTTGATTTGTATTTTGATTTGTATTTTTTATTTTATTTCGGTTCTTTTCTGCCTAATTTTTGTGTAAATTGTTGTTAATTATCAAATTTAGGTTTGACTTATACTAAGTTGAAACTTAATTATCTTCAGTCACACATTTATTCTTTTTTTTTAATTGGAGTAGATAGTACCTTCTATCGCCCGGTCTCACACTCCACCCCCTTCTTTTGGACAGGAGTAGAGGTGATCGCCTTGTTTCTTGTTTAGGAAGGGGTTCCCGGTTCATCTCTCTTTTCTTCGGTCTTTATGTCGGTTCGGCTGGAAGCTTTTTGCAGTTGGTGAGTATGGTGGCAAAGTCTCTTCATTCTGAGGGTACCGGGTTGGCAGTTTCCTGGTTGCTGCTTCCGACTGATAGTTAGGAGCCCGAACTCTTGCGTAGCGTCTCGAGAGGCTGCTCTGATCAACAGTTGAATAATATCGGGGTTCCTGTAGTGCCATTTCGCGCATGGACGGGCGTCCCTGCATGAATTTCCGATGGGCAACCCCGAGGCCACATTATGCTGCAGGCGGCGCCATTCTCCATCCTTCACCTGCTGCAATTAACGACCATCTGACCCTACTCTAGACCTCTCTATCCACAACTACAACCAACATGAAATTTAACAAACAAAATAGCAAGCCTAAACCAGCTAGTCGTAAATCGCCCAAACCTATCTGCGTTACCTTCACAAATATACGAGGTATTCGCAGTAACTTTAATAGTGTAGAGTCTTTCCTTCTAACTAACTCACCCGATATCTTAGCTATATGTGAGACTAACCTTGACCCTTCTATCCCCTCTTCAGAGCTGTTCGTTCCTGGTTACCTTCCTCTCTTCAGGAAGGACTCCAATGTCCATATGCATGGGCTTGGTGTATATGTCAGCGAACAACTCCCCTAGCCAGGGTCACATCTCTTGAATCCCTTGATCATTCCTTCATGTGCTTCCGTCTCTCACTTCTAAGCTCGGTTAGCTATCTCTTCTTCCTCTACCGCTCCCCCTCCTCCTCTGACTGTACGTTACTTGATTGCATCTCTAATAACATCGACAGGGCCATTTCTTCTCACCCATCGGCCCAAATATTTGTGTTTGGCGATTTTAACGCCCACCACACCAAGTGGCTTGAAAACTCAGCCACCGACCTTGCTGGGATCCGCACCATGCACTTTTCAATAGCCCAAGCTCTAACGCAAGTGGTGGACTTCCCCACGCGTTTCTCTAAAAACCCAAACGGAAGGGACTCTTTACTCGACCTTTGTTTTACTTCCATCCCAGACTCCTGCACTACCAGGCAACTCTGCCCCCTTGGAAATTCTGACCACGCCGTAGTCTCCGTAAACATATCAATCCGCACTAACTCTTCCCAAGAAAACCAGACCAGCAGAATATCATACTGCTACCAAAGAGCCGACTGGGACTCGTTCAGGGACTTCCTCCGCGACGTCCCCTGGAACAACGTCTTTGATCTTCCTGTCGAAGACTGTGCCTCCGAAGTCTCCTCTTGGGTTAAGGCTGGCATCGATGCTTTTATCCCTGCCAGAAAATTCCAACTAAAACCTAATTCGTCCCCCTGGTTCTCACCCGCTTGCTCGGCCGCTATTGCCCACCGGAACCATTTCTTCCGGCTCTATCGAAGCTGCTCGTCGAACCAAAACAGGCGCCTTTTCACCTCAGCACGGAACAAGTGTAAAAAAGTACTGAACGAAGCCAAGAGGGCGTTTGCTACCAGAATTAGGCAACGCATAGCATCCTCTAAGTTTGGCTCCAAAGATTACTGGCGTCTCTGCAAAAGCGTGCTCAGCAGGAACAAGACTTCAATACCCCCACTAATCAATGAATTTGAAGTTCTCACCTCCCCAGCCGACAAGGCTGAGTGCTTTGCCCGTAAATTCTCAACCAATTCGACACTGGACTCGTTAGGAATACCTACACCAGACTTCCCACCCAGAACTAAGGCTCAACTAAATAACGTCCTCATCTCGCCCTCGCTGGTCGCCAAGATAATTGCGCAACTTGACCCACACAAAGCGAGCGGCGGTGACGGAATCCCAGTCATAGTACTGAAGAAATGTGCCCCAGAACTCTCCTCTGTCCTCTCTAAACTCTATAACCTCTGCCTATCTGCTTCCTGCTTTCCTGCCTGTTGGAAGTCCTCCTGCGTAGTACCTATATTTAAGAATTCTGGCGAACCCTCGGACCCCGCCAATTACCGTCCTATTAGTCTCCTTCCAATCTTTGGCAAAGTTTTCGAAGCCATTATCAACGCCGAGGTGATTCAGCACCTTATGACCAACGGGCTTCTCTCTGACAAACAGTATGGGTTTCGCTTCACCAGGTCTACTGCTGATATGCTAACGACCATTACCGAGTACATATACCAGGCACTCGACAAGAATGGTGAAGCCCGAACCGTTGCCTTGGATATCTCCAAAGCATTCGACAGGGTCTGGCATGCTGGCCTCTTGTGCAAACTGCGGAGCTATGGGATAACTGGACATCTGTTTGACCTCATCCAGTCCTTCCTCTCTAACCGCACATTAAAGGTGGTATTAAATGGGCATGCCTCCCAAAACTACCAGACGAACGCGGGCGTCCCTCAAGGTTCTATCCTAGGTCCCACGCTATTTCTGATCTACATTAATGATCTCCCCGACACCATTAGATCCCAAGTTGGCATGTATGCCGACGACACAACAATCTACTCCCGCATCGATCAGAAACCAGGTCTGGACGACAAAGTGAACCTCGCTGCCGCACTGGAAAGGGACCTCCAATCCGTAGTGACCTGGGGTAGGAAATGGTTGGTAAATTTCAATGCCTCCAAAACAAAGCTGTTATCAACTAACCACCATAGACTATCGCATCTACCTCCCATTAGCATGGGACAGGCTAGCCTCCCAGAGAGTAAAATACTACGCCTCCTTGGCCTTACACTCTCGGCGGACCTCAAATGGAATGACTATATTGAATCCATTGCCAAATCTGCTGCTATGAAAGTCGGCTCTCTGTGCAGGGCCCGGAAATTTTTCCCACCTGAAACTATTCTGCACATATACAAATCTACCATCCGCCCGTGTATTGAATATTGCTGCCATATCTGGTCGGGTGCCCCTGCTGCTCTCCTTGGGCTTCTTGACAAAATACAAAGGAGGATCTGTAACGTGGTTGATACTAACTTGGCAGACCGGCTGCAGCCGCTCTCACACCGGCGTGATGTAGCTTCCCTGTGCCTCTTCTACAAGTACTTTCATGGCTTCTGCTCCGATGAGCTTAGATCACTGGTGCCGCCCAAGCACGAATTTACACGAGATACTAGATTAGCAACTAGGTCCCACCCTTTTACAGTTAAACAAATAAGATGTAACCGTAAATTCTACTCCAACAGCTTCTTTTCTCGCGCTTCCCGCCTGTGGAACTCCCTTCCACAAGTCTGCTTTCCGGACAGTTACAATCTCCAGGTGTTTAAATGTAGGGTCAATAGACACCTCCTATCACACTAACTCCCAACTATTCTCACAACACTCTCATCTACCCAACCCCCATTCTCGGTATCCTCACCCGCCTATCACCCACCCTCAGTTATGTCCTATATTTAACCAGCCTTTCTCCTCTCTACGTAGCCCCCTGCACAGTAGTGGCAGTGACATGCCTTGCTCGGGGTGAAACGCTTATAAAAAAAAAAAAAAAAAAAAAAATCTACTGCGGCGAATGTACGGAGAATGAGGGAGCTATACTGATGATATAAGCATTCATAGTTGGGACAAAAATAACACTGAGCAAAAAAAAAAAATAAAAAATAAAATAAAATAAAAAAATAATAAAATAAAATAAAAATAACAATAAATAAATAAATAAATAGAAACAGCATCCTCTATCAAGTATTCCAAGAAATTGGGTAAAATGAATCATTTACACCAGTAACAATAATCTGAAATTGAAATGAAAACAATATTGGCAAATACACTGAATCTCTCATAAAAAATCAGAATGTGTAATTAATAAATAACAAACAATTCAAATACGTTAGTGCATAGATCAGTTACAACAGATTTAGTGTGGGAAATAAGGAAATAAAACATAGAACTGTACGAGGCGTAGTTTCACCAAATACCGCAAACTGCTACAAAACCAAAATATTAACAACTCGAGTTAGGCACTTAAATAGTATTGAGATTTTTATATAGATATTGTCACACTAATTAAGAAATATCAAAACTGTTAGCTGTATAGAGCTGCTTTTTCAGATCAAAGGTCAAAATGGCTTTGAGTGAAGCGTGTAGATCTCAATGAGGATCATCTTTCTTCGAATCTCATGAAATTGGCGTTACAGAATCAAAAACAAAGAATTGTGCCAGATAACAGAAAACACCACACCTGAGGACTTTCAACAACAGAAACAACTAAAATAAATAGTACATATAACTCGGAAAGAGAAAAATAAACCATTCAAGAAGTTCACATTCCAGATGACTTTAAACAAAATGTTAGGAAAGATCAGTAACAGTTACCCGACTTGAGGAACCTATTTTCCTGAAAAATTGTCGTTAGAGAAAGATTTTATGAAGTTAAACCAACAGCAACACTGAATGAATTCCAAATGTTTCCTTATGAGGAAACGGTTAATATTACTATTACCATTACTGTTAAGCATCCTAAAAATCATTGATTTATAGATCACGTGAACCTTTGAGACCATGCACAGAAAAAGGAAAAATTATGAAAAATTATCCAGGAGCCGAAAAAATAGATACATAAATTTGTGAAAATTATTTATCATGAAAATTATTATTATTATTATTGACTATATTTTTATGAAACCCTCAGTTGACATTTTTTGGCAAGTTAAGTTTCTTAAAATATTTCATAGAAAAATAATGGTTACGTCCATGGACTTTTAAAAAATAATGGGTACGTCCATGGACTTTTAAAAAATAATGGGTACGTCCATGGATTTTTAAAAAAGATAAAAGCGCAGTTTAAATAATTTAAATATTTTCTTTGAAGTTAAAATGTAGTTTATTTGAAAGATGTTAGATTTGATTTGATGTTAGATTGCAAAAAAGAAAAATTATTTTACTGTCTTAAAGATTTTAGTCATTCTATCAAAAACCATGTTCAATCGTCAAACAGCTGTATTCTTATAACCCTACTTCTATGCCATAAATCAAATATGGAAACCCATTTATTATAAAACTTAAAATATTTTCAAATTAAGTTACAACTCCTTAATCAAGTGATTTATTTAGCTATATTCTATTTCTAACATTATGATAACGGTATCAAACATTTTATTAAACATATGTAAATACCATCAGATACTTTTAATAATTTTTGGTGGTCTTGAAAAGCGTCAAAGGGCAAGATTCAGAATTGTATTTTTATTTTTATTTCAAGTCATACGTTAAATAAAAAAAAAAGTTATAAAATGAAAAAAAATTTATAAAAACATATTCATACTTCAAAATGACATTAAGCTTTACATTTTTCGATTCTTCAACTAAGTCTTTATTGCAATGACCAAGAATTCTAAAATCTTACTGTAAAGGTCGGTCAACTTTTTACAATATCAGAGATTTTTTCCTGATGAAACAAAAAAATATGCATTATATTTTACTAAAATTAGGTATCAGCAACACTCCACAAAAATCATTTTTCAGTATTCTTTATTTCTTTTCTTTAAATTCCAAACCATATTTTTGATGTGTTGGCAGTTCATATTAAATATTGTTTTGATTATCTAACACCGTCATTGATGTAGTTTTATAAAAAATGTAAATATTAAGAACATCCAAAATTCTCTAATGCGGATTAGTCATGAATTAAGTAAAGTGGGTTGGTATAACTAACGCAAAAATAAAATGAAATACTTATAAAAAGACAAAACAAAACAAAAAAAAGTATATGGCTTAGTCATCAATAAATCATTGCTGAACATTTCAATGAAATTCAATAATTCTATGAATTTTGGTATTTTTGTAAAAGTAAGAGACGTGTGTGTGTGTGTGTGTGTGTGTGTGTGTGTGTGTGTGTGTGTGTTTTTCACGCATAATTTTGTGGGTACCGAGAAAATAAATATTCAGTCAGACAGATGGGAGAAATTAGGAGACGTTTTCATTATTTTTCTCTTAAGTACCCTGATTACTGCTCAAAATTATATTGTAATTCACATTTTCTTTAATTATGACTCGAGTGCAGGGGCCTGTATACTGCTTAAAAACAGGTATGTCTACCCCCGGCTCAATATAAGGTTTAAATACTAAAATATAATGGCGGACTATAAATAAAATCCATTAACTCCTTTTATATATAGTGAAACACAGTCATAGTTGGTAAATTCCAACACTTTTAATACTCAAGTTTATCATAGGTAGTAAATTCCAACTATGATAAAATTGAGTATTAAAATACTGGATAAATGAAAAATAAAACTGCAGCAACTCGTTTCACCCTAAAAATACTGTATTGTCAGGCCAGGTTCAATCTTTATCTAGTATTTGATCGTAATAAGAAGAGCTCATGGTTTTGTTGTGATTATCACCCGGGTTCCATATTGACTATTAATTGTTTTTTTTTTTTTTTGTTTTGTTTTGCAAATATAGGTCCTGTTATTATTTCCGTCTTCGCATTCAATTGCAATCCTGGATTAGAAAGCTTCAAGATCGATAACATTTTTGTCTGTCAAAATTTTCAACACCCTGCCAACTGCATAGCTCTTATTTTTCCTTTCTACAACAATTACCAGGGGTTGAGTGTTCTGCCCATATTTTATTTTCTAGATATATCGAGACAGAGCAATGCACACAATATGAACGTCCTTGAATAGTTGCTGTATATTTTTCTGTTTTACTACAATTGCCGGTTTGAAAGCAAAATCCTTGTAGATTTACCCCTCAACACTTTCTCTCTCTCTCTCTCTCTCTTTCTCTCTCTCTCTCTCTTTTCTCTCTCTCTCTCTCTCTCTCTTTCACACACAATAATTGATCACAGAAATTAAAAACGAAGTTCTTTACTCTTTTTACCCGCATATCATTCATCCTGCATGTATCTACAGACATTTCAAGTACACGCTGCATACGGCAGTGTGTATCTTCTTCTATGTGCCGTGTTCCTTTAGGACGTAGGCAATAATGGCCTTCCACATCTCTCTATCCCTTGTAGCTCTTAACACTCTTTCTCTTGTTACTCCTCCCAAATCCTGCTCTGCCTTCCATTTGCTCAAGCCCATCAAATATGTCATACGTTGCTTCCCCGTCTCTCTTTTCTTCTATCTGTCCTGTGAGTATCAGATCCTACAAGACATTCCTCCTCATTACACGTCCCAAAAAGTTCAACTGTCTTTTCCTGATGTTAGTTATCAGTTTCCTTTTCGTTTCCATCCTCTCCAAAAACTCGTCGGTTCGGTCCATGGTATCCTGAGCATCCTTCTGTAGAACCACATTTTGGTTGTTTCAAATCTTTCATTCATCCTTGATGAGATTGTCCAGCATTCGCTTTCATATTGAAGGACAGACATCACATAACAATTCAGTATACTCTTCTTTGTTTCCAGCGAAATTTTCCTATACTCTACTCAACTTCTGGAATGTATCCTTGTCCATGTCAATACGCATTCGGATCTTAGTGTCACATTTTCCGTCCTCTGCTAGAATACTACCTAGATATGTAACTTTCTGTACCTGCTTGATTTTAGTATCCCCGGCCTGTCGTTTGTATTTTGGGCTCCTCTTTTTACTTATCACTAGATCTTATACAGCCAGACAATTCTGAGAGTTCTAAAAGTCTTAACAGAATTCGTCTTTGGCGGCCACAGTCTGAACAATATAAGATATGCAGATGATACAGTGCTGATAGCAGACAAGGAAAAAAAACTTACAAGACCTCCTACAGAAGGTAGCCAAAGAAAGCGAAAAGAAATGGCTATATAAAAACTACGAGAAAACTAGTCATCAGTAGAAAGAGGAGCAGTGTGTATACAACACGTTTAATAGTTGCAATTTCGTAGAAACAAAAATCATTACAAGTTGCACATCGTTTCACTTTTTTAAGATCTTAAATACACTTATACCACATGGATAACTTAGATTTTATTATCTCTTAATAACCGTGTGATGTGGTAAACTATTTCTTCCTTTTTATTATTTTCTAGCTTCTCATTAATGTACGTAGCGCCCAGTTTATTCTTGCAAATGCGTTGCAGTATTAGTAACTGTAACAGTATTAGTATTCCTTATAGTTTTGTGTATTTAACACAACGTTTTAGTTTATATTTTCTTCGGCCTTTCTCAAGTATATATTGCTCCCAGACGATCATGCGGCAACGTTTGAGCCAAGCTACAAAAGTGGGAATCACTTTCTAGTATGAATATCCAAAGTCTTTTTATCGGTTACTACATGATTTTTATATATATATATATATATAAATGCTAAGATAAAAACTAATCTTCACAATATGTGGAATAACGAAATTCATGTCAAAATCGTTTCTGGTCGTATCATAAAGTTTGGTATTCTGGTATTTTGCTCAAGCATGTCGGTTATAATTTGTAAATAACGTTTGTAAATGATACTTAGCTAAATTATGTTTGTGACTGTCAAGTTGGAGTCGGAGAAATGATTGGCATATAGAAAAGAAGAAAAATGTGTACGAGAGAGAGAGAGAGAGAGAGAAAGAGAGAGAAGAGAAGTAGGGAATGAAAAAGATGTGATAAAGAGATAGAGTGAATGTGCAGAAGCAAAGACAAGTAGCAGCAAAGGGTGGGACAAAATCAAGAAGATTAAAAAGAGAACAAAAAACGACCAGAATCAATAGTAGATAATGCCAAAAATTATGAAAGGTGAACAAAGATTTGTACAAAATCAAAGAATAACAAAGAAAAAAATAAACAAACGAAAACAACAGAGAAGGTACTTTCCCACTCCGAGTAAAAAAAATAAAATAAGGAATAAATGTTCTTCATTGCGTTAATTAATTTACTCATTTAACACAGCGAAATTCGGGACAGCTTGGATGACATTAAAATTAGGTTAGTTTTAAAAGTAAGCGACAATTCTCATTAGCTAATTCAGTTCAAACAGTAACCCCGACACGACCAGCCCAAACAATATTAGCCCATTGACCTATTTACTTTGGTTGTGGTGGTAGAAAAAGTCGCCCAAATAACTAACACTGCTATAAGTGATATAATTCAACAGCGAATTCCACGATCACCTGAGAGTATTAACCATTTATAAATAGTCGGAAAGTGATCCAACGCTTTTTATTCATTGATATACATAAAAATTGACATGGTTGTTCCGAAGAAATATAGTGGAATGATTTTCCATTAACACCTCTATAGTTTTAAATTCAGAGTTGCCTTCCTAGACTGGTTATCAACTAAAGCGAGAAACCAGTCTGTCCTCTATATTTCATAGATCTTGGGAAGAAGAGATGCACCCCGCGTAATGGCATTCGTGTCTAGTGAATGCAAACATCTCAGTCGAAATTTGAACTCGTTTCGCTAATTTCAACTTCTATGCTTTTAAGTGATAGGTCACATGCACCTCCCACGAGAATCTAGGAAGCCAGCATTATTTGCATCACATCTTAATTTGATTATTTGAATTGAATCATTTTTTCTGTAATGCAGAGCAACTTTCAGCTAATTTAAACAGATTTACAAAAGTAAAAATGTTCATGTTTGTAAACCTCCTGTATATATTCCGCGAATGAAAAGCAAATAAGATTGCTAAAAAATAAATAAAAGATAAAAATTAAATACTTAATACTTTTATGATTTTAGTCAACAAGTATCACTTCTGAAGGCATCTAAATACATATTTGAGTGACATTTGACAAGCTTGTCTCTCAGTCTGTTACTAGTTTACTGAGTTTGATTCTCATTCAGTGACCCGACATTATCACCTTAGGTCAATTAAGCAAATTTTCGCAAATAACGGGTTCTCTTTCATCAATTTTAGGAAGATGTTTGACAGCTGAAAATATAATCTGTTTTGAGGCTCATTATCCACATTTTTATGGAAGCAAGGAAAAGAGAATTAGTGAATTGAAACGAAATCAAAATAGCTTTTTGCTCTTTTGGAATAAAATAAGCGTAAAATATTTTGTTGTCAATTAGTTTTGTAGTCAATTAGTTACACACAAGTATAAAAGTGCGCGCGCGCACACACACACACACACACACACACACACACACACACACACACGCACGCACGCACGCACGCACGCTTCTTTCTTTAATGGCCCAGTTGTTTCGTCAACTGTGCATCAGCCTTGTGATTGCTTTCCGTTTCTTTTTTTTTTTTTTTCAAAACTGTTTAAAGTTTTAAATTCTTATCGAGTTCTTGCCATTTTACATAAGAAAATGCCAGAACACATTTTGGATGATGAATTAAAAATTCTGATTGAGATTTTGTCAGATAAACCATGTAAAATCTTTAAGTTAGAAATTATCTAATTTTATGTGCGGCGTGGTGCAGTGTATATCGGCTCGGAACTAGAAATCGAAGAGCCGAGTTCAAATTCCAGTAGAATTCGTTGCATTCCCTTACGTGCAAAACACCTGGGAAAGGTATTAACCCACCTCTTCCCTCTATCTATGGGTTAAATAGGAGGACAGATTGGGTTCTGTAGCCTTGGTTGGCAACAATTCTACCGCAGAAAATAATGGCAACTTACTGCGGTAAAATATTCAGCCCAGTCTGTCATGTCTCTTTCAAGACATGATCATCTCAGCGTGTATCACGGACGACACTTAACTGACTGTTGTCAGCAAAAACGTTAAAAACATTTAGTCTATATGCAAAATAAACGTGACAGTTGAAGGGAAAAACTTAGAGGCGCTTGAGACAGCTTATTTTGTTCAATGGAAATGATTTTATATCTTCGAACGCAATAAAAAACCTGTTTTTAAATGAGTTCAAAGTCACTTTTCATTCTTTAAGCTTCTTCCATGTACCGCGTTTTTCAGAATATGGACGATAATTTTCTGTCTTTTGTAATTTTGAACAAGTTTTATCGTTTTGCTATATGTCATAGTCTTTGATCTACTAATCATTTACAAAAGCACGTTAGGTAGGTTAGCCCCTGCTTACTTCTGTCTATTGCCTTCGATATATTCTATAGATTTAATATTTTCCATGCATTCTTTCCTCGTTATGTGTTCCCAAAATTTAAACTCTCTCTTTCTTATTCTAACTGTAAGTGACCTTTGTGTTTGTTTTCTTTGAACTCCTTCTTTGGCTACACGCTCCGTCCATGATATTGTCAGTATCCATCTCTAGAACTATATTTCTGTTGTCTAAAGTGTTTTAATCTGTGAAAAGATTGTCCATCATTTACTGCCATTTAGGAAGACTAATATTACATGTCAGTTCAGCATTCTTTTCTTTATTTCTGATTTAATTTTCCCGTTTTGTTTAGCTTTTAGTAGGTATCTTTCACTATTTTCACTTCAACCTTGCAAAAATAAAATATACCACGCTGAAACATTATTTTATTAAAATTAGCAAATTTAAACTTACCTTAATCTGGTTTGAAACAAGTATTATTTGCTTACTAACTGAAACGTACGAGAAAAGTGTTTCTTAATCACGGTCGTTCTCTTATCAGGTTCATCTGAGGTGACGAATGATTTAATGACAACCGAAAGCCGTCAGAAACGCTAAGTATGGCGAACAAACATGACATAATTGTATCTAAGCGTACATTTCATTTTTGGTTTTTAACTACATAGTAAAATGAAAAGTTTAGCATAATATTTTCAACAATTATATAATATTTTACAGAATTTTAGTCATCAATAATATTTTATAGAATTTTAGCCACTAACCAGAATCGCTAAAATTATAATAAAACCTTTTTTGTTTCCTATAAAAATTAGTTGGTCTTCTTGTCGTTCATTTTATTTTTCTATCTTATTTCCGTGGCACAATATGTATAGATCCTTTAATATTTGCGTTGTTCTTTCTAAAATCATTTTGAGCATAAACATCGCATGTTTATTAGCGAAGCCACACTGTTTTTGTACTATTTAAGACTTAATCTTTTTCAAAATGCTCATTAGATGGAGTTCACATTCGTTTGCATCTGTATTCTAAATCTACAAATATATTCCGGTATTTAATAACTGTCGTATATTTCATTTATTATTTCTATAATTTTGTCACTGCTAAAATAATATAAGACTGCCAGCCTCTCTATTAAAATCACATTTAGTTCTGTTGTTTTGTTCCTATTCAAACCCAGTTTTGATTTCTCTTTCTGGTCTTTCCATATTTTTGTGGGAGTGCAGGTTTACCTCTTTTGTCATGGTTCTCCCATGTATTCGTTCTATGTTTGAAGTGTTTTTCTCTTATCAGCGTTCCTTCTTTGGATTTTAGGTATCCTGTCGATGAACACATCTTTGCCCTGTTATTTCTCTTATTCTTTTATGCATATCCTCTTTATTTGTGATGCCTATTCTTTCTATTTCTATATACTTTTTATTGAGCCATTCCTCCTTTACCTGCCTGTATTTATTTCTAGTTTCTTTATAATGTCCTATATTCTGTACCATAACTTAGCATTGTTAATTGTCTTCTTTTACATCATTTCAAAAATTTAATCTCTCATCCACTCCTTTTTTCCATGTCTAATTTTTTGGGGGTGGGGATGATCTCATTTGTTGATATCACGAAAGCTTCTCTTATTGTCTCCAACTATGAATTTCCATTTTTATTTAGTTCATTGTATCAGCATTTAATGTCATCAATAAACAACTTTCTGCTATTTGGTTCATGTATTCGAGGAAGTATTAGAAATTTTCTGGAAGTAAATCTGTTTTTTCTCCTTAGTATCAGAAAACTGAATGTTTTTTTTTGTGATTAATAGTTGGTTAGGGAAATAAAAACTATAGACATGGCAACACAACACAAAGTACAGAAATATTTCAGAAATGTGGTTTTTAATTTTGGGCATGCAATAGAGATGCTGGAACGAATAGTTTATTTGCATATTTTTGTTTAAAAAAGATTATAAAAGTTATTGACTCATAATTAATGTTATATTTAATGCTAATAATATGATAAAGGCGGGTTTTGTTATTATTGTTTTAAAATGTTTAATCCTTTCTAACACGTTCAAAATTTTAGTTAAAATATCTTTTATGGTTTTCCGTCAGCGATTCAAGATTTTTTACGTAATGTGACTATTAAGCAAAACGTAATATTACGCAAGTCGTTTTTTCTCGTTGAAATATATGAATTTCAAAATTTTTGCAAAAATCAACTTATTGTTTGATTATAATGAAATGTTCAATACTTATACACAAATGAATGAAATTATTTATGTAATTATTATTTTAAAAAATCTCGATAAAAATATTTTATGTCTGTTACCCCCTCACTCCAATTAATTGCATAAAACTTCTAGAAATACATTAACTATACCAATTTTTTTATTAATTAGTATATAAATTATGAAATTTCTTTTAATTACGAGACCATTTTTTCCGGAAATCTGCTCCGAATAATAAAATAAAAAATGCATTAAAACTACGCTATCTTTAATGTAAATAAATTTTTAAATAATTTTATAGATAATATAATTTTAGGATATCATATTCTGAAAAAAATAATGAGATTGCGATGAATAATGAATTTTATAAGAATTGTCATCACTTTTTCCTTTGCTAATTAAAATTTCAAACATCCTTTAAATTTATTTCAGTTAATCAGTGTCTTCGGTTATTAATTCATTATTAATTCCCCATTTTTTTTTATTACGTTTCACTGCACATTTTTTTCTTTTTCCTTTGAAAACTTATAAGAGACTTATCATTAAAAGGTCACACGTTTAAGGGGTTGTTCCCCTTACGAAATTTTTAAACTGGGTTATGTCAACTTTTGGTCACCATACTTCCAGATTGATTAATAACAGGTACTGTCATCGCCTACTTAAAAGGTCAACGAGTCAGACCTTTGTGATTAAGAAATAGTTTTATTCTAAATTTCATGCATAAAAAGTAATATTTGTTTTAAATCAGATTAATTTAACTTTAAATTTGCTAATTTTCGAAAAAAAATAACGAGTGTGAGATGCATATTTTATTTTTGCAAAACCGAGAATTAACTTTTGTTACAAATGTGTCGATTGCTCAAAAAGTGTCCGAAAACTTTTTTCGCTCACATATATTCACACATATTGAAACAAAAGTTCGTAGTGTTTTCAATTAGTGGTGTTTGTACACGTGATTTCGTGTGCCGACTGTGAAGTTTTAACGCTTTTCCGTTAAGTGATAAGGAAAGAAAAAGAGATACATATTCATTATTTTATGTTATTTTATTTCAGCAGATTACACAGTAGTGACAGACACAGTGTTAATGTTTATGAACATGATGTCATAACTGAGTACTGTTTGTAAATGGCTTGCTACAGGGGCCCGACAATATTTTTCGGACACTTTGAAAAAAGTACTTCAAGGTGGTTACTAGTGCCAAAAACTTTTCAGATTGTAAGTACGTAGTTGAGGAGTGAAAATCCACTACTAGTGTAATCATTTTTTTAGTTTGGCTTTGATAATTTTATTTTTTTGTGATTTTTGCGAAAACTTGCGCGACACTAGTTTTCGGACATGACAAAAAATCCTATTTTATTAAAAGCTAAGTTCATGTATATGTTGCTGTATGCAAATTTTCTGCTTGTACACTTAGCTGTCATCATTAGTATCAATTATCTGTTCTATTTTACTGGCAAAACAATTAAGTTTAATGAGGTAAAATGCATTCAAAAGAAGTCGTTTGTTTGGCACGGAAGAAGCGGGATGATGGTCTCAGCATCAGAAGGATCGCCATGGATTTGAAGCTGTCGAAATCAACGGTCGAAGACATGCTGAAGACAAACTCCGAGTGGAAAAGAAGAGAGGACGGAAAAGATCAATTGGCAAGAGGACTGAAAGAAGAATGAAGAGGACCGTGACACAGCTTTTGACATCTGGAGAAAAAGTTACAGCAAGAAAAGTGAAGAAGAAATGTGAATTGGATGTAAACGTCCGAACAGTACAAAGAACGCTGCATAGGATTGGTTTGAAGTATGCAAAGGCTAAGAAAAAAATTACACTAACAAAGAAACACGAAGGAGCAAGACTGGAGAGTGCTAAAAGGTGGTTAACAAAGCATGTTGACTTTAAGAAGGTTATATTTACTGATGAGAAGCGTTTCAAGTTTGATGGGCCCGATGGATGGTGTACTTGGTCGAGAAGGGGTGAGCCTGCTGTACTGAACAAACGACAGATGGGAGGAGAAGGAGTTATGGTTTGGGGTATGACCTTTGCTAATGGAAATATATGGTTGGAGTGGCCGAAAGAACAGCGAAAGCTACAAACAGTTGCTGGACGAGAAAGCCCTACCAAGGATAAGAAGAGAGATAGGGAATGATTTCGTTCTACAGCAAGACAATTGCAGCATCCATGTGTCAAAACTCATGAAAGAATGGATGGCTAAAGTGAATATGACTACTTTGGAATGGCCTGCAAAAAGCCCAGATCTAAATTTAATAGAAAATGTTTGGGAAATGCTTGCGCAACTTGTCTATGATGGACCTGAAATAACGAAAGAGGCTCAACTATGGGAACGAATACTAGATTCCAAAAAACAACTAATAGAAACACGTAGAGATGTTATTGTGCATATGTTTGATCATTATGAAGAGAGATTGATAAAAGTTATTGAGAAGAAAGGTGATATTACAGACTATTAACAGTTTTTCAACGATGTCCGAAAAATAATGTCGCGTGTGTTTTGTAAAAAATGATGAAAATAAATATTTTTCCTTACCTAATCGATTTTCTTCCATTTTTATTACAGGTATTGTCTTTATATGTTTATGCTATTCTATTGAAGGAATTTCGCCTCTCTATGGTACTCGGAAAGTCGAATACTAAAGTGTCCGAAAAATATTGTCGGGCCCCTGTAGGTTTAGAAGTAGAGATTTTGCTCTGGAAGACTGAGAACGTTTCGGCCTGCAAACCAACTAGAAACGCCGATTAAAATACAAGGGGCGTTGCAGAGATACTTTATATATGAGAAGATAGGTACCTCCACTAAATCGCTGAAAAAACAGCATAGTATGAAGAAAAAAGTCCCCAAATTTAATAAAAACGAACTTTTTCCTTCAAAATGTTTATGCTATTATTAAGAGGAAAGATCTAAGTATTTTTTAATGATTTTAAAAACATTTTAATCCCTTCCAACACGTTCGTAATTTCGGTAAAATTTTGTATTGATTTCAGTTAGCGGGTAACCAAATCGTTACAATGGAAAACATAATATAAAATAACAGTTTTTTTTTCCGTTGACAAACACATTAATTTGGAAATTCTTGCAAAAATGAAATAATTGTCGAATTTTCATGAAACTTTCAGAACTTATTCACAGATGAATGAAATTAATTTTTTTTAATTATTACTTTAAAAAAGTCTTGGGAAAAAAAAATTTACATCTGTTAACCTCCTCCACGTGAATTCATGAAATTTTAAGAAATTAAATTTTGTTGGGAAAATTGGTTTTATTAGTTAACGCATGACTCATTGGAGAATGTAAATCATATATTATTTTTTTGAAAATAGTAAAATAAAAATGCATTAAAATTATGACAGTATTTAATTTGATAAGCTTTAGTTGCTTTAATATATATATTAAGGATATTATACTCTGAAGAAATTTTTTTTCGATTAATAATGACATTTTAAAAGAATTGTTTGCATTTTTTAAAATTATATTAATTTATAAAGTTTTAAAAATACTTTTAAAATGCTTAAAAGATTTGTTGTGGTTAGTTTATATACTTATTAAGTGAAGATTATATTTAATCATCGATAACTGAAAAAAAATGAATACAAATCGACGTGCCTTCGTATTTTTAAAATAATTAAATTTTTTTGTGCATTTAAAGTTTTTTTGTATGGTAAATTCTATGTGTACATGAAAAGGACATGTGTTTCAGGGTTTCTTCTCTTACGGAAAAAAAAATGTGCATTTATGTCACTTGTGATCGCCATCTTATCTCGCATCTGTCAATATGTGAACACATTCCAAATACGGTGGAAAGGTTAGAAAGTTCAACTCTGTGTTTAGGAAATAGTTTTATTCTAAATTTCATGCTATAAATAAGTAAAACTTGTGTAAATCAGATTGATTTAACATGAAATTCGCTAATTTTCCAAATTGTCACAGATGTATATTTCATTTTTGCAAGATTTTTTAAGATAGCTCAAAAATGGCCAAAAAATTCAAAAATTATAAAAGAAATCGAAACATTTTAGATTCTAATCAATATAATTTTTGTTTGAAATGTACCAGAGTATTTTATTTACTGGAAATAGTAAATTTAATCATTTAGCTTTCAATTAACACGAAAATAAAAGTTTTAAGACAGTTTTTATGTTTTAAAATTCAATTTTAAAGTTAGTTATCGAAAATGAGTGGGGGTATGTAATGTAGGGTAATTTGAAACACTTGCATGCGTGAATCGCTGAAAGAAAAATTTGATGAATCGTATTCCTTTCTGTGTTTCTTTAACCAAAAGTAATACAACGACTTCTATTTGTACAGAACAAACTCAAGTGATGAAAAATTGCTTGCTTACAGAGATTTGGAGTAGAAAATGTCACGGAAAATACGAAATCAGCCAACGTTAAACACTCCAACGCATGTCTGTGTCCAAACAATGTAATACAGTGTATCTGCTAAGATTGGGAGGGCATTATGTATTATGAGCTTCCTTTGCAAAATCTGACTTTGAATTCAATCAAGTACTATTTTCAGCTGAAAGACATCAATCGCTGGAAAGCGATGAAATCTGCCATTCAGATGAGTATTACATTCTATCACGACAACACCAAACATCACATCTATTTTCAAACTCGGTAAAAATTGGTACGGCTTTCCTCGGATGTCCCACTATACTTGCCATACTCACCTGGACCTCGGATCTATGGATTACTACTTATTTCGATCCCTACAAAAGTATTTTAATAGGAAGAAATTTAGAAACCTATAGAAACCCCTTAGACTTTTCATTACCTTAAAATATGCCAATTTCCGGGAGGATGAAATAATGAAAGAGCATCATTAAGGCAAAAGTTCGTGAAACAAAATAACACATGTGACTGAACAAATATAATTAAAAACATTTACATATTGTCTTGGAAATTCACTTGGAAATCTTATGAACTTTGTTAGATCCAATATCCAGGACAAATTATATTATAAACACATGTATAGTATAATAATAAACAAAGATATTCATAAAAATATTTTTAAACACGTGTTTAACATAGAAAGACGGAGATTGTTTAAAATTTCCTCGAGGACACCCTTGATGGATGCCTGGATCACATGAATCTCAGCCTGGATGGATGCCTGGATCAGATGCTTCCTCTTCATTTAGGACATCGTGTCTATGATGGAGGTTTTTAAAGTAAATAATGACCTTGAAACTGACACACCTGAATTGTTGGAGATGAAACGCTCTGTTGTCTTCACACTTTTGATTATAAACTACGTTGAGTTAAGTTGCTCAGCTATGACACTTATCAATATGTTAGAGTCATCTTGAATTAATTTGACCATTTGTACGATGTCTGTCGTTTAGATTTTTTTCTTTCTCTTGATCACTGACCACATGTCCCAGTCAAAGTCTACCAGCTTGTTTCTGGACTTGAGCACGAAGGATTTGACCACTTTCAAAAAGTTGAGGTTATTGTCTAGTTCCACGAGAACAGCGTCATTTTCCTTTGTCAGATTGGAAATAATTATTTAAACCTGTATACAACTATGTGTTTTAAACATGTCAGATTAAATAAATTGCAAACAATATGTTTGCTTATTTTAAATAAAATCCGTTGATACTTACGGATAATCTTTCGCGTATTACAATCAAAAGATGTCAGAAATGAGCTGTAACGTTGACAGATGGTATTTTCATTCCATTCTTAAAGTACCCAAATACTTTCAACCTCTTTCCGAGGTCATCTTCAGGGGTGTGAGTTATGGTAACAAATATAACCGGAAAACTGTGTTGCCAAAAAAATATTTTTCTGCTTCAAATATAACGGTTGACAAATTGATAGCGTTCGTTAGAACGTGAAAATTATCCAAAATGGAATTTTTTTATATGTTGTAATGTCATGGTTATGCACGTATTAAAGTATGAAAAAACTGTTCTTTTTACAAACATTTTAGAACATTATTACAGTATTCATAGCTGATTCTATTAATTGACAGTTTAAGTGTTTTAATGAATATTGCCTCGAGAATCTGTAGTTTGCTTTTGTTGTTTTCTTGGTGTAGAATATTTGTATTATCGATCATTATTCTTTATATTGTGAATGTAGACAGGAATGTTGTTGTAGATATCTACAAATGGATGAATGGTCGGACAAATGTAACGTAAGACGTCTAGTTAATGTTGTTGTTGTAAATCCAACATATATATTTCTGTTTTTTTTTCTTTTTTTTTTTTTTTGTCGAAGATACATTCTCCCAAGGGACATTTGAAATGATATATAATGTTGGTTTTACGTAACACATCGGTTGGTGGGGAGGAGTTATTACGGACAATCAAATTAGTAGTTTTATAATATATTATTAATTTGATTTTTTTATTAGCATCAACGGGAGATATACTAGTACGAGAGATATATTAGATATATTTTCTCATTCTGTTTGTAGGTATCGGGCATCTGGTTGCAATAGAAGAGTTTGATATGTTTGGAGTCTTTTGTAGAATTACAATATATTGTTTGATGTGTATTGTGGTTTTTGAAATATCTTCTTATTTCTTCATCTACAATGCGGTTTGGGAAGTCATTATTAATGAGAGTCTGCTTAATATTTTTAGTTCAGAGTAAAATATCTTTTTTGTGGAGGAGTTGATTTGTGCTCAGTTAATTAAGTTGTGTATAAGTGCTATTTTGTAGTAGTTAGGGCATTCACTCTTATAGTTGAGAGTGCAAGAGTTTTTGCTGGTTGGTTTTTTATATGGAGAGGTAGTAAATGTGTTATTGTTTGTGTCTATTAAAATGTCAAAGGAAGGGATTTTGTTATCTTGGTTAGTTTCGTATGTAAACTTGAGGACAGAGTTCTTTTGAAATTTTTTTTTTTTGAGATTTATTATTTCTATATTTTTAACTAATATAAGAATATCATCTACATATCGTACGTAGATGGAAGGTTTTGTAATGGTACTAAATATATTATTTTCTAGGTTGGCTATGTAGAAGTTGCTAAAGGTTGGACCCAGAACTGAGCCCATTGAAACACCGTCCCGTTGCACGCATATATTATTTCTGTGATCATAAAATGGGATTTCGGTGGTACATGTGAAAATGTATATGCATATAATATGCGTTTGTAGATCTTGACAGTTATGCATCATTATATGCTATGATATTGCATATATCTTACAAAATAGGAATATCAACTATTTATGCTACCATGGTTTCAACCGATTAGGTTTCCGACAGCAGTAGATTATTCCAAGGTCAAAAAGTAAGTAGGGTAAAGCTGATCAAAATTAATTATCCCTGACCTAGCTAATCTATTACAACTCAATCCTACATATACTACAATACCACATATTTCACAATACCACATATTCACAGGGAAAAGACAAAATCCACATTACATAAAAAAATTCTTTATGAACAAATTTCCTTATAAAAATATAATGATATGAAATCAGGAAGAAGGGATGAACTCAAAAGCATAACATTCAAGCTAAAATATAACAGGTGTTAGTAGGACCAGTCCAGCCCACAAAAAAATCAGATTGGCTGCTGTATTCTGTCTTTAGACAGAATCAAAAAGCCCACTCACTAACGGAGAGGAAAGGATAAAATAAATATTGAAGTGAGAAAAATCAAAGATTTGCCAAGTTGAGATGAAAAACAAAAGGGACAAAAACTGGGGAGGTTGGGAATCTTCATGTGGATCACAACAAAAGAGAATACCGGAAACACTTACATTAACTAGGTAAACAAAGAGAGTTTAAATTAACTCCACCGCTGGTGACGGGAGCCCGACGGATTGTTGCAGACTACTGTTACTAATATCGGATGCAATTCGTCCGTCTGCAACAATGCCACTGTCGAGAAGGTGTGTTTTAAGGCCCTGTATAAGGAGGAATGTAATATAACTGGTGCCCTCCTTGTACACATCATTGATATCCTTTTCAATTCAGGTGACTCTGTTTGGGCTATTCTAATCTCTGAAAAATAGCACTTATCTCCTGTCAAGAGATCCCATAACTTAAGTTTCCCCCACTGTGTTTCTTATTAAGATCATTACCTTAGGAGCATGGGGAAAATCCCTGGATTATTCCGTCTACGGGAGGTCAACGGAAGTGCACTTAGATAATATTAAGAGGGTCTTCTTCTAGAGTGCATGCCTGTCGATAACACAGATTTTTTTCCCCTTTGGGAATGATTTTTTTCTTTTTTTTTTTTTTGATGGCTTAGGAGAGGGAGATGGAGTTTGCTAGAAGTGGAAAAGAGTAGGGGTAATGGCCTTTTCTTTTTGTCCAGTTACTTTCGTTCTTGTTTGCGAAGAAGCAAGCATAGATTATGTCTTAGTTTTGTCCATGGCCTCCTTTACCCTACTTCGATTAGACCTTTTTTCTGATTTTGTAATTTTCTCCTCTTCCTCTTCTTCGTTCTCCCTCTCCCTTTTCAATGACGAGGACCATCTCCTCTACTTCTATGAATAGATCTAGTTGCGGCAACTCCTCCTGCTCCTCAGTCTGCTGCTAGTACCGATGCTTTTAGACCTGCTCGTGCTGTTGTTGAATGAGCCGTTCCTGCTGTTGTTGTTGTGGATTTTCCTGCTGCTGTTATTGTTGTTGTAGCTGCTTCTGATGTTGTTTTTTGTGCTGCTCCTGTAGTTGGCCGCTGCTGTTTCTGTTGATCCTTTTGCTATTGTACCTGCTGAATCTGCTGATGATGCACCTGTTACTGTTTGTGCTGTTCCTGCTGCTGCTGTGGCTTCATCAGGATGAATCACCTTGCTGGAGCGGAGGGTCTGCGGTTTTAATTCCCTTTCTAGCCACGTTTATCCACTCACTGGGTACCTGGCTAGTCTTTTCTGACTCTACCTTCGCTTCCTTCGTTATTGTCTTTGGTTTCGGTGTTGGATTACTGCCAGGGCTTGAATTCGCTAAGTGCTCTACGGCGCCAGTAAACTAGTAGTGATGTCTTCAGCCCTCCATTACAATATAAATTGACCGACCTCGACAGGTTAATATATTTGGGACGTGCAAGAATCCTTCACGTGTCAGGGTTACTTGCACCGCGCAAGGTCACCGGTGGAAAAGCCCGACATTTCCGTATTTCACAAAGAATTCTCCCAGTTGTTTTTTTGCAATATCGAACGGCACTCCATGCAGAGTGATCCACGTATTTTCGGGTTTCTATATATTCCATCTGGAGTCTGATTGTATATTTCCGGCCAATTGCTTAAGTTCTTCTTCAGCCGCTAACAGGATGTCTGACATTGCATGATTTCTTGCTAACAATTTTGGTACTATTTGGAGGCTTTTGATAACTTCTTCCAAGGTCTCCCTGCTAACGCTATTCAGTATTCGAGTTTTAACATCAGTTGTTAGCAGGGAGATGGTCCGCGTCATCACCGTAGCTGCTGGAATAGTCAGTAGATCATTGCCAGAGACGTACTGCTAATATTGTTCTTGAATGCTAGCATATTAAGCCTCATCTTTTTCTTGCGTCTATTTGAAACCCATGCAGAAGTTACCATCTCAGCCCACAACGCAATTCCAAAAATATGTTATTGCGAAGCAATAAAAATGAAACAACAAACAACAATGCTGAACAAAACAAACTTAAAACAAAAAACTTCATTACTACGCGTACAATGTGACAAAGGACTCGACCTCGTCAGACAGTTGAGATTAATTATAGAGGGGTGAAAAAATTATACGTACTTTCACCCGGGTTGTTACAAACATAAAATATACCTTTTCGTGTGTTTAGATTTCGTCATTTCAAATCTTTTAATTAATATCTTCTTTTGGTCTGGATACGCTATTGCAAATTTCTTTTTTTTTTTTTGGTACAATTTGCAGACATCCCTACCAATGCAGTACGTTTTTGACTTTTTTCGATATACTCCAACTTACATAAGGGCTTTTATTATTATTTTTTACTTTAATTCCCACACATGTCTGACCTTTCTTGCGCTTTTCCAACCTGAACGATGACTTGTGATTGTACTACCTCTTCTAGAAGCTGCTTTCAGTGCATCCCACATACACTATGCTTTGGCCATTTACATCTTCTACAGTCGCTTTTAAGACTACCCCTTTTTTTTACAAATTCTATGCAGTTACCTACAGTTATCCGTTTCATGATTAAAACTATTTTTTCTGCACAGCCTTGAAATTTCTGGCGGCCAGCCTTTTGATAGTACAGCTGTAACTTAACTTTACTGTCATTCTGTTGAAGATTTGGTGCAATTCAGAACACTTAGAGAAGTGCTAATTAAGCAACTTGAAAAATATTTTCTTTATGTTTCTAAATTAAAAGAGAGGGGGTAAACCAAATAATGTTTCTTTTCCTTTTATCGCTCCTGATTTGTTTATTTTTTTTAGGCTTAAAATCCAGCTTAGTTTTATGCACCTCCGCTTTTAACGCCATTCATATTCTTCCCTTTTTTAATGTTATTACAAGAGAAATTTCTTGACAGTCTGAATTCTATTCCCTGAGAGATGTGCCCGATTACAGGGTGGTTAGATCCAGCGTTCACATACCTCAATTTTCAGTTGGGTTTCATGTATGGGGAGACGCTGCCATTTAGTAGATTTAATTTCACATCTAGAAAGGGAAGTCAACTAATGACGCAGAAGTTTTTGCCACACTCCTGGGAAAATAACCCTAATCAGAAAAACAGGGGAAAACATATAAGGTGTGGGACCACTTGGCAGGAGCCAAGGAAATTATTTTAGACATTAGGATAACCTAAATAGGAGTATCCTTAATTGAAAAAGCTATCAAAGATGTGTGCAGGGAGGGTCTCGGTTGTACTACATCCCTCCTTATAAAGGCCTTAAAACTCACCTTCTCGATGGACGTCGGCAGTATTGTCACAGATGGACAAATTACGTCCAACATTGGTATCGGTAGTCTGGGACAATCCATCGAGCTCCCGAAATACACTAATTTTTGTCTGTGATCACTTGTCTTTCGAAGAAGATGAGGTTGTTATCCAAGGGATACACACTGTTTGCAAAGTTGATACTTGTGTGTTGTCTAGCGACTTTATTGTCTATTCAGCATAGGGGGACCAACAGGCAAGAGGTGTTTCCTTACTGGTTAAACGTATCCTGAGTGTGAGAGTGGAACTTGTCCATGTTAATGCAGGAGGGTGGGGAGGTTGATCGTGGCCGATATTAACATAAAAAGGTTTCAAATCATTATGGTTTATGCGCCCTACTACAATAGTATGCGTTGGGACCATTCCTGGTGGATTTGTTGCCGTTGGTCCCAATGTGTGATTGGAATGCTGACCTGAACCCCAAATCAGACAGGGAACAGGGAGCTAGCGGGAGGTCAGGCGATCATATATTGGTTACTCTGATTGGCAATTTTCGTCCAGGTCGATCACACAGGTGGACATGGGCTCTTAACTATCTGTCTACCCGAGTAGTCCGATGCCAATCTAGATTTGCTAGATTGTCTCACGTTCCACTTGTTAGGCTATTCGGACCATAGACTTGTCAGTGTCTGGATGGCATTGGGTGCTAAGCCTAGAATGACTGAACACTGGAAGTTCAATCTGACTTTATTGGGCAGTTGGGACGTCCGGAAACAGATTAGTTCATTGGGAAATAGTGGAAGTGCTTATTAGAAATAAGTGGTGGGATAGACTTGAGATTAGCTTTGGACTTTCCACCACTGAATATAGCCAACAACTTGATTGATAAGTCTAAAAAGATGAAAACTCTCAAGCTGGAAGGTTGGAAGGATCCGCTAGAAATAATTTTAGCTAGAGCGCTCAGGTAGTTAAGCATAGGTTAAACAAGGCATCTAACGGAGCTGTTTAACATGGCCTCAGAACTGGGAAAGGAAGGGATCCATCGGGGTTTCGATCGATAAATCCAGGAGGTTGATACCACGGGTCGGAGGGAGTACTCTGAGGTCGATCGAGGACATTTGCAAGGCGTTTTAGTGGCATTTTGGGATGCAGCTTGCCAAGGAGCCTGGTCTCTGTGACGAAGGCTTCCGCAGCTATTTGGCTGACTTTCCTCGACTTTTGCCGATTGAAGTGACTAGTTATGTGGGTGATATATATATATAAAGTGTGCGTGTATGCTCGAAGGTACACTTAAAGAATCTAGACGCATGCGTATATAACAAATATATAAAACGTAAGTGCCTAAATACCCACTTACAAATTAGAGACAGATAATGTATACTTCATCTCTTTGGTATTAAATCTATGAAGTACTTATACCATTTGCATACGTATATCTTCCAAGGCACATCCAAGGGTTATTCACAACTCAGTTGCGTTTCTTGGATGTAACTTCAGCGAATCTAGTTACGTCTATAGTATGTTATATATGCTCAATGGAGTAAACTTTTAGCGAGAATGGCAATCATTTGTTTACCTGGGGATGAGTTGAGTGTTTCCAAAACTGATTTTGTGCCATCTGCAGTAACAAAGGATCACTGTCGAAATCATATATAAGCGCCAATTGTCTGCAACAAGATCTATGTTTGTCATACCTGTCAAAACAAACTCCAGTTTCATTTGTAGTTATTGCAAATTTAAACTGCCATTTCCACATAATTACAGATATATCAAAACACTCAAATGACAGGTTGGACCTATGTGCCTCCTTCACACACGAATTCTACCGTCCGTTGAAAGCGGCTTGAAACTCGTCCGTCTAGGTGACATAGTTCTCGAGTCCTGATGGGACACAGTCACCGATGCCGTGCTGTCAGTAATGGTACCCTTGTTAGCCACGAACTACAGAATTCCATGCTATGCGTTAACTTCATTAACCATAAGAACATAATATTCAGTATTCTCATACATACTACAGCACTTAAAATATATCAATTTTCCAGTCTTCTTTATGGATTGATCACCATCAGATGGATCCTATTTATCAGTCATGATATCCAAGGAAACAGTATAGTATTCACTAATAACTTCACCAGCCAACTGTTTTGTTGTTTTAGGAAGTAATCTTTTCTTTTTTCTCTTTCTCTTTCTCTATTTTCTCTGACTACTGGACCATTTCAAACCGCTCTGTAGTGCTAGTAAAGATTCCTGTTCTCCTAGGATTTTTTTCTTATATTTTATTTTCCTTATACCAACTTTGGAAATGGACAGATATCCCTTTGGTGTTAACAGACTTAGGTCTGATAGGTCTAGTTATATTCAAAGTCAACGAAACAACTGTAAAACTAGTAGTTGTATCTTTTGTCATAACATATAACTCATTAATATCTAAAGAACAATCTACCATATCCAAAGGGAGGAACTCATCCTCAGTGAAGATGTTTTGTCAAAAGAGAAATGTCAGCTACCCTATGTCATAGTGCGAGAGAACGCTTTCCCTACTCATCCAGGATTTTCATAAATTGTCACCAACAGTAATAATGCAGGGGCTGCATTTGTGTGAGTAGAGAGGGACCAACGATAGTAATACCAGATTGGTTTTAGGACATAGTCAATATTTTCTACCATTATGTAACTCTCATGATAGACAAAAATGAAAAGCATTTTTTTCTGGAGAGCATATATAAAAAATGCTTCGAAAAAAACTTGAAATCTTCTGCTATCCTTCATCCAGTGGGATGTACTGTAACATGAAGGAAATGGTCCTTCAAATAAATACAGGGGTACACAAACATAAGTGGAAGAAGGCTTAGGTCAAATATTCCGACTGGCAACTAATTCTATGCCCTTATATTCTCAACACAGCGTGTACAAAAGTAATCAGAAAAGGAAAAAGATTTACAGTTCCATTTCGATTACTTTCTATAAAAAAATCAACACGCAAAATAAAACGTTCCTGCTTAACTTACTTACTGAGAACGATGAATATTTCTGACAAGGGGAAAATTATTTGAAACTAGAAAAATACACATGGAAGACAAACTTTTGTAGTTTCTTGATAATAATATAGTAGAAAGATTTAGCAAAGTTATTCACTAGATAGCAGCAAAATTTCAATCAATTCTTTAGTTACTACTTAAATAGTAATATTTCACCTAACTTAGCGTTCAATAATGTCCCGAAGCCGCCAAGCTGCCTTCTCAGTTTTGGATTCGGTATTCACGTTTTGCAAGTTTGACTGGCCGCCAAGGATAAACAGCTCAGTCTGATCCGCTGTTTGGTCCATACAGCTAAGTGAACGAAACAGAATTCGAACTCGGTTCGGGGATTCACTTTCTGTTTGATAACCTTGATGCGACCTACACACATACATAAGCGTTTAGGGTTTCATTTTTAGATTAGATAATCTATCTGTGGAAAACATTGCGAGAAAATGAACCTTGTTGTTTTACTTAATCGATCTAGAAGAAAATACTTTGCTAGAGAACTCGTCGTATCAGTGGATTAAACGATGTAGAATAGGGAAATACTATTGCTGTTAAGAGTAGGATTGTTCTTGTACAAATCTACTCTTTATTTTAAAGAGCTTCAAACATAAGCGTTTTTTACGAAAATTATTCTTACTGACGAAAGAGGCATTCAAGATCAATGTAGTAGAGAGTGCAACCATCTTGCTTGTTTACAGGTCACATCTGGGTTGTGCACTAGTAGAACTATGGAAGGGTGCGGCATCCTTGCATGTAGTTATATGCTAAGGTGCATGTTTTTATACACACCCACAATATACATATATAAAGAGTAAATTTAATCAATAAAATCACCATTAGCTTCAACTACAGTCTCTGGACAACTTCGGAATCTCCGACAACTCTTCTTAACGGTCTGCTTGTTTAGGTTGGTCAATGATGCCATAATCAGTTATCTTTGGTGTTACAAGGAGTTTACCTGGTCTCTCTCTCTCAACTGCGCCTAACACATAATAATCAAGGGTGTTGCAGGCTTGAGAGTTTGCTGACCAGATGCAAGGGGTGATATGGTCGGAGATATTCTCTGACAGCTATGACTATATACTCCTGTTTGTGTGGCACGTTGATAGATATAGAATTTTCTAGCAGCCATCCACTTGATTCAGGACAGCACTACCTCTCCAAGGTAGGCCGCCTTGCTGAGTTTGAGGCTCTGTGAGAAAATGATGGAGACATAACTTCGCCGTCACTAATGATCACTCCAAACACCTTCGTAATCACTATTAGTCATGTAACTTTTTTGAATCCTCTGCACCGTTCTCGGGTTGATACCTAAACACTCTAAAATGTTTGTAATGGAGATTCCAGAGCAAATAACAAGCAATACAATATGCCGTTTCCAAATTTCGGGGTGTATTGCGTCATGGTGCTCTTTTTTTAACAGATGGTGCCCAACTGATTCTACTATACTGTGCAATCGACAAAATCAAAAACAAACAATGCGCATGTGTGAAATAAAAAAATGTCGAGAATTTATTCATTGCACCCTGTATATCTAAAAGACACTGAGGTAAAAATTCAGCAGCGACAGTCTCTTTCATGTTTAATCGCAATCGCCTGACGTCAATGCCCACTTTTATATTTACATACACTCTATCCCTGACATTGACCACCTTAACTTATAAATATAGCACACCTTAAAATTTTATTTAATCATATATATGTGTGTGTGTGTGTGTCTGTATGTGTGCGTGTGTGAGTAGCAGTATTAGCAGAATTATTAGCGATATATCTTCAACATATTTGAAACACCGCTTTCACATACAGATTTATGACTGATCAAATATATATATATGTGGATGTGCTTACAGTTTCTCGACCCAACCTAATTCCCAAAATCAGTATTCTGATATGGAAATAATCATTGAAATACTGATTTTAGCGAGTGGGTTCGGCCAAGAAATTTCTAGTATCCCCTCCTATATATCAAACAATTTACGATATGGCAGAAGATCAACATGAATTGTGTGTACATTATGCACGCAAGCATGCTTGTGTTTAACCCACAGAGAGAGAGAGAGAGAGAGAGAGAGAGAGAGAGAGAGAGAGAGAGAAAAAGCGAAGGCATAGGGTGAGAGAGAAAAGCAGGCAAACTCAATTACTTCATCCCGTGGTGTGTATTAATGCGATCAATTACAAATGAGTTCATTATTGATAGAATCGGCAAAATACATCTGGGTTTGATTATTGCATTGTGATTTTGCCGTTATCTCTTTCTCGCTATACACGCTACACACACCCACAGTACTATACAGATGTTATTATTATAATCTGAATGATGCGTTAACATAAATAGTATACATTTTTGCCGTTGCTCATTTTGCCTAGTATCGTTTTTGAGGTCGCTGGATATTTGGGTTGTACCTCACATATGCGTTTCTTTACGCACACACACACATATAAATGCGCGCTCTTGTGTGTGTGTGTGTGTGTGTGTGTGTGTGTGTGTGTGTGAATTCGGCTGTAATAGTTGACAAAAATGTTATCTGAATGTTGGCTTCAAACGTTTATATTGACATTTTTGAATTAATAGCAATTAAAAGGAATCAGGATAATATTGCAAAATAAGTAATTTTTAGAAGAAAATGTTCTTGTCAACATTATGCTACGAACTTACTGAAATGTTTATGTAAAAAATAATTCACATGCAGTGGCAAATTCTGCATCCCAAACAAAACAGTACCTCTTGCACAGTTAATGACATGCACGCGTATTCAGTCATTTATATAATATATATATATATATATATATATATATATATATATATATATATAAACACTTTTGCTGAATAGTGAAATCTTATAAGTCAGATTTAATAGAATCAGCTTGTTACAGTATATTCTTTTGTATTTAGGTAGTAAATTATCTAAGAACATACGCGCGTGCGTGTGCGTGCGCGTGCGTGTGTGCATGTAAATAAGGGTACTGAAAATTTTGTCACCTCCAAAACATTGTTTAACTGTTATGTTTATTGAAATAATGATTTTATAAAGTTGGTTTAGAGTTTTAGCATCCTTCGTTATGTTTAGAAGAAATTATAGCGTCAGGGATTCAATGTTAGTGTTTGTGAAAGACAAAGAAAAGAGAAAAAGGTAATTTTGCTTAAGAAAGTAGTTTCAGTTTTATTAAAACTAGTTGAAAAAGCTAAAAAAAAATATTCTAATATATTATTTGATGACTGGTTCAAAACTAGTTTACTGGACTTCATCAGGTTGTTGTCGGAGATTATAATCTTGAATATTTATTTTTATATTGTTATATCAGTGTTTTTTAGCTTATCGTTGAGGAAGTGGAGATTTAAAAAAATATCCAAATGCGGTATGCATTTGATGAAAGCCAGTAACTCTCTAGCTAAAGCGTGAAGATTAAAACAACAAAAATGAGGATAATAATTTTAATATTTTATATAATAAAACGTGTTTCATCAAAAAACAACTGAGAGAGAGAGAGAGAGAGAGAGAGAGAGAGAGAGAGAGAGAGAGAGAGAGAGAGAGAGAGAGACTATTTTCTGCTGCAAGATTTTCTAACTCACTGAATATAACACGTGTTTTTATATGTGGTCGATTTCTCTACCCATCCACATGAGTGTGTGCAGGCACACGGCAAACGCAAACATTTCTGTCATTCACTGAACAGATTTTCTTCCCTTTTCGTCTCTTGCTGGAATTCAACGGACATTACAAGTCGGCTGAACCTAACTTCGAAAAACATTTAATTTTTCATAATCTTCGCAAGATGATGCGAATAAACATTGAAATAGTAACAATTCTCTTTTTTCAAATAATTTTACGAAAAGCATATTTTGGAGCTAACTTTATATTTCATTAGTATCTCAATACTAGACAAATGACTGGCATAGTTGTACAAGTCACTAACTTTATCTTCGGTTTTTAATCGGTACCGTGTTATCGTGACCTTGTGTCAGATTAGGCTAAACTTGGTCAAATAGCTGTAAAAGATCAATAGCAAACGTCACCAATGTTTTAATTCCTACTGGAAACCCAACTCTCACGGCCTTATACCAAGCTGAATGCGGTTTAGTGCTACATTGTAATTTAATTCAACGCACAGCCAAGGGAGGAAATAAGTTTTAAGAATGTGTTGTACCAGTTTTCTAAGTAGATAAATCCTAGCTACCATGAAAACGTTGATTTAATGGTCGGACACTATTTGACACTAATTACAAATACACACTTACTCCTATCATTTGGTAGACCGTATACACGTGCGTTTACGTGTGCAAAAACGCAGATGTAACGAACTAATTCTTTAAAGCTGGATTAAACCAGATAACAAGATTGTCAAACAGAAAGATTGTGTTATACCAAATAAAAAGTGTCTACGTGCTCAAAGCAGAATTTAAAATTCAGACTTTCACCTTAACTCGAACGTTTATACGTAAAATTATCAAACTTGTCAATATTTGGATTTTTAGTTATTTCAAAGAGGACATTTTTGTCCTTATCTTATTGTTGTTGCTTTGCTTTTTATCACAGATTTAACCAATTGGTGACAAAATGCTTAAGACCAAGCCATATTTCTGTCTGAATAAAAAAGCTTACCAGAGGGCAGATATTCGCAAGCGACTGATAATTAGTTCATTCCTTACCAGAATCTAAGAATCTGGCCTCATCCCTCAAATAACAGACTCTTCTTTTTTGCCATATAAAACAGACATGAACACACACACACACACACACACACACACACACTTAGAGCATGAATTAAAAATAGTCCTGCAGGCTATTGGGTGCAAGTTCTATTCTCACTGGTCTGGGCTTGTGCCAGTCGTAGTTAAAAAAAAAAAAAAAAAAAAACGGCATAAAATGCCTAAGCACATGTGCGTGTCTATTTTCATGTGAGTAAGATATCTATCTTTTTTTAAGATGTTGAGTGAATGTCATTTCCATAAAACCAAACAAATATCGCAAAGCTAGCAGGAGTGCAACACAGTCTTACTACCTAAGATTGGCCCTATTCTACATCAATATTTGGATCTGTGTGTGTTTGCATATATCCTTGAACGTTTATAACCATTGTATTTCTGTAAACAAACTAAACCTGACCATATACAATTTACAAACACTCGGACAAATATATGTGAAACTAGTGAAACTATTATTTTGCATATACTCACAACACAACTCACATGTAAAGACCATTTTTAACAAGCATATGATGAAGCAGACACAGAAATTAAGGTAGAAATTTAATTAAATTATGTCGCATTTAAAACTTCTTCCGAAATAGGTAATCCAATAAGCGTAAAAGATTTAGTTTTTTTTTGGGCACATAACCATAGTGGGATGCCTAAATGTTACCCACCATGGTGGGTAACAAACTAAACAAAGTAACTTGTTTTTTTTAATAAATTGAAAACAAAAAAAAATCATTAAAAAATAATGCACTTACATTTCGATTAAAAATATATTAACCCTACAGTAAAGCATCAAAGAGCGAAGACAATATCAAATTATGCATGAAGAAACCTTGCAATGCATAAGTTTAAGTATCTAGTCTAGTTTCTGTTACTCACATTGCATATTATTATTTTCTGTTAGACTCGAGCATAATACCAGATCGTTTGAAGTTGCACCGTTCATTTCTCTCTAGAGTGTGGATACACTCTCTCTAGTTTCCTAGTCTCTTTTCACTTCGGTTTTTAATAATACTTTATTTCCCTATTTAAACACGCACACATTTAAATGCAGGAAGAAATATTTATTGGACTCAGACCACAATGACGAAAATTTCCGTTATCACAAAGCCTAAAGGTAGAACTCGCTCTATGCTAACGACAAACAAATCGGATGATTCTTTCTAGTTGTTTTTTGAGGGTGCTGATCAGAGGGTTGTTCTTACTGAATACGTAAATATTAAAGCTCTGACAAACTAAAATAATTTGCATTCCAGTATAACCACATATTTTAGCTTTTCATATATGGGAAAGAACAATAATTCATCGATATCCGTGTGGATGGAATATCAGCAATCCCACCAAAATGAGAAACCCAAATTTCAATTTCACAAAAGTGAATTCTGTAACAAAGGCGAATTCAAAAATTATTTACAAGATTTGGATTTTAAACATATAGTTGACGGACCATAAAGAGACCAGTACCAATTGCCATATGCTGTGTTAAGGCTCCAAGGCCTTCCTGTAATAAAGGAAGCAGGCATACCATGAGATTGGCTTGGGATATCCAATATAAAAGAAAATGCATAATTTCTCCTAGAGTTAAACAAAGAAAACAATTTTTAACATGCTTGGTTTCATATTTGGATAATGCATTTTCTTTTCATTATAACTTTTTAAGACTTTTTGGGCAACAACAAAAAAATAATTTCAATTTTGAGTTAAATGTCATGATAAACGTGACATAAAAATAAAGTAATGTTATATTCATTTTATTTTTGTAACAAGTTCATGAATTATTATTATTATTATTATTATTAGTAGTAGTAGTAGTAGCCGTCTGCTTGCAAAAACTGACTTTTTTTAATTTGACTTTCACTCATATGCATGGCAGTGTTAGCTTGACTGACTGATTAATTTCATATCCTGAGAAATACGATGTTTAAATTTTTCGTTAAAAAAAAAAAAAAGAAATAAAATGGTGACAATTTCTTTCAGTACCGAAGACTGAAACATTTAAACGCCGGAAAAAGGACACATTAATTTATAAAACAATATTTGATGTTTTGTGATTGCCCACTAAAGGATCTCGAAAAATCAAGACTTAAGAAAATCTTATCGAAGGATTAAGAAGATTAATATTGTGCAGAGATGTTATCACAATTTTCAATTTTCGCAAAAAATTAATAATTTATACGTTTTATTCATTCTTTTTAAAGACAAAGAAGATTATTCATTTTGCTCACCCAGAATATGAGACCATGCAAAAAACAAAAACACACAAAATATGTATAAAAATAAGAGAACACGTGTATATATGACAGCAATATTTTTTACTTTATCAGATTATGTACAATTGTCTTCGATGTAATTCGTAATTAGCCAAAAATATAGTTTTTGTTTGATCTGTTCCCAGTAAATCAGTCTTTAATTGAACAAGCTTAAACATTTTTTCTTTTTCTCACTGATAAGATTCTGTGCAAATATGCTCACAAATATTCAAATATGGTTTTTTAATCAAAGAGGGTAAGTGGTTCTTTTTTTCTTAATTTGATGGATTGGGAGGAGTATTACTGAACTTCTTGTCTATTTTGTCAACACGGTTTTTCTTGCTTATTTCATTCATACTCAAGATTTAATTCTCACTTTCATAAATTCATTCATTTTCTTGGCTATCCCACATTCTTTAAAAATGTCATTTGAAAATTTTCTCCTCTCTGACCCACAATCTCAAATATAGATACTGGTTGTAACTGAGTGAATTTAAACTTCAATAATTATAATTTTTTTCTTTAGTATTAAAAAAGCAACTCCTGCCCAGTTTTTGCTTCTGTAAATTTTATTCTGTCTAAAACGGATTCACATGTTTTTCTTTTATACATTCACTGTTCATCTTTTAACGACTTTTACTCACACACTTACACCCGTTCAATGCAGATTTGAATTGGAAAAAAAAGTCAAAAGTATTCATAATATAAAATACAACTATAATTTACAGTACAAATTTTGAATGCAAAATCAGAAAAGAAATCCGTGAAATATACATATTAACAGATCATATATCTTGAAAAAAAAAAAACAAAAAAAAAAAGATGAAAGAAAGAAAGAAAAAAAAATATTTTCTGATTTTTCTTCTCCTTCAACTTACTTTCATATTTGCTTTTTTCTTCGGACTTCGTGTATTTATTTTTCATCATGGTCCACTGACATCACGAATTTTGCAAAAACAAAATGTTTTTCTATTCATCTTTTTTTTAAATATTTTACTCTTTATAATATAAAAACAAAAAATGAAAAAAAAAAAAAAAAAAAAAATGAAAGAAGCTGGAATCAGTTTCAATTTTCACATCGTTTTTAGTACGGTTTTCAAAACCGTTTGTGTTGATAGTTTTTAAAATGTTCATTATCCTGTAAAAAACGAAATGTTCTTTTCTGTATTCGTTTCGTTTTTCTTTTTTTTTTTTAAATTTTCATTTTTCTTGAGAGAATTTCTTTCTTTTTTTTAATTTTAAATTCAGCATTTTTTTTTTTTTCCACTACCTTTTTAATATAAAAAGTTGAATTAATTTTTTCATTATCATTTCTTTGTTTCGTTATTTTTATCATAGTTTCTTTTTCCATTCGGAATTTCAAATTTTGTATTCATTCCATTTTTACAAAAACAAAGTATTAATATGAAAATAAAGGCCCGATTCTTCCCGAGCAGCTAATAATAGTTTCTATATTTATTTTACACAGTCTTCTGTCGAAATATCATCATTGTTTATGTAAGGCTTGGAATAAGTTTTGTGGTGAGGGGTTGTCAAACAAATAAAATTTGTCGTGCATTCATATTCTAATTGGAAGGGTGGTATTTAAACGGGCTTTCCTTACTCTCTCATTTAAAAATAATTTAAAAAACATACGTAAAAAAATTTAAAAACATAACTACAGTAATAGCAACAATAAAATATTCTCAGAAAAAGTCCTAGAAACTGAAAGAAAATTGACTTTTCTCGATTCTCTCTTAAATTTGCATTTTTTTTAAATATATATACAAAACAATTGCTTTAAAAAAGTTAATTTGTCATAAACAAAAACGAATTAAAAATTTTTTGGTCCAGTGTTGTGTTCTTGTTGCTATTGTTGTTGTTATTTTTTAATCGTTCCCGAAAAAACTTTCAAACAAAAGAAAAAAAAATGTATTATTTTTTTGAACTAGCAGAAGTTGTAAACTTTTCCAGCATACAACAATAAAAAACAGACATATGAGTTACTAGAACTATCAATGAGGCTATTATATTATTCACTAAACCAAAATTTTGCGAGAAGACCCAACAAAGTGAAAATTTACGCATAGGCCAACAAGAACTTGCTTAAGGTTACGCTGCCTGATGGCACGATCGAACATTTTTTTTTTTTTTGGTAGTAACTAAATTAGAAATTTAAAAAAGTTCTTTGTTAAAAAGAACCATAAATGCGCATGATTACAATGACGAAATATATTTCAAACTGAATTTAGTTTGCAAAGAAGATGACGAGGCTGGCGAATAAATGCACTCGAATGAATGGTTGCGTGTGTGCCTAAACTTAAAGTTTAAATGAAAAAACGAAAACAAAAACAAAAATGTAAGTTTTCTTGTCATGCAGACTATTGGTCACGTTGCGAACCCCCGACCCCATCGGTACTGCTATCAATCCAGATGATATGTATGTAAAAAAGATAAGAATTACATAAATCGTGTTCGTATGTGTGCGTACATAAATGTAAGTATTGAAAAAAAAAATTACCCTTCTTATCTATCTTGCGCCTGTCTATAATGTATCTATCCTGTTTGATTTTTATATTGTATCTGATCGGTCCATTACACACTAGATCACACACGCATGCCGAGGAAAACGATTCAAGGAAGACATAAGATTTGTTTGTTTTCTATAGAACATTAAATAGACTCAAAATAAAAAAAAAGGGTAACTGTCAAAATTCAAATAAGTATACATATGCGCACGTGATGTATAGAATACGTACGAATCCCACATTTGTTTTTGTTAAATAAGACTAAGAGATACAATAACATACAACGAATGTTTTTGTTGTATTGTATGCAAGAAATTTCACTGGTATGTACAAGCCTTCACACCGGTACATACGTCGATTACATTCATTTTTTTAGGGGATGGGGTAATGAATGCAAAGGTGTGTTTGTTTCTTTAGTTTGACGGAAAAGGGTTTTTGAAGAACGTGTGTATTTGCTTAGTTCATCATCATCATCATCATTAACAAAGAGTTGAGAAGGAAGGATCAGAAATTTTAAAAGAAAGTTTCTCACGAAAACCGATCCTTATTGAGGTACTTTCTCAGAACAGCCTTCAAGGAAATGATAGATAAATAACTGGACTGCAACAGCCAATGAATGATATTAAAAAGAAAAAAAAAATTTTCGCCAAGTTACGTGTAATTCGTTTCATTTCACATATGCGAAATTTTCACAGCATTTTCGTTCGAGAATTTGAATTAAATTTAAACAATTTCAATAATTTACAAGTAAATTGTACAAGGGTGGGGGAGATGGAAAAACAAAACAGGAATAATATGCGACCCCATAGCAAACAAAAATTCAGTTCAGAATAAATAAATAGTGATAGATAAATAAATAGACAGGTAGATAGATAAGAAGACTATGAGTCTGTACATGGCAGTGATAAGGTTTATTTGTTTTCTTGCTCTGTGAAAGATTTATCATTTATAATAAAAATAATAATGGTATTAATAACAATGCTTTCGGTGTATGTGAAAATTTAAGTTTCATCGTATGTCCAGGTCATATGTCTCTAGGCAAGCACATAAAAATATGTATTTTTTATTTTATTATTTATGTTGTACATCGCGTCACCCACCCAGATATCAAAACTTTTTTTTTAAATTCAGAAGAAAAATAACTCACTAATACACCTTTGGGGCAATGTAAGCGTGCGTACACACACACACACACACACACACACACACACACACACACACACACTATATTGCTAGTCACTCTCTCTTTCTCTCATTTGTGAGTGTGTGTGTGTGTGTTTAATTTTGCCTACAGATCTAGAAACGCAAGATAAAAATAAATGATAGTTTAATTAAAGTATGAAGATGCAAACGTTTTCACTCGCAGTTTATACTTTATCAGTTCAGTAAGTTTATATAGGTCATTTTTTGTGTCGATAAAAGAAAGAACTTACACACGCATTCTTACATGACTGCTTTATGTTCATCTCAGAAAGAAAATCTCCGTATTTTCTGTGTGTTTATGTGAGTGTCTGTTTCTTTTGATTTTAACAAATAAGAGGTGTGATGCCTGTCTCCAGCCAGTCCGATTCAATCATTTCTGTTACTTCCGGTGTTGAATAGTCGGGAAACTCGAAATGCGAGCCATTGGAGTTAACCTGACTCTGAACGTCCAAATTGAAGTCAGCGTCAGCCAGTTTGCTTAGATCGAGGTTACCTAACTCCAGCTGCCAGTTACTGGGCAGTTGCAGCACATCGGTCAAGTTATCCAAATCGGCCAGAGGTGCATTGTCTACCTGATGGTCAGTTACAACTACAGGGTGATTCGTAGTCAACTGCGTCGTTGTCGTCGTCGTCGTCGTTGTGCCGGCTGTGGTCAGCGGCAAGGTAATTTGCTGATGGAAAACTTTACCTTCAACTGCACTAATTCCGACCAAACTGCTGGCACCAGAGCCGACTGTGATACCGCCGACTATATTCGAGGCCCCGACGATACCAGCGCCGGCCCCACCGACAGGTAAACCCTGAATCACTTTATACGTGGTCTGTTCTTGTGGAGAAGCGGCTGGAGTTTCGAAAACCTCCTCTGGGTAAAAACTCACCGTCTCTGGTGTTGAAGGTGTATAAATGGAAGGACTGGACGGAACCTTAGCCGGTGGGGTCAGTTGGCTGGCGGGTACGGCCACACTCTTACTAGCCTTGATACTCTCTTTAAATTTCTTATCAATGGTCAGTTTTAATTTCAGCCTGTTGGCTGTATTGACAGAGTTCGTGTTTAGTGTAGAAGATTTGACGATGCCATTGTTTGCGGTTCCGCCTAGTTTTTGTTTTGTTTTTTCTCCTTTTTGACTTTTACACGAAATCTTCGATGCTTTGACACCTGCTCCTCCACTGCTGGTGCCATCGCTTTTCGCGCCGCCGGCTTTAGCCTTCTTCCGTGGTCGGTATTTATAATCCGGGTATTCCTGCATGTGTAGTAGCCGAAGACGCTCGGCTTCGTCAACGAAAGGTTTGCGGTCGATTTCATTCAGTAATTTCCACTCACGACCTAACCGTTTGCTAATTTCGGCATTATGCATATCAGGTTGCACTTCTGAAATCTTTCGCCGTTCGATCTGTGACCAGACCATGAAGGCATTCATCGGCCTTTTGACGTGGTTCGATGATTTTTTGCAGTTCGTGGCGTCGGTATAAGGCGTATGCGAACTCGGGTCTACGAGTTGCGAACCAAAAAGTAATGAAGCGGCCACAGTTGCACCCGCGCTTGTTATAATGGAGGTATTTTGAGGAACCATGGTTATTTTGTATTTCAAGTAACTAACGGATTTGAAAGTTTTAGTTAGTTAACCAAAGACCGTTGGTAGTAATGTGGTGGAAAAGGGTATTTGGTTTTCACGTGACTTGGGGTGGGAGGAAGACTGTCCTAATTCGTGATGTAAATAGTCATACGACAATGATAAAAAATCACATTAATTTTTCTTTTAAAAAACATCAACTCTCTCTCTCTCTGTATTTTACAGTTAAAAAGCTAATTTAAAATAATCATGAATATGGAATCTTGCTATTATTTGGCTTTATGGATGTCCACGCCGTGCTTTGATCGGACGAATAAAAAGTAATCTTAATATCTGTATAAATATAATAGACACTTATGTTGCGTTTTTTTTTTTTATATTTAAAATAAAGTGGCAGTAATCATCAAGATTTTATAGTGTTTTTAGAGACACTTTTTAAGAAAAAGTTTAAAATAAAATATTTTTGTTGAAGAAAAAAAAAAAAATTAGAAATATACCAAATATTTTATAAACCCCTCCTTACATTGCGTGCAGAATAGGTGTTGACTTTTTTTCTTTTCTTCTTTGAAAGGGTAAAAGTTTCCGAATTAATGTTAAGTGTTGTAAATCCACTGTCTTTTGCGAGGCCCGCGTAGGTACATACGAGATGTATAAGTTAGTGGAATGTAAGGCTTTAGTCAGGCACGCTCCTACTTAGTAAACGACAGCACTGCAATAAATGTAACAGTGCTTCCCGTCTGGTGCGAGGATATCTTGTATAAGTGTCACAGTCTGCCTTACCCCTAAATCCGACTTCTCTCTCTCTCTGGTTAAGTAGCGTGCTTTTACTTCCCAACTTTTTTTTTTAGCTGTTCTCGCTCATCGAAAGGAGTAAAAATCAGTTTCCTTTTGCATATAAATATAAAAATAAATAATAAATCTACAAATATATATCCTCAATTGAAAGATATATATATATATATATATATATATATATATATATAAATCTAAGTTTTTATTTATATAGACATATATATATATATATATATATATATATACACACACACGCACACGGGTGCACGCGCAAATACGTACGTACACGATCTAGATGTCTCTGTCTTTACTGTTCACGCACTCACGGCAAATTCAGATTTACTTTAAGGTATGTAATTAAACGCATAGGCACAGCGACAGATACACATGCGTGCGTTCATGTACAAAGGGACGTAAACAGACAATCCTTTTTGTCTTTTCGAAGGGTAAAAATTTTTTAAGAAAAATGTATCTGTCCAATATTTATATATCAAAATTGTGCGTATGTATGTGTTTATATCTGTATGTGTGGTTTATGAACGTTATCGAGAACTTGTACCTGTGTTTGTGTGTGTATGTATGTGATCACTTTCAGTGACAGACTGTGGATGCGATTGTAAGGTATCCTTCGTTTGAAACAGTAGATCCGCTGCGGTGTCAACCTTTCTCAAGTGAATGGTTTTTTTTTTATGTCTTTTTCAAGGTTTCACATAGTTTAAACATATTTTAAAAATCCTTTTTCTCCACTAGTTTAAGATAAATCCATTCTTTGGTTGGAATCAGGTAGGCAGGGCTGATATTACCTTTTTTTTTCGTTTCTTCTTAAGTTTTTGTTAGACGAAAAAAAAAAAAAACAAACTTTCCTGGTACACTTACTAAATGGAAGTACACACACATTAAAATGTGCGAAGGAATTTAAAATAATCGTCAATGATATTATGCGCTGGTCATGGAGATTGAGACAGAAATATATATATATATATATGCATAAATATATATATATATATATATAATATAAAATAAGCTATTTAAGCTCTGTAGCTATATTCTCTCTATATATCTCTCTTGTGTGCAGAGTTGTATGTATGTATGTATATTTATCTATCACACATTGTGTTATATTGGTAGATATGAGATTGTTTAAAATGTTTTTGCTTGATTCCTGAGATTTTGTAGCCGTTCGATATATATATATATGTATGTATATATATATATATGCATGTATATATATATATATATACATATATATATATTTATCTTTTTTTTTACCGTTTTTTCTTTACACAGTATAAGTCCAGAGTTTTAACGCAAGCCTTCTTGCGAAGGTTTTCGTGCTGCGTTGGCTCTCATTCGTGTTTGCTACTCGACATGAGTCCGTGACTACTGGCTTAGCCTTCGTTTTCAGACGAGTTTTAAAATCGCCATCAGTAAATGATACCGGCTGTCAATTTCCGCTCATTTCTCGTTGGCTGAATCAGCAGCCGTGGGCGGGGCTAAACCGCATGCACACAAGCCACGCCCACTGCTTTGTCCACATTGGCCAAATGAAAACATAAACAAACCATTTCTTTCTTTTTTTTTCATTCACTCACTCCTCTTTCTTTTTCTCTTTTTTTCACTAACCTTCTCTCCCTTTTTATTCATTTGGTCCAATTTAATACTACTACTATTACTATTATTATTATTATTGTTATTATTATTATTATTAAAATAACTTTTTCTTCGTTTTGGAAGCAAAAGAACGTCGAATGTCACAGAAAAGGAAGTGTGAGCAAAACCGGATTGAAGTTTGGCACGCTTCTCACTGAAATTTGAGTGTGCCACCAAATATCGTCATCTTTTATTTATTTTTATTTATTTATTTATTTATTATTTAGGTAACGAAGTGTTAATTTATTTTTGTTTTATTTTAAAGGGAAATTTTTTTTTTTCTTAAAAATTCTTTCTGAATGTATTTTTTAGAGAACATACAACCATTGAAGTTAATCATCATAATCGTCAACTCGCTAAAACATCATCTTAATTTTTAGTACGTGATCATCATCATGAAGACTTTCCGGATTATGTTGTCATCAGGTTGAAATTACTGAATTTTTTTTTCTTTCATGAGTTTCATTTTTGTATCATTTATTTGTTGTAAACGTTTTCTTTTTTCTTTTTTTAAAATACTGCTTACAAACACATGCCATTCCTACAGCAACTTCACGAAATAACCAGATGACAGTCGGTATTCAATCGTCTAATTCATCGGCGTCACAAATTTAGAATTGAAAACATTTCGTGTTTATTTACGTGTATCGATAGACTTGAAAACATTACGTCGTATTGATCGCCACTAAAGCTAATCACAAATTAAAAACAATAGTTGTTGATTTATTTTATTTATTATTCCTTTTTAATCCACTTTTCTTGGTGTCGTATCTTTTTTGTACGATTCTGACGAAGTCGATGTGAGTTTCGTAAAAATCATTTTTCGATTTTACTTTGAAAATGCTTTTTTTTTGGGGGGGGGGTCTTTCAAAAAAGAGTTTAGAAAAGCAAACAGACACGGAAACAGTGGATAGTCGAAATATAGATTCAACAAAATGGATAGTTAGCTTAACTTAAAATTTAAAAATACAAACAACTTTAGAACTACCGATAGACAGTCCGACATACAAACAGACAGGTTCAACAAAAAAACAAAGAATGAAGCCAGAAATGATTTTGGAGATTTTTTGTACGTATTTAATATCAGCGCACACAGACGAACATACAAAAATATGAACATCAACACATACATGCACAGATATTTAAAGTGCTAGACCATATACAGTGTATGCCAGTGAAGTGACGTGGTAGATGTAATTAATTTCATAGACGTGCACTAAAACATAGTTGATAAAAAAATCACTCTTAAATGAAATTTGGGACAAGGCTACAGTTGGCCTATATGTATGTGAGCGTGTTGACACACACACACACACACACACACATGGAGAGAGAGGGATAAAAAAGGGTCAAGTAAAAAAGAGAGAGGTCGAAGTACAAACATTCAAGAAATTGAACGTCAAACTCAAAGAAGAAGGCTACAAAAACGAAAAAAAAAAGGGAAGATAAAAATATCAAAGACGATAAAAATAATGGTTTTGATGAAAAGACAGAAATGAAAGTGGAATAGAGAGAAGAAAATAGAAAAAGATGTAAGATGAACATTAAAAAATTATACTTTCTTATCAGAGGTTGAATTAATTATTAATATAAAAACTATTTAAAAAAAAAAAGAGTGTGAGAAATTAAATCATATTGCTTGTTGGCAGAAGAAAAAAAATATTAAATGTATAAAAATGCATGTAACTTTCGTATGTAAATGCTATTCACACCATTTCCTTCTCTGTTTCGTTTCAATTCCTATTTTTTTAGTGTTTTTTATCAAAACGTTAGGACGAGTAAATTTTTGTAATTTATTATTTACTTTTTTATTTTTCTATTTGTGTTAACGTGAGAGACAAATGCACGTACACACACACACACACACACACACACACACACACACACACACACACACACACACACACACACATACACAGATCATATATGTATGTATATCATGTGATGTGTATGACAATGTCATACATGAAAGCCGTTTTTATCTGTTATTTTACATAGCGCCATTATTTATTTATTTATTTTTGTTAATTTTGTTGTATGATCATTTTACCAGTATGCCTAAGTGAAATACGTGACTGCAAACGTAAGATGAATTCGTATAACGGAGATTTGTAAATAATCATTTATTTTATTTACCTATAATACGTTACGTTGTGTAAATACGATTTTTTATTTACGCGTTTTATTTGTTTGTTTGTTTGTTTTTTTTCAGGTAATGCATGTTTGTTGAAGCGTCTGTAAAAAATTAAAAAAAATGTTTATAACTGCGGCTCTTCACAGACAACTGTTTTTAAAGAGAATTTACTCAGTAAATAAGGATTCAGATGTTGAAATAAAAATTAAAATACTCTCTCTTTCTGCATGAGAGAGAGAGAGAGAGAGAGAGAGAGAGAGAGGTTGCATGTACATTAAAGGAGTAACTCCTCACACCTTTAAACTATCGTAGTTATTCCGGGAAAAGTATGACACTTTTTGAGTTGACTTAGTTACGATTAAAAAACTTCAAATATGTTTGCGTGTGTGATGGACTCTCTCTTTCTCTCTCCCTCTCTCTCTCTTTCAAAATTTATGAACACAAAATATACGGAAACTTCTCGTATTTGTGCTTGTGTGTGTGTGTGTGTGTTATGTTTGTGTGTGTGTGTGTGTGTGTTCGCGTTTATTTTGAATAATTACTTTTTTATTTAGGCAGTCGTATATTAAGATATTTACTTTAGAGCTCGCCATAATTTTGGTCATACATTCATTAGAACAAATATACTTTTATTTAAGGAACACGTGAATATGTGTGTGTGTGTATGTGTGTGCGGACATTTTGTGATGACAGTGATTAATCGAAAAACGGCCTCACTTCTTAAATTTTTTAAGTGTGTAAGCCTCCATGTGGTTGTATCTGTGTGTTCGTTCCGTAGTTTTAACCGTCGACAATGATAGGTTTGTACCGAAGTCAGTGTGCATACATGCGTATAACATGAATATTGAACGAACACCTATTTGATTATTAGAGAGAGAGTGAGCGTATGCTCTCTCTCTTTCTCTCTAACAATCATACATACATGTGTGTGTGTGTGTGTCTTTTTCATGGTAAACACATTGGAATGATCTGTAAGCGAGGAGTAATACATTTGTTTCTGTGTCTGTGTGTTTGCCCAACTTAATTCCATTCACTGACAAGTACGTGTGTGTACCTTTTGGACTCTTTTTTTTTTTCCCCCACGTATCTATTTTCTTAAATGATTGCGTAGCTTGGCTCTTTACCACATTTTCTTTTACAGTGTCAAAGAAATATGTTAGAAAAGTTCTCAATGCCTTTTTCAATTACGATGCTTGTCTACGCTTCATATCGTAGATATAAACAAACTGAAATAGATAAATTGTGATAAATAAAAAAATGTACTTTTGCAGAAAATGGTTTATGTTTGTTACTTGTTTGTTGTATTCATTTAAAGACTACGAAATTGATACCGACATGTGTGCGAGTGTGTGTTGGCCATCGTCGTTGTGCCTAACAGTTCAGGTGGACAGAGATAGTAGAGAGAGAGAATATTGAAGTTTTGTGCGCTACACGATTTGTAAATCGTCAAGTAAAAATCAACATCTAATTATCATCTTCTCATTTATTTGATGAAACATGAAATGATTAGTTGTGTTATCTCGCCGCTACGAGTGTCAACGTTACTGGTTGAGAATCATAGTATTTTGAATGCTGATTTTCAAAGCAGGATGCTTCTCTCTTAAAGAAAATACAATCTATCACTATCTAATGAATTCGTTAATTCTCACAATTCTCCATCTCTCTCTCTTCTGTGTGTGTGTGTGTGTGTGTGTGAGAGAGAGAGAGAGAGAGAGAGTGTGTGTGTGTGTGTGTCCCATTCCTGCTGATACCGTGTGGCACGGAACGAGTGCGATTGTATTTTGTGTCTGTTTGTTCGGCCGCGGCGCACATGATATGTGTGGACTCAATTTTTCCACTTTAACGAACAGTGCGTGTAAATGGAGAGAAATTAGAAAAAGTCACAGGTAACGGAACCAAGATACATTGATATATTTACATTTTGAAATGCCCATTTACAGACTCGACATCCAGCATATACAGAAGTATATACGTGAACAATATGCGTGAGGGTATGCGTGTAAAACACATAGCTATGAAAAAGAGAGGGGAGATGGTGAACATAAGGTTACCACACCAGTGAATCGTATATATGACTGGGTAGAACATTAATTCATTGGAAATTGTGCAAATGATTTGTATTCGAACGTATAAACTCATGTCAGTATAGGAAAATTCGAACGGATCCCACTCCTTCAGCTTAGTGGAGAGAGAGAGAGAGAGAGAGCGACGAATATATTTAAATGTACATGTAATATTCTTGATAAATAAAAAAAAATACTCCCCCACCAAAAAACAAAACAAAAAATAAAAACAAAACAAACAAAAAAACAGTGTAAATCCTGATAGTAAAATTCACTTTCGAAATGAAGACCTGTCATTTAAGGTAGATACCGTTCCAGTTGAATTCATTGCATTCACTTACGCGCAAATACCCTTGGGAAAGGTATTAATCCGTCTCTTCCCTCCAGTTATGGGTTAAATAATAGGACAAATTGGGTTCTATTGCCTTGGCTGGCAACCAGTCTACCGCAGAAAGCAATGGTAATCGACTGCGGGATAATCTTCTGCCCAGTCAGTTATGTCTCTTTCGAGACATGATCGCTCAAGCGTGTTTCACGTATGGCACTTAACTGACTGACCTTCCTTGAGCTGTACTTTTCATTTAATAGTCAGAAAAAAGTGTGAGTGCGCTATCACCATAAATTATTTACATGTAGCCTATCGCTGTATATATAGAGTGCGATGAGTAAATTATCGCCATTTTATATTTTTAATTTGGCGCCTACTGTACACTATAGAGAAGTCACTGGGGCACCTTCTGTGAGAAAAAGAGCACCATGACGCAATTTACTCTGAAATTTGGAAACGACATGCTGTACTGCTTAGCATTCACGCCAGAAGTTTCAATGCTAACATTTCAAACTGCTTAGTTGCCAATCTGAGGACAGTGGAGAGAATTCGGAATTCGGAAAAAGTGATTATGAAGGTACGGCAGATCGGAAAACTCACTGATCGTTCTGATAAAAAAAAAAAAACAAAACAAAAAAAAAAAAAAAAAAAAAAAAAAGAACTCCCGAATTTGTTAGTGAGGGCTTCAGACTCAAAACATGAGCCTACATCAAGTGCCTTGAGGAGGTAGTGCTGCCTCTGGTCAAGAGGGTGGCTGCTGGAAGACCCTATGTCTGTGTCTAGGAGAACCCTGTCATGGCCTTCAGACAATTTCTGCAACCACATCATCCCTTACATCTGGCCACCTAACTCCCCAGACTGCAACCCTCTTGATTATTATGTGAGAAATGCAGTTGAGAGAAAGACCGACAAATCTTGTAACAGCAAAAATGAACTGAATGCAAGGATTATGGCAGCATTCATCAACCTAAACAAAGAGACCGTTCAAAAATAGTTGCCGGAGATTCCGAAGTCGTCCGGATATTGTGGTTGAAGCCAATAGCAATTTTATTGATTAAAATGGTGTAATTTTGGTAAATATATCTGTCAAAATGAAATGTCAGTGGTGTTATTTTTATTTTTTGTATACTTTAGATGACAATTTGTCAATTGCACCCTGTATTTACTAAGGTTAGCTTTACCCGGTTGAGAGAAAAAGTTCAAATTAGTGCGTAGAGTTTTCTAAATAGACGAAAGTCTACTTCAAAAATTCTTCTTCAAATTACTGTTTTCATTTTTTAGCTTGAATCGAGCATTGATCACTACTGGCAGAGCTGAACATTTCTTTTTTTGCTGCAACCAAATAAGTTTTGGTTTTGTAAATCATGCCAAATATATTAATTTATGCTTGTTTTACTTATTGTATTCATAATATTTGTGAATTGGTTTTACGTTGGTAGTTAATGTGTTATGAAACACATCGATTGAACGTGTATTTTACACACACGTGTGTGTGCGCACACACACACACACACACACACACACACACACACACACACACACACACACGCACACACATCCTGCTTTATACAAACGACTGCCATCAACTGCACACCCACACAATCAGCTCTGTTTAAGTGTTTGACTTGTTTTCACGTATGTCTGTGTGTTCGTCACTATAAGCTTTTTGTTTACTTTCAGGTAAACACTCATTAAGGCAATGGTTCTGGAACTACTTTTAGAAGTGATTTCATTTCTCAGTAGAAGTGTTTGTCATATTGATATTGATTAAATATATAGTAGTCTGCTACAAGGTAGTTTATGTGGTGCTTTCAACGAGAATTTATTGAGAGGGTTTCTGAAACCAAATTATTATTCACTACACCGTAGTTTTTGAGATGCTTTAAAATGCTCCTTACTTCTTTTTGCACGAGGTTATGCTAGTGAGTAATTCAACAAAGAATAAACTCTGTCATACATCAGGTACTTTTCTCCTTCAACCAATTTTGCCTCAGCCGCACCTACTACCAATAACTTTGAAAACTGGCTCGTTAACCTAGAGTTCAGTGGCGAACGAACTAAACTTGAGAACTATTGTTATTTCATGTCGGATAGTTCGTTTCATATAAGATAATTCAGTGTTTCATATTAGATGATACAGAGGACTGTTTTGTAGGAGGCTGGGAATTGCTTAAAGAATTCAAACTTCACTTGACACAACATAAGTAGTAGACTTTTTATTAAAGAGACCTAAGTTTAAATATCCAACAAAAGACACGATTAGTATTCTTCCAACGTAAAGAATACAAGAATAAAACCCTAGATGTTTAAAAGCACTGTGAATCACACACACAGACACAGACACAGACACACACACACAGACACACACACACACACACACACACACACACACACATATATATATATATAATATCAAGAAATTCCGAAAATTACATTTCGTTGAATAGCTATTTCAGCAAGAAAACTCTCGCAACGATCCAAAACAAAAATTTATTAATTCAAATATATTACAAAATTCATATACCGAAAGGAGCCCAAAAACATATCCATACACAGGAAGTTAAAAAAAACTGGGTGGGGGGATTAAGAAAGAAGAAAAAATTTAAAATTTATCGTCCAGCCATAAAAAAGGGGCAAAGACAGAAATTCCTGACTATATATATTAGGGTCTTTCAAAAATACTTTTAAAACTTTTTGGGAAGATTCTTCGGACCAAAACAAAAACATAAATCTCTATAAATTATAGATTATATATATGTCCATAAATTCTTCGCTATTGAGTTAAGTCTAAAGAAAATTTACGGTAGATGGTGCCGTGTTACCATATAGACTAGATCACATTTGTTATGCATGTACATTTCTGGCTAGTCTGTCATTAACCTTTATTGCGTGTAGTTTTGAGTTAACTGAAATGTGTCCCGTTTAAGAATGGCAGGATATTCATATCGTGAGCACGCAGATATGATTTTCATATACGGCCGCGCGAATTGAAATGGACGCGAGGCTGCTCGGCTGTATCGGATTTCTTTTCCAAACCGAGAGCAACCGAGTCATCTAAACTGCTGATTATTATCGCGTTGCTGAGACAGGACCTCAGATATGGAATAACATATTTACATAACCAACATTTGTAGGTTGATCGGAATCTTCATGGCACAATACAGGCTAGACACCAGCATCAATTTACAATTAATGTATGGGATGGAATTTTAGGTGACTGTTTGGTTGTTCCATATGTTATCCCATTACTTCTTACAGGAGCTGTCTTCAGGGACTTCATTTCAAACACACTTCCAAACCTGCTAGAGGAGGACGCATGTGATTCATGCATGATGGAGTTCCAGCACATTTTAATCACATTGTTCGCGATGCAATGGCTGGCATCTGCCATGAAAGATGGAGAGGTAAGAAAGGGATTCCACGTTCACTCGACCTTAATATTTTATATTTTTAACTGTTAATTAATGTTTGTTGCATAAACCAATTGTTTTAGGTTGCCCCAATGCGGCAACATTAATATTGCAAAAACGCTTTATCAGCGTGTTATATGTACCTGCGTAACTATTCGACATCATGTGAAAGTATTTGAAAGGATCCGCCAGCCAATGATCCGACGGGTACATGCGTGTTGAAGCAAGCGGGGGACATTTTGAACATTTTTTACGGCTGTGTTGAGGTACAACGATGGCCTTTTTATATTTATATGGATATTTTACCTTGTTTGGGGTCAGGAACCCGGCCTCACCAATTTTGTATAAGTATTTTTGATATACCTCACATATATATATATATATATATATATATATATATATATATATATATATTGTCTCATAAATGAATAAAGTATCTTAATTTTTTTTCTTTAAGCGTTGTTATGTAATAGAATGATAAATGTATTATAATTTTCAACTCGTCTGTGCCTGCAGCAGAGCTGTTGAAGTTTTGCTCCCGCTAATGCTTTTACAAAAGGTGACTCTGGATTCTGTCATATTTTTGCGGATGAAACAACATGAATACAAAATAAAGGTGAATTAATCAACCAGGTAGAACTTGGGTTTGGTTTTCGAGCTTGATTATGTATTCTCTTTATGTCTTCATTTTTTGTCAGACATCGTAGCGGAAGAAGATACGTAAGGAAACATGACCTAAACGGGGAAACGTAATCGCTTGCGTTTTTCTTCACATCAGGTTTAGATAATTGTATTTTTCAACCTTTCGCCCATACATCTACTGATTTTTTTTTTTAAGGGAATTGTTTGTAGAAAACTGTTTTAAGCGATGTCGGAATAATGGAAAAGTGAAAGGTGTAATTTATAATCCAAACGGCCCTTCGAAATCAAATGTGAGTTTTCTTCAGACAAACTTAATTTGTGTTTCACGTCAAAATGCAGGGTGGAAATTAACCGTTTATAAAACTCCACTTTGTCAAGTCAGGCGAGTTCCTTTTTCCCTTCTCGAAATACATCCTTGTTATTTCGAAGACGATGTCTAATATCTGATCATCTGCTTGTAGTTCATAGTGTAGATTTTTTCGCGAATATGCTGGCATGTGAAGTTTTTATCTAACAGTAAAAATGTATAATATATCTGAATATTTGTGCGTTCTAAAGAAAAATGTAAAATTTATATTACTAATGACGAAGTGCGTTTGAGGTAATATTAATTTGGACCTTCATTATCTATATTGCAATCAAGCAAATACATTCTTGGTGTAAGGTGGTGATTTAACTTGAGCAGAACAGATTATTTTTAATATTAACAGATAATTGGTGCTGAACTCGAAGATCACCATTTTGGATGAAGATAACTTACTTCAATCAAATAAAAGAACTTTATTGACTATTTCTTTTTTTTTTACTTTATCCCATTATTCCATTTTATTTGTAAAAAATAAAATACTTTTATGATTATAACTTTTTTCAGTTATTTGAAATATAAAAAATATCTCCAAACATCAGAAACTACTAGTAACGTGGTGATTGGAGCATCTTTGCTAAAATAGGATGCAATCGAACAAATAAACTAGATTATAGCGCTTGGATACCCATCATGATTTTCTGAAATGTCGATCAAAGGCACTCGCCGAGCTGTCAAGCAGTCTTTTCTTCATGTCATCGATGTAACTATCATAACTAGGTACATTCTTAGGATCCCAATTCTTAGTGTCTCCATTCTTAGGATCCACATTCTTACGATCCCTACTCTTACGATACCCATTCTTAGTGTCCCCATTCTTAGGATCCCCACTCTTAGAATTCCCGTTCTTAGGATCCCTACTCTTACAATTCCCATTTTAGGATCCCCATTCTTAGGATCCCCACTCTTAGAATTCCCGTTCTTAGGATCCCTACTCTTACAATTCCCATTTTAGGATCCCCATTCTTAGGATCCCCACTCTTAGGATTCCCACTTTTAAAATTCCCATTCTTAGGATTCTCACTATTGCGATTCACATTCTTAGTGTGTCCATTCTTAGGATCCCCATTCTCAGGATCCTCATAATTCTAGCAGATTTTGTATTTGAATTGAATAGACTTCAATTCCCAGCAAACCTTAATTCTGCCATGTTGAGCGTACAAAGAAAGACATTATCAGAAAATTGTTGGCGTCATCCGGCCTTTTCTATAGCATATCAGTAGCCATATCTGTATTGGTTGGATATAGTTTAAACAATCTTTTCATACTGGTGCGTATGTTTATGTCTTGTGCCCTCAGGTCGTATGCGATCACGCTCACCAAAATTTCCAATCCTTTTTTAGCTCTTAATAAATTATTGGCCATCCATTTAATTAAGCTCATTAAGTATGCTATGCGTTGTTGTCTCTATCTACGTTGCTCTCAATCTGTCCTGTGAGTATCATATTTTCAACCCCTCTTTCCTCATTACGTGCTCTAGATATTTCATCTGCCTCTTTCTGATGTTAAGCATAAGTTTCCTTTTCGTGTCCATCCTCTCCAAAACCTTTTCGTTGCTCACATGTTCGGATCATCATATCCTCACTGTGTCATCTGCATATATTATCTTATTAAGATTGTGGTCGCCAATCCAGGTAGGACTTCTAATTCTCTCATAATTGTCACTCTAAATAAGTCCTGTCTTAACTTTCTATTTTTGTATGTTTATTGAATTCATTTTCTATTCGTATGCAGGCAGTTTGCTGCGACTTTTGGTTCTTGCTTATTCAAGATTTGGCTATCCCTTCCAAATATGTGAAGGTTACTGAACAGTACTAACAAATTTTTGTGGTGTTCTTTATCGAACGCTTTTGCTTATTTTATAACTCACATGTACATATTCTTCTACATTTGCTCTTTCTGATAACATTCTGATAACATTCTGAGCGTAAATATCGCGTTCCTTATTTCAGTGTCTTTGACGAACCCGTCCTGTTTTTGTTCTATTTCCGGTCTGATTCTGCTGCGCGCTCCATTCATCAAATTTCGGGTGATGTTTTGTTATATGGCTCATTAGGCTTATTGACCGACGAAGTTAGCATTCGTTTGCATCTGGTTTCTGAGGTAGTGCCATGAAAATAGAACTGCATAGGTTTTACGGTATATCACCATTGTTATAGATTTTATTCAGTAATTCTGTAATCTTGTTTGTACCGAAATCATCTAAGGCAGCCAACATGTCTATTACGATTGCATCTGACACTTCCGCTTTGTTTCTGTTCGATTAAGTCAGTCTATATTCTTATTCAATTTTTTTTATATTTCTGGTTTGTCAATATTTCAAAAATCCCCCATCCATGAGCATTTAGTGCAACTTGGGTACTCAAATCACTACGATGTTTGGGTACCTCGTGATCTGAGTGAAAATAATCTTTTGGGTTGCATTTCTATCTGTTATTTGCTGTATAAATGCAATGAAAATGCTGCATTTTTAAGCAAATTTTGACGGGCGAGAAACAGATTGTTTGCAACAATGCTCACCGAAAAAGATTCTGGGGTAAGCAATATGGCTCAACTATAGCCTCCTCAAAAGCAGGTCTTCATTCTAAGAATGTGATTCTCTGCATCTGGTGGGATTGGAAAGGAATCCTCTACTATGAGCTTCTACCAAGTAACCAGTCAGTTGACTGTGAAAAGCTTGCAATTAAAGGAAAACTTCCAGTATCAGTGAACAGCAAAGTTCTTGTTTTCTATCAGGATAATGCCAGACCTCATGTCTCTTTGGTGATCCGGCAAAAATTGTTGCAGCTTGGCTGGGATATGTTACCCCACACGTCACATTCACCAGACATTGCTTCTTCGAATTTTCATTTGTTCAGGTCCTTGCAAAATAATCTCAACGATAAAAATCTTAACTCTTTGAATGACATAAGAAATACACTTTGGCGAGAAAACACCGAAATTCTGGGAAGAGGGCATCTTTAGAAAAAAATGGAGAAAAGTTGTCCAAAAAATGGTTCTTAGTTGAATAAATATTTAATGGCATAATTTTGTTTTGTGCTTTAATTTCCTTTAAAAATCGGCATGAACTTTCTAGACAACACAATATTTCTCCTTCATGTTTCGGTCTGTCATGATCTGTTGCCTTATGCGTCTTTATTTTTCGTAGTTTACATATAACTGGGAGGTGATCATTTCCACAGTCAGCACTTCGATAAGTTTTGCAGTGTACAAATGCATTTTTGAATCTCTTCTTGGTAGTTATGTAATCGATTTGATTTTTTGTTTCTCCTGCTTGTTCATATTCGTCTTAGGTGTTCTTGAAACGAAGTGTAGTCTACAATCTGGTCATTTGCCGTACACAAATCGATTCACTTTTTCCGTGTTCACTGTGGGATCCTCGTCTGAATTTGCCAACTATTTCACCATGCTCTAGTTGCTAACTTTGGCATTCAAGTCTCCCATAAAAATTATAATTTCTTGAGATTTGCATTGAGAAAGGATTTCCTTTCCGATAAACGACTAGAATTATTTCAGATAACCGAAAGCATCCCAGCACTCATGTTATCTACACAGAAACTCCGTTAAACGGAGAGACTATGAAATTTTCAGTAACAGGTAATGTTTTCAGAAGTAATGAAAAATATTTTTTCATTTATTGTTTTTAATGAGAACAAATAGCAGGAATATATTTTAATAAATTTATAGCTGTATTCCCCACCTACCTCACTATCTTTGTTATAAAATTTCAACTTGAATATTACAACGAATAACAAAAGAAATCCAGAAAACATAATAAGAGAGTTACTAAACAAATCTATTATTTTCGCACTGTTTCTTGTTTTGAAAGACCTACATAAGGGAAGTATATTCGTTCATACGTCAGCAAGAAAACCTTTTTAATGTAAAAACGATTGTCATGTATACATGATTCCTAAGCATAAAAACGCATGAGATAAAATGTGTTATTTTCACAAAACCTTTATTGTTTGTGAATAACTTGCAATTTTGCAAGGATTTTTAAACCTCTGCAAACAATCTATATAAATCTATCTATCTATATATAGAGAGAGATTGATCAAAGACATGGCACAACGAGGCTGGTTCGAAATCGTTACTTCGAGTAAAGTTACACGTAGAGCGAGCCTTAGAATCTCCTGGGTTTCTGTCGTTTGACTATCTCTTTTGGAATATAACATATTTTCCATTTGATTATAACTTCCCCATCTAAAAAATACAATAATAAATGAACTGCAACCATCAAGGTTCTATCCTAGGTCCCACGCTCTTTCTGATCTACATTAATGATCTCCCCGACACCATTAGATCCCAAGTTGGCATGTATGCCGACGACACAACAATCTACTCCCGCATCGATCAGAAACCAGGTCTGGACGACAAAGTGAACCTCGCTGCCGCACTTGAAAGGGACCTCCAATCCGTAGTGACCTGGGGTAGGAAATGGTTGGTAAATTTCAATGCCTCCAAAACAAAGCTGTTATCAACTAACCACCATAGACAATCGCATCTACCTCCCATTAGCATGGGACAGGCTAGCCTCCCAGAGAGTAAAATACTACGCCTCCTTGGCCTTACACTCTCGGCGGACCTCAAATGGAATGACTATATTGAATCCATTGCCAAATCTGCTGCTATGAAAGTGGGCTCCCTGTGCAGGGCCCGGAAATTTTTCCCACCTGAAACTATTCTGCACATATACAAATCTACCATCCGCCCGTGTATTGAATATTGCTGCCATATCTGGTCGGGTGCCCCTGCTGCTCTCCTTGGGCTTCTTGACAAAATACAAAGGAGGATCTGTAACGTGGTTGATACTGACTTGGCAGACCGGCTGCAGCCGCTCTCACACCGGCGTGATGTAGCTTCCCTGTGCCTCTTCTACAAGTACTTTCATGGCTTCTGCTCCGATGAGCTTAGATCACTGGTGCCGCCTAAGCACGAATTTACACGAGATACTAGATTAGCAACTAGGTCCCACCCTTTTACAGTTAAACAAATAAGATGTAACCGTAAATTCTACTCCAACAGCTTCTTTTCTCGCGCTTCCCGCCTGTGGAACTCCCTTCCACAGGTCTGCTTTCCCGACAGTTACAATCTCCAGGTGTTTAAATGTAGGGTCAATAGACACCTCCTATCACACTAACTCCCAACTATTCTCACAACACTCTCATCTACCCAACCCTCATTCTCGGTATCCTCACCCGCCTATCACCCACCCTCTGTTATTTCCTATATTTAATCAGCCTTTCTCCACTCTACGTAGCCCCCTGCACAGTAGTGGCAGTGACATGCCTTGCTCGGGGTGAAACGCTTATAAAAAAAAAAAATGTTAAAAATCTCTATAAAGTAAAGGAATTAACAAAGCGGTGTTTCCCTCTTTTGTTAATGATGGTCTCTCCCACTTGCAAAAATGGCAGTGTAACACTGAATACGTGGGACGGAGCAATCAAAGACTGGAGTTCAGAAACAGTTAACATATTCCTGCCAACATAGGAGTCAGTAACCCGTGTTACTCTTTCAGGACGACTCCGTCTGCGCATGACTCAGTGATAGGCCAGCACTTGCTGGATTGTCCATACTCTAGGGAGGGCATATATCGATAGCTGTTTTATTGTTTTGTACAGAGTCCACTCTGCAAACTATCTACGCGTAATTGAAGTCATTTGCATCAAGTTACACAAACTGGGCCTGTGCAAACAAAAAGTGAATTTTACTCGTTCTTTTGTCTATTTGGTGACTGTGTGTAGCAACTTTTCCCCTTTTATTCTCTGTTAGAGCCTTTATTTCCTTTATTCGTAAATTGCTTTTACTAATAATTTTTTTAATCGTATTCCAACTTTTGCCATCTTCATTCACTATGTCTCCGTGATTAGTTATCTTTTTGCTACGTCAATTATGTTTGCCGTCGGTACCTTCTGAAGACATCTTGGCCTGAAAAGACATATAAAGGGTAAGAAAAATGCCTTCTTACCTGTTTAAGTCAGTATTTATACTCTGTGGTATCAAGTTTTCGTTTAAACATAAATAAATGCATAATCATCGTGTGTGCATCACATTGAAAGACCTGGTCAGTACCTTGATGGGTGACCGCTTGGGAATACTAGGTGTCGTAATTTTGGATGTGCAGATGATGTAATCGATAATGATTAGAAATTTTTCAACGGAGACAAGTTCTAATTCCAGTTGTGTTCGTTATATTCACTTACATACATAATATTCTCAGAAAAAAGTATCAATGCGTTGACGATTCTGAGCGTTGTTTGCAACTGTTTCAACGCAACAAGAAGGGGTTTTTGTGTAAATATGTGACAGTGGATATAATATGAATCCACCTCTTTAATCCGGAGTCAAATCGGCAGTCGGCTGAGTGGACATCAGCAGGTGAAAGCCGTTTAAAGCGACCAATGATGCAAACATCAGCAGGCAAGGTTTTGGCCTCCGTATTTTGAAATGCGCAAGGTAATCTGTTCATCGATTACCTTGAGAAAGGAAGAACCATCAATAGCGAATATTATTTAGCATTATTGGTGCCTTTGAAGGATGTCATCTAGTGGATTAAAGCCCTATTTGGTTTGCTGTGTGTCCAATTCATGGGTTCGGTCGTGATGAGAAGTCATATTATGCTTTAGTGGAAGAAGCAATGAGAAGTCATATTATGCTTTAGTGGAAGAAGCAGACATGCGACACAAAGGCAAATAAAATTGGTGAGTATTAAGTTATACGAGTTATCTCTCCTAAGAAGAGAAATTTAAATGAGACAAATTTACTCCCGTGAATTGAATAAAGGATTCCGTTCCAAATTCCAGAAGATCAACAAGTACAATGACAGACACCTGAACAAATTTATTTATCAAATAATGCAGTTAGACTCACTGCATTTGTTATAATTTTCATGAAAACAATTCTACCCCAGAGCAAATATTTTAAATCACTGGATAATTTGTCTTAATTACCAAACAAGATCCTTTAAAATTCTAGGACCATGGGCTTGTGTTCTATCTTAAGGGTTGGTTTCCTTGTGACAGAGACCCTGAAAAAGAAAACCCTGACATTCCGTTCATGTGTTTTCATGTGGCTCATACTCAAAATACGTCCTTCATCTTAACTATGTGTTATGCTCAAGATGATGGAGTTGTAATGTTTGATCGAGCAATTGAGAAAATTGATGTTATCTTGTCTGTTAGCATACACACGTGTGGTGATTTCAATGTTTGCTATAAAGAATGGTTAGTCAACTGAAACAAAACCAAATGTAGATACGGTAAATACTTATTACTTATGAGTTGACAAAAATCGCAGATAAGCCTAATTGTGTCTGCGGTACAGTAGGTGACATGCAAATTTACTAGACCTTTTCTTCCTCACCATCTGTTCTGATGGCGTTTCTCTGTTGTCGCTTTCATTGAATTCCACATATCACTCACTGCATTGTGTCAATATTTATGCTAAGCCAAAAAATTCCTCTGATGTTCCATTTCATCGGACAGCTTTTCGATAATCCAAAGTTGACTGGGAATAGCTTTAGCTATGTCATTTCTGAAGCTCCTATGTTTTATTGAAAAATAAAGCATCCATAATAAACTCTCTTGTTTCTGAATGGATCCTTTCCAGTATCAATAATTTCATTCATTTCAAGAGGTATCAATAAGGGTCAAATATTTAAACTTGTTACGCATCTGAATGCGCTTCAGAGATCGGTCACCATAACCACTACTGCCATCTTTATCAACGAAAAGAGTAGCGAGACTTATGCTAAAATCAAAGCTTGCCATTGCAAAATGGTTCAGAAAAATTCCGAAGGTTCATGACAAAGGGTAATACTCTGTTCCGACTACTATAAATGGCTATTATATAAGGATATTTAATATTCATCAGACAATGATTTTGCTTCAAACTCTACACAAGAAGATCAAAGCTATCCTCTGTCTGACTTTTCTTCTTTCACGTGTCATAAACTTCGTGACCTCATAATCTTGCCCCCAGATTCAAGACACATCAGAAACAGTGACTCTACGATAGTTAATACAAAAGCTGTTTTTGTTTTCAAGAACCTAAACCTCAGCAAAATTTTTATAACCGCTGCCTAAAAGAGACATGTTTCCCGAGCCTGTGGAAGAAATTTCTTATTTGTTCTGTTTTCATAAATGCTAGTCAGCATTCATCTTCCTCGCAGTATAGCTTCATCTACTTCTTTAATGTCAAACTCTACAAGAAGGTAGTTAACAATCTCTTGAGTGGCAAGCTATGGATTTCTCTTCCCACAGTCAACTGCAGATGTTCTAACTATCATTTCTCCCAGAAGCAAATTATCAGATCATATATGCACATGATATCCCTGTTTATGAACGCACTTCCGAAAACAAAGATGATCGGAGCCTTGCAGCTGATTTATGACACGACCGAGTTCTAACAGCTCAATGGTGAAATAACCGGCATATCGCATTCAATAAACTAAAACCAGACAAATATTATTTTATTATTACTGTTCAAACCGAGTTTTCTCCGTTCACGATGAACGATTGAGTATACATGTTTGAAAGTGTGATAGAAATTCACTCCAAATGTCAAGTGGAAGTTTAAGGTGTTGCCTAAGACGCTGAAAAATGGTCAGTTCACGCTCTCGCTCCAGAAATTATCTAACGCCTTCTGTCATGTCGTACTTTTACAAGAGTTAAAATCAGGACAAAAGTGGCGTATTGCTGTCATAGCTTAGCTAGAGCGACTCATTTCTCAATTTCCAGCCTTGATAACATCCAGTCTTGTGGAGTATGAGTTATTTTCTACTAAGCAGTCTCTTTCTCACACTCATTACGTTGCAATACTTTCGCTACCCTATCACTATTTACATTGAAAATGTTAAGAAATGCTTTATTTTGAGTTCCACTAGTATAGACATTTACAGATAGATTGCACCACGCTATTTCTTTGCAGTTGAATCACTCTTTTATCCTCAGAAGGAAGTTCCACTCTGAGAGCTTTTTCTAAAATACTTTGTAGAACAGACTCCTGAGAGGGGTGTTTTTCTGAGCACTTTAATCTTGACATCTTCAAGTGAAGATTCAATATCTATCTATCCTTATTATCCACCTAATCGCCACTCTCAATATCCGTCTTTTCCATCACTCATTCTCACTTGTCATTACTCTTGCATTCTTCTCATTTGGGAGACACTCGAGCTACAATATTGAGAGGTTGTAAAATAAAATGACACCATTGCTAAAAAGTAGCGTCACTTGAATATCTGTTTGCATGTGTGCGTATATTTAACATACGCAAACACGCACACACAGATGACTATATGTATATATAGGCAGGTGATTTAACTGTTATCAGCGCGGAATAGAAACATTGTATTGAAGTCGTTGCGTTCATTTCATACAAAAACCGTCGGGAAAGACTTGACTATATTTCTTATCCCCAACGCCTCTCAATATGGGCTAAAAAAAGCTGAGAAATTTGGGCTCTTTAGCTTTAGTAGAGCAGAAGAACAATTCTGAACTAAAAAGCCTTGTCAACACCTCATGTGCTTGTGTGGTGGGTTATTCAGGAGATTTGACAGACTAGACAAAACCTGAATCTTGAAGCAGAATGCAGTAGAAATAATATATATATATATATATATATATATATATATATATATATATATATATATATATGTAAAGACAAAAAGAAAATATATCTTAGCGGACGAGTTTCGCCATCTGATGAACTTTATCGAGGTAGATATTTATATATACGATGAACGTTAAAAAGTATAATATCTATATATATATATATATATATCAACTTATTTATAAATAGAACTTTGTCTCTGTGTGTGTGTTATCTATAGACTCCGAAACGGCTGAACCGATTTTCTTGAAAATTTACGCAGTTGTACTATAAGCGTCTGTGAGTGTTTTTAGCTAGATTTTGTGTCGAGGTACCCCCGATAAATATCGAAAATCGATAATCGAAAAAATCGGGTTACAGAAGGAGTGGTCCGATTTTAATCAAATTTGATACACTCATAGACAAAGACATAAGAAACGATATTCAGAAGTTTCAAGGTTGCAGTTCTTACAATAGTGCAGAAAATCGATAACATATATAAATATAAAAGGCAAGATATTTGTGTGTGTGTCTTTTTATCTGCCTGTATGTCTGTGTTTTTTCAGCCCTTTTATTTTAGTTTTTTTTCGGGTTTGGCTCTAAGTAGGTATAAGTGTAGTTCTTAGTCTCAGCCATGATACCATTTACTCAGAGGACTTATTTAGCCTTCAAAATTCAGTTTACGACGAAAAAACTTATTTGATATAGATACCAGGAAATCAAAATTTGACTTACATCCATTCATTTTTCTTTCAGTCTACGGTTTCGCTTTAACTGGAAACAACTATTGCTATTTAGACTTTCGTACCAACGTCCAAAGAGTCTGAGCTCCAGGACCATGGATTAGTTTTAAAGCTTTCATTACACCCGAGCAACACCGGGCTATACTGCTAGTATATATATATATATATATATATATATATATATATATATATATATATATAAATGAGATTATAAGTATGCTCGTGTCGAAAAACCTTTGACGAATCTACGAAGAAGGGGAAAAACGGTTTTAAAAAAGGAAGAGCTAAGTACATGAACATCAGTCAAAAGGGTTCGGACCGAGTCAGCACGTAGCCCAAAGAAAAAACCCTGATACGAGTAATCAATTCACAAAAAGCTCTCAATACTTAAGTAGAGCGGAATAAGTAAAGAATATCTAGTGAGCCAGACAGACCTACCTAGGTTTCACCTAAACGGATCGTCAGGGAAAGCAGGAAGGTAAATCCCAAAGACCCGATCCTAATTAATATTAATAATTTAATATTAAAAATAATTCAGGTGGAGGGATCAATGTAATTAATATTTAAATTACATACCCAATTATAAAATAAAATAAACTTCGAAGTTGAAAACCGTTGTATGATCATTTCTACATGAAATCCCTAAGAGAGATTTCACATTTCACATTTCATCGGCAACTTTAAAACTCAAAATAAAATAAGATATTACCGGCGGAAATACAAGAATTTCAAAACTTTACGTCACAGAAAAAACTTGGTGGGTGGGATTAATAAGTAGATAGCAATCAATGATTATTTTTAGATTTTGGACAATATTACTTTTAGATTGAGTTGTAAATGAAAAATATAAAAATTTGGCTTTGTCTAGCTCTAAAAAGGGGAAAGGGAAGTAAAGGAAGAAATAGGAAAATAGGAAATATATATATATATATATATATATATATATATATATATATGCCCGAGCCCGATTTGACGATTTTTATTTCATAAACTGTCAATATTCAATTTTCTTTTCTTTTCCTTGTTTCTTTCCTGAAGCGTCAGGCGTGTTAGGTCATGAACACATTTTATTAAACAAAACAACTTAAGAAAATGACACTGAAATTATTTCTGTATATGTTTTGGAAACTCTCACTCTCGGTGTCAGTCTACATAGATAGATAGATGAATTCCAACTGAAATTGTTCATTATTTCTTTTTCATATATATTTCAACTATGTCTCGTCCTAATGTGTGCCTCATGAAAATATTTTGGATCTTTAAAGGAGAAATATTTTAATAATATCCTTTGTTATACTAATATTCAATTAGAATTATCCTGTCTTATAACCCAGTAATTATCTTTAGCGTTTCTTAAAATCTTTATCAATACATATATATACTATAGTCATCCGTAGACAGATCTATTCCGCTGTATCACAGCTCATCAGTACGGATTAGACTCCGACCGCTTCCTAAGCCAGGATCGAAACCCGACCGAATCGGCGTCAGTCGGCGATTCTACTCTTAGGCCACGAGCGTCCGGTAGAAGAAGGCAGGCTTTTTAGCGCGTATAAACACGCCCAATAGCTAGCGTGCTTCAATTCATTATTGAATGAGCGATGTGTGTGTGTGTGTGCGTGTGTGTAAGTGTATCTCATTTGTATTTAATTGTGTTTGTGTAGCTTATTTATTACATATCTATGTACGAAAAATATTACTAGCTTCAGTTAGATCGATATAGCGAGAATGAGTTAAATAGACAGGCTTAGAGAGATATTTGTCAATGAATTAACAGAGAAGAAATGTGAAATATCACGTAAGATGGAAACATATATTAATAGCATCTCACCATTTTTGCAAGTGAAAAATCTGCTAAGTGCTTGGAGTATATGAAGAATATGCACCGCCAATCTGACACCGGTGCCTTGAAGTCTGAAAATTCCGACAGCACGCCAAGTATCACTGTATTATCATTTTCCTAATTGTGTGAAAGAAACTTCTGATTACAGCATGACCACTTTAATGGTTTTAGTACTTTGCGAATTATATGAAGTTTTTGTAAAACATCTGTACAAACGGACAGTCACACAGTCATAGAATATATGAATGAATCAATAGTCATGCGTATATGAATATTTTTATGTGATATATATATATATATATATATATATATATATATATATATTGTCATCCGCAGACAGATCTGTTTCGCTGTATCACAGCTCATCTGTCTATCTATCTATCTATCTATCTATCTATCTATCTATCTATATATATATATGTGTGTGTGTGTGTGTGTGTGTGTGTGTGTGTGTGTGTGTGTGTGTGTGTGTGTAAATTTATGTACAGAATTTGTTTCATACTTAAGGCATGTGCTTGCAGTTTACCCCTGCTGACAATGTCACGAATTTATCTCTTCGTTTATTTTTCATTTTTAAAATCTTTCTCACACAATAATTCAATGAAGGCACATGTGGCTATTGTCAGAAGAATAGTTCAATATTCTTTATTTCCTTTTTCAATATTTCTCTACTTTATGGCTATTTCTAACAGACGAAACACAAACACACTCACACATACATGCACCCATGCCACACATACATATGTAACACCATCAACATCTACACATTGTCACACATACATATGTATTAACACCATCGACATCATCTCATTGCCACACATACATATGTATTAGCACAGTCAACATCTCCCACAATAAATAAGAATTTTAAGAATCTCATAATATTCCTTCATTTATTAAACAGGTTTTTCTTCTGAAAAGATTTGAAATTCTCGTTTTCTGTTTCTCAGACAGTTACTTTCACCTTCAATGACAAAGCAGTGTAGATCTTGACTGCACGAATCACCTGCTCTGTATTTATTGATATGGTCTTTCGTATTCAGTTCCTGAAATTGTTGCTCTTTTAGCCTTGTCTGGAAAGAGCGACATAACCTATAGGAGAAATGGGAAAAATTTCATCTGCTTCAGCCTTGCTTTTCTGGGTTATTTGTATTGTTTAACTTACATTGCTTAAATCTTACGAGCGTCTGTTTGATAGCAATTGCTTTAAATGCTTCCAACATTAAAATCAAATCAACACTATATTCAGAACATTAAGATATCGTCAATCATCGCTTTGCAAAATCATTTAGTTCCAAAATATTCATGTAAATGAATTTTTGTTATATGCAGCATATTTTGCATGAGATAATTTCATGTTAAAAATGTTTATTTTGAGGGAGGGCGTATTGTCGTGCTTATTGTAACATGTAAATTGTGCTGCAATAAGTCATTTGTTCTAAATGTAAAAAATATTGATAAATTAGGTATTTTTTTTTCAAAATTTAAATCCTTTGAAATTAAGAATTATTTCTAATCTGGAACACGCTCACAGAAAACTAATTTATGAAAAGGAGTAAAACAAAAGCAGAAAGCGAAAAAGAAAAAACTTCAGAGAGAAGCGGAAAATTGAGAAGATAAACAAAAGAAAGGCTAACAAATAGAAAGAGATGACTAGAATGCAGAGAATAATATAGAGTCAATTGGAGATGAAGAAAGAAAAAAATGAATAAAAATATAGTTAGTAAGGAAAGAGAGAAAAGCAATATGAAAATAAAAGAGAAGAGAACTGAAAAGAATTAGAAGATTGTTCAGGAAAGGAAAACGATAAACAGTGATTGGAAAGAAAAACAGAATTTGTGTATGAGTCGATTTTTAAAGAGAAATGCTTAGTCCTCTACGGGATAGCTGCTCCGTTCAGTTCAAATTGCCACATGATGGGAATGACTATGAACGATACTTCAGTTAGAAATGAAAAATATTCATATTACAAGAAATAAAATGTACCTCTTGTATTTGCATCCTCTCGTTCCGGGATTTTAATAATGCTTCATGAATTTGCAGGCTAGTAGATGTAATTCACACTGTTTAGAAAACGGGGCATCTAAATCATCGGCCGTCACAAAAATAAAAATTGAGGTAAAAAGAAATAAAGTCGGCTTAAAAAAATATAAAATCCATTAATTGCTTAGAAGGTTAACGATTCGGATACGAAATCAAGTAGATACGGGCTTCCGAGGAGATCTGAACACGAGGATATGAATTCTTAAAAAAAGGTAATTGAACCATACTGGTCTGTGACGCTCTTTATGGCTGTGAGGGGTCTAAAACATGTCGGATCAAACAATGGTTTCATCTACCAAGTGGACAGTAAATTTCAACCTTACCGGAGAGCTCTTTTCTTTAATAAGTCTCTCGAATTGCGTAGTTTAATTCACACCGAGTAATACTCCATTTTTAAATAAAAAATTGGAGCACTACTCAAGCAAGTTTTCAGCTACAGAACAGGGTGCTATGAGGAATTTGTCACCATTTCATATTTTTAATTTCGCGCATGCGCGTTGTTTGTTTTTAAATTTGTCGACTGCACAGTATAGTAGGATGTGTTGAGCACCGTTTGTGAGAAAAAGAAGACCATGATGCGATTCACTCCCCCAGAAATTTGGAAACGGCATGCTGTGCTGCTTGGGGTTCGCGCTGGAAGCTCCAATACGAACATTTCAGAGTGTCTGGGTATCAATCAGCGCAGAAGATTAATGTGCCGAATGGTAATTATAAAGATTAAAGATACGACTACATGATGCGTTAGTAAAAACGACCCACTTTCATGATAATGATGAAAACTTTCTTTTTCAGGAAAAGTTGTTCACGTTGCCCATTAGTTAGAACAGGAGGTGAACATTGGAAGGCGCCAAATCTTGACGACACGATGTGGGGGTAGTTGCACAGTCCAAGTTAAATTTGAAACGTGATTCTTAGTCATCCAACTGGTATGGGAGATGTCGTTATATTCAATATAATCAATCCTTTTTATCTCAAAAGCCAATACACTTAACTGTGTCCACTGATGAATGCGTTTTGAATTTGTTCTTTGATAGAGAATTCACGCAATTTTGATTCCGACTCGTATTGAAGATACGATGTTTCGACATCAGTTATGAGTGGCCCGAGAAATTCCCAAAAGTTTTGATAGATTTTTCTAAAAGTACAATAATTTGAAAGACCAGAAATATAGTTTTTTGATTAAAGGAGGGTTATCACGAACTTCATTAAACAGAAGCTAACTTTAGAAGCCCGTTTTATTGAACTGAAATAAATAATTCATGTTCGAAACATATATTATCACAATGACAAATTGAAGAAATAAGTCTAAGAAAAGAAAGATCAAGTTTATATGTGGGGAATGGTCAGTATGCTTAACTGAGCTAATGATAGGCTGTTAGAACGGCTGTGCATGATAGTTATTTTTAATATTCTCTCATGATAGAAACGCTTTCTTGAACAGCCGAAAAGACAGGGACCTTGAGAAACCAACAATTTATTTATTAAAAAATTGTAAAATGTGTGCCAGCTTTAAAAGAATACATTTTATAACAAAAATTAAAAACGGCATCATTTTAAATTGGTAAAAATAACATTAATCTGAAATATATACTCAATGATGCTAGTTTTAGAAGTTGTTTATTCATTGATTTTGCTAATTATATTATTTCATCCCAAATTAATTTTTCATAGGCTTATAATTGATACTAATATTCTAACATTTTATAAAATGTATATATTTGAAAACATTTTTATTTTGGCATAAATTAGTTTTCATCAGTATTATGGAAAATTATCTTGCATGAAAATCATGTTATTTATGAAAAACGTTTCAATCATGGCTTTATGTATACCTTCAAAAAACTGTCATCTTAAAACTATATGTAACCATTCTTCATCTCAACAGATATGTGACATTTCTGTTAGTAGCCTCTCAGCTTTTAACACATTTATCTGGTCCATCGACGCTGAAAATTAAAGTTGAAAATCGGTTTTCTAGCTTTGTATTATTCCTTTCATCCAATTTCGCTTATAGATATCTTTTAATTTAAAGCAGGCGTCAAGTTTTACCACTTGATTAAAGTTTTGAAATCTTGACCTTGTCGACATTTCCTCATTTCCAAATCTTCTAAAAAGATTTCCTAGATTAACAAAGACGGTCTTTTGTAACTTTCCTCTCGACATGAGATACAGGTCGGTGACGTATTGTACTCAATTTTCCTCCATAAGATTTGTATCTGATACTTCGAAATTCAGTTAATTTCCAACAAATAGCTACAGTTTGTTCAAATTTGCGTATGGCGAACTAATTTTCATACTAAATGCATAGATGCATATTATCATCATTCAACAAATATACTTTTACATTACATCACGTGTAATCAACTGACAAAAAGCGTATCAATAAAATGACCTGACAGATTTTAAAATAAGCTGCCAAAGTCGAAGCAAAATATCTCATTAGTTGTTTTTCTTTCTTGGCGCATAAAACGAATCAAAGGTTAACTACACTACGGAATGTTTCAATCGTATTTTTGTTTGGTATATACCGAACAGAAGTGAAAACTTTCACCAGTTGCACGAAATCTTTGAATATATTATCTCTTTCTCTTTTTATGTATATTCGTATCAAGAAACTTAAAACTCAGATAAAATCATACATACAAAGAGTCATTAAAATATAAATACACAGGAAGTCAATTTAGAAGTTCGTCCATCTCTAGTCATGCATTTATACATTTTTAGACGATATTCAATATTTTACACTATATGTTTTTACTACTTTTAAAAATGGGTGTGATGTCTTCGTTCTTAATGACTTCTCACCTATGTACGATATATATAGATAGCATGCACAAATTTCGACTACACTGACAGAAATTAAAATTACAATACACCGAAGGACGATGTTGATTTCGACCTCGGTACAACAAGGCCAGAGAACCCACTTCCCTTGCTTATTCCACTTTCGTGTTGATAGTCCTTACACTACCCGTTTTTGTCAGTTGATTACACGTGATGTAATGTACACCAGAAAGTGGTAGATATACTGATGAAATTATTAAAGTTTTCGATGATCTTGTGGCGTAGCAACACCCACTCACGTACACGGCCTGTATGTAATCTTTAGGGACTGGCACATTCGGTATAAAGAAAGATTCAAATGTCAGCAAGTGTCATGATACGAAAACAGATTCATACTCTTTTTTTAAAATTAGAGCCTTTTTTGTTGGGTCAGATTGTGAGATTTCGAGAAGTTGCATGGTCATATAGTAGAGTTGTTGGCTGTATGGGGCGGGACGTGTCGGTGCCGCTTTGATGTTAACAAAAGTGATCACATGAACCGTTTTCTGGATGCTTACATAGCATTGACTTTCGTCACGATCGACATTATCAAAGCAGCAGTTGCAGGTAAAACAGCTGTTGTAGCATATATCAGAGCAAATGTGACCCCAGAAATGTAAGCTTAAAAAGGACTATACGAATACATGTCTCTAACCAAACACCCATTTACGCCATAACAGCTTTGAGCATGTCACCACTAGGGTTTCAAAAAAGGTTCAGCTGGGTAATTGAATTTTAGGGTTCAGTGATGAGAGCAGATTTTACCTTCATGCAGGTAAATGCTGCTCGTTTATGTGTGCGATTTAAACATGGTTAGCAATATTCTAGCGTATATATCCACGACACATGCACATAGACTGACATCATGGTGTGGTGTACCATAATTTACAACTATCGTCCGACTTTTATGTTTCTATGAGGAACGCTGTTCCCCATGTTCTGCAATAGGAAGCCGGTATGCTGCTCCAGCTCATTCAAACTAACCAGTTCCATTTAACATGATTTGCAATCTTCTCGACTATTTTCCAGTGCATCATCACCGCCATGTTTGGGACATCAAGCAGTTTCAGTTAATCCATCTACAATTCTTACTCTATTGCATCAACAGGTGACGAATTCGTGGAATAATGTATCATAGGTTGGTATTTCTTATCTTTAAGATCGTATGTGTTCGCGAATACACGTGCCTTTTTACGCCCAACGACAGTATGCAGTGTATTAATATAAAAACAATGTATTAATATAGTTACACTGCTTATTTTAGCACGTATACTGATCTTTTTTACGTGATTAGTTGTATTTTAAAAATCTTTTCTTAAATTTGAAATAATTGAAAGACATTAACACTGATGAAATTTTATGTGCATTATATATCATTTAAATGTCGCATCTATTCGGAACATAAGCGATCATGGCTCTCCACTGACACTTTTTCCTTCTTATCGGTGAACGGCCATGCTATTTTTGGAAAGATAATACGGTGATTTCGTATTACTTTCTTGAAGTTTTGAAATTCAGACTTTCCTTCTCTCAGAACAGTTGATACCCAAGGCCAGAGAACCCACTTCCCTTGCCTATTCCACTTTCGTGTTGATAGTCGTTACACTACCCGTTTTTTTCAGGTGTGTACATTAGGTAAGTAAAAATCCTCGAAAAGATCATTGCGCTTGTTTAACAATGCATTCATTAAACTTCAAACATATGACTAGAACTCTGTATACTGTGTTTTGAATACTTTTTGGCTTCTTTGCTTACCTGATATTCCTTATAATAGAATCTTATGAAAAAATTTGAACAGCATGTTGATTTTAAAAGATATTCCGTATTAGTCCATATGAGAGTGAATTTCCTAAGATCATGTAGTTAAACACCAGTTACAGTTATCCGTTACTCATTTTAATCAATCCATTTTCTGCATAGAACAATTTCTCTCTCTCTCTCTCTCTCTCTCTCTCTCTCTCTCTCACTATCTATCTATCTATCTATCTATCTATCTATCTATCTATCTATCTATGTGTGTGTGTGTGTGTGTGTGTGTGTGTGTGTGTATGTTTGGCCAGCCGCGTACTTGCATAAATACACTTTCTACAAGGTATCTTAAATTTGTAAGAAAAACAATAGACATTTATTTTAATTCCGTATTCTTGTGTACGCTTGTTTTATTGTATATTGTAAATATGCTTTACAAACCTTTTGCTTTGCACGTGTTTTGGGTGTTGTTATTCGTCCGCATATAGTTTAATGCCTACCTTTCGACCTGTGTGTGTGTGCGCGTATGTGTGCACATGTGTGTGCATGTGCGCGCGCCTCAAATTGTACCGAGGATTGCAATGCCGTTATGACTGCTTGCGTTTCGAGAATTTATCACGTGCTTGGATTTACGCTGGTGACAGTGGATGACTCACAAGCACTCTACCCGAACAACCACCGCGGCCACCACTGCAGTAATCACCATCGCCACCAGCGCTATGGTAGCGAAAAACCGTCGGTGTTATCATCCTTCTGGCAGATTACTACCGTCATCACCACTGAATACTACTTTTACTATTAATTCTACCAACACCACGACAGCAAAGGCGACCACCATCAGTACCACCATTATCACCACTATCACCGGGACGAACAACACTTATCATTGCTATTACTAGCAACTTTTCACTATTTAATAGCATTGCATTAAGAGGATAGAATTGTGATTCAAGCAATAAAATCGTTATTGTTTTAACTCTGTTTACTTTTTCCTGTATACGATCTTTATTATTTTAATTAAGAATGAATTAAACTTGGCACTCAAAAATAGGCATCTGAGTTAGGCAAATATTTAACTCATTCTGTTTCTATTATTTGCTTTTATATACTTTTAAATTACGTAAAATCTAAGAAAGATGACACAATAATAACGAATTTGTTTCTGTCCCAAAGAGTGTAATAGCAAAGGGTGTTATAGCAAAAATCTGAAAAAATAAAAAGAGCATTTTATATATTTAATACGCAATGTCTGAAAAATGCAATCATTAAAAAAAAGAAAAGAAAAGACAAGTATCTTTTTCAGCATAATTTTCTTTCGTATCAATGCACTTAAGAAGTTTAATATTAAAGATCGCACAGTAAATATTTCAACTAAAACCAAGTTCATATCAGGATGCATATATATATATATATACAGGCATACACACACATAAACATACACACTTATATATATATATATATATATATATATATATATATATATATATATGCTTATGTCTGAGTGTGTTTATACCTGCTTGACTTCAAATGATGTTCAGCAAGTTTCACAAACCATTGATAGTTGATTCAATTGTCCCGGTATGTTCCGTTGTTTGTGCCGTAGGCTAAACAGGGGTTAGTGTTACTAAATACATAAGCACATATACAAAACCTATACTTGTACATCTAATGATCTGTGTGCACGCGTAAGGAAAATTACTTGTGCACGTACGCACACACAGTCAAACACACACATACACATACACACAGAGTTTTCATCTGCAAACAAACGCCATTCAGTATCATGTTCATGAAGGACACCGAATATGTTTACATGCTTGAACAAAACTGATATTCATTTAAGCCGAAATAAATCCGCATGTATGACAGGAAATACATACACATATGCAAAATGGGGCAGTTTCATAACCTACTCTCGCACCTAAAGACAAGCAAATTAAAACACGATTAAATGTTTACGGTACGCATTATACAGTGTATAAAATTGCCGAATCGAAATCTGTAGTGAAGTAACTACATTATTAAAAACTTAAATTAAGTATTATTATATCATATCAAATGGAGTGGATTCGATCACCACTGAGCACCTCAATATCATGACAGACTAAGCTTTCTTTATATAGAGATAAGATTATAATCCTCGTGTCTAACGTGTAAAATATATATTGTTAAAAAAATAAAATGTATACTTTATATAATGTTTGCATGCAAACATTTTCACACTAAGGTAGTAAGAGTCAGGCTTATGATTTTTGTTCACCAAAAAATTGTTTCTTTAATTCGGAATTATTTTTATTCATTTAATTTCTATTCATAAGTATATGCAAGTACACGTTACTTATGTACGTATGGTATATATATATATATATATATATATATATACCATACGTACCATATATATATATATATATATATATATATGCCATACGTGCATGCTATCTTTATATATATATATATATGTATATATATATATATATATATATATGTGTGTGTGTGTGTGTGTGTGTGTGTGTGTGTGTGTGTGTGTGTGTGTGTGTGTGTGTGTGTGTGAGTGAGTACATTCATATGTATGTTCATCGTTAAGCAATATTCCCAGTTTATGCAATCGCATATAAGTGCAACGAGCATTGTGTTCTCACAGAAGACAAAATGCTGCCATTCATAAAAATGTCGTAAATAATAAAAAAAAAATGTCATAAATGAATCTTTATTTGTACCGGCGTCTACTCGCAAAATATCCTACACATGGATGTATTTACAAACACGATTCCTTAAGAGAAACGATACATACTTCTACTGACAAAAGCTAAAGAAGTCTCTATTTTCTCTCTCTCTCTCTCTCTCTCTCTCTCTCTCTCTCTCTCTCTCTCTCTCTCATACTCATACCTAAGAATATTAATACATATGCATTACAAACAATATGTGCTTACCGCAGAGCGATAATGAAACAAATGACTATTTTTGTTAGTGAGTTCGATTCCAAGTGCTTGATATTAAAGTTATGTGCCAGGATAATTTTAACTTTTAATTATTATCCTCAATCAGTCTTCTCACTGAGGTAGTGCGTCCGATCCTTACTTGATCATGGTCTTTCGTTGAGTAAGCTTAAAGAGTCATATACACGCACATAAATAACACATATATGTTCACACATATCTGCGAACGCAAGTTGTGCAACGCATTTTTCTTTATAGAGGCTTTTCAAAAGTGTGCTACTCATTATTATTATTATTATTATTATTATTATTATTATTATCATTTGGATTTTAAATTAAAATGACGGTAAAACCAAACAGTTTATTTTCCAAACCCGTTGATAATGTTTCTCGTTATTCTCTGAAATTTATGTTTAAAACGCAACACACAAAAAATAGGGCGAATTAAATAGAAAATTGTCCAACAAAATATATTCATATTTAAAGAAATGTTTGACACACGTGTTTATTGAAATAACAACATTTATAAAATGAAAATAGAATGGTTTTTATTGTGTTGATGTCTTTGAGATGTGATTGTTATTGGTGCCATCTCATACTAAAGATTTATACTAATAATCAGAGGTAACCTGTACTCATTTCAACCAATACAACTACTTTTTCCGTTTGTATATACACTCATACACGCACATGATAGCCCAATTACCCACCAATATATATTTACTGGCCTTGAAATATAAATCTTGAGACTAAAACACACACACACACACACACACACACACACACACACACAAAATATCTATTCCTTTCATGCAGACATTTCCTAATTTTAGTTGAGTTTGGAACGAAGTCGCATTAGTGTAGTTCTCAGAAAAGATCGAACGCATTATCAAGGATATACTTCTTCTTTGGCTGATGATAGTATTGTTCAGTTACAACTCGATGTAAATGTTGTTTAACTGTACTGATGCAAACAAAAATGTAAATAGAAATCCTATCGCAAACACGTAAGTGGATTCTGTTGTGTCGATGCACGTACACACACACACACACACACACACACACACACACACACACACACACACGTATCATATATATCAGATTGCTGTGTGCATTCATACTGAAACAGGAAGCTAATATATGACAAGTACTGAAAAGTTCTCGGCTCGACCCACTTTCGAAAATCAATATTCTAATGTTTGGTCAATGAAATACTGATAATGGTAAGTGGGTCGTAATTATTATCATCATCAACATCATTATATATATATATATATATATATATATATATATAAGTATTAATCCTCACTGGTAGCACAACTCAGAGTTTCATGAATAAAACTTCGAATCGTGGTACCGGTGGAGGATCAATAGGTTGAAAAAGATAGAAAGCTATGTATATACATATCAATAAATAAATGCAAATTAAATGTGTATATTAGTATGTACATGTACATAGGTGTTTTGGTGTACTTCAGACATCGCTTCAAAGGTGAGTTTAATTTCCAGACCTAATTACTGCTCTTTTCTGTTCAGATAAGGTCTCGTATTTGAGGGCAAACTTCCTTTCAGAATGCTGACGCTACTTGCTCTTCTCGAATTCAGAGAAAAAATTGCTGAGCCAAGCTAACAGCAAAAAGCACACAGTTATGTTTAAAAAGGAGAGAAATTTGCCAATGTACTCAAACGTTTCTATTTATTCAGGAAACATTTTGGGTGATGAATGCTGCTTTTTAGTTTAGATAGAAGGACTGTTTTTCTTCATTCGACTTAGGATAAGTGGCTGAAAGGCAGTTGAACAGGGGAGTATGATTCGTGTCTTTCCGAGAGAATTCACCGTGAAATGACACAGGTGATCAGCAGTTAGAGCTTAGAAACCACGTTATTTAGGTTTCCATTTCAGTCCATTTGACGTAATTACACATTGTGTACATATATATTGACGTTTACACGTATATACATATGCATATTTCACATAGATGCTATCCGTAGATAAGCGTCCAGTTATTGAGACTGATTTCGTTTGGCATGCGAACACAAAAAGTGAAGTTTTCTGTAAGGTTTGAACTCCAAACAATAGATACTCGTCGCTGAGATAAGTTTACGAACCATTATTCGATCAGTAACCTATATATATATATATATATATATATTACTGCAAATCACCTGAAAACACCGAAAGGTAAAAACCGAGGTCGCGAAATAACTCGTTTCCAAATTAAAAATATTCAAAAGTTCTACAATAATTTTTTTTATACATACAACGTGTCTAAGCATATCCGATTCCCTGTCTTCATCAGTCCCTGACCATGGGTGATGTCACGGTTTCGGTAGCTATGGTGGGACCGCCACTCCTGGCGCGACCCGCATCGTTTGCCACCAGGCAGGGTATGAAGATAAAATTATATTGAACCCTTTTAATAGAATTTTGTACTGGTTTAATTTAATTATAACCCAAAACTAATTTATATATATATATATATATATATATATATATATATATATATATATATATATATGTGTGTGTGTGTGTGTGTGTGTGTGAATAAAGTATGTTTAGGCAATAAGCATTCTTCCAAACAAGTTTAATAAAAAAACAATTAGATGTGTGTACTTAACATTTTATATAATATTTTCTAATTATGGAATAAGGTAATGAATATTAGTATCAGAATTATCCACAATTTAATAAAATTTTATTTTATACGAACGTAGGTTTAAAAAATACGTTGATGGGAATGCCCAACGGTTTTTCCCTTTCAAAGTTTAAATGCGTATTTTATATATTGATTTTCTAAACGCAGCTTAGATGCGGCACAAGGCCGAAGGTATGGGACACACAGTGAGGATCGAACTCACTACTCAATTGTAATGATTCTAGCAAGACAACCTTGCTAACCATTACAGCACCTCAAGGTGCTCGAATGAGTATTTCATATGACTGATAACACTAGGCATGAGACACGAAAATTCCTTTTTCTTCTTTTTTTGTACATAAATACTTAATCAACCGCATATTGCTGATAAAAAATCGCAATTTCGTCAGATGACCGCGACACATATATAAAACTTAAATTAGTAGTCTTATATCCATTTGGCAGACTACAATATTTTTAAACGCTTTTACGATCTATCGTTCACATCTTGGTGGTTACAGATGATGACTTTTTCTTTACAGAGAGGTAATTTTTTTGCTGAAAGGCTTGGCTAGTAGATGACTGTCCAAGAAAGAAAGAAAGAAAGAAAGAAAGAAAGAAAGAAAGAAATCTAATTAAAAATAAATCAGTTCTGTGTACACAACGCCGTGTGGAGGTTTAAAACAATAATACTTTTGCGGTAAATACACTTCAGTGGCTATTTTCTATATTTCTGTTCCCTCTCTTTCTCTCTCTTACACACGCACGCATGCACGCAAGCACCCAACACACACACAAGGACACATATGTCTTGCTTGTGATAGATAGATAGATAGATAGATAGATAGAGAGAGAGAGAGAGAGAGAGAGAGAGAGAGAGAGAGAGAGAGAGTCCTATGTTTGTGGCAGTAGTATTCGAGTTTTGTTATGATGTATTGAAGCATAATTTCAAAGCATTAGTACAGTCTTTGAACTAGTTTAGCGCATTCATCTAACTCAGTCGTTCTCCCACCTCTCTCTCTCTCTCTCTCTCTCTCTCTCTCTTCCCTCTCGCTCTATCTGTCTCTCTCTGTCTAGGTGTAAAGTAATAATTCAAGTTATATAGAAATATATCAATTGCGACGCGGTGCTAAAAATTCTCAACTATTGTTTGGTCTGATTTTGTCAAGAAATAAATTCTACTTTGACCAAACAATATTTTGGAACTTCTTAGATGGGTCAGCACACCAGTATATATCCTAACATGTTACGAATGTGTGTGCGTTGTGTCTTGTATGCTGTGTGTGATATGTTGTGTGTGTGTATGTTATCATGCCATTCCCATAAAATTCATTCATCGATTATTCTTAATCATTCATCTTTTGCTTATTTTAATGAAAGGAATTTTAGAATAAAAATGTATGTAAATCAAAATCGTTTGATTTTGTTGTGTTGCACTAAAACCTTTACATTGACATTTACTGCCCATGACAACTTCAGATCAATCGGTAGTATCTGTTCTCCTCTTGATAAAGTTTTGATAAGTTAGACTTAGATTTTCCAAAAACACTGGTTTGGCGTATAAAGATCAGGTAAGATCAGATTCATCATTGACCAATTTATATATGACTTATCGCGCTTTTGTCCTTTTTTTTTTTTTTTTTTTTTTTTTTTGTGTGTGTGTGTGTGTGTGTAGCATGTGTTTGTGTGCGTTTGTTTATGTGTGGTTGAAGGCAGACTTTAAGACAGGGTGTTGCGAGTAAGAATTTGCACAATTTAAAAACATACTTTGCATCATTCTTACAGGCAATTGATTTTCTGGAGTCAGTCCCCATTCTTGGCGACAGCAAGAACTCTTTCAGGATGAATTATACAAATTCTCGGGAGCTAAAGTTAATACTGCGCGATTAGCATGAAAAACGCGAGAATAGACGAGTATAAAAGTAATCTGTGTCTGACCGGAAGGCTCTTTATAAAAAAACTTTTTAAATTAGAACCTTCTGTCTTAAAGATTATTAGAAACGGAAACAAACAACTATGTTTGAATTTTCTTAAAGAAAAATGACGAGAATAAACAAATAAATGTGACGAGAACAACAACAATAATAATAATAATAATGATAATAATAATAATAATAATGATAATGACAGACAAAGAAATCAGGATAAGTATCTGGACCTCATCAGAAGACTGAAGAAGCGGTAAAATATGAAGTTGAAAGTAGTACCGATTGTAATTAGATTACAATCTTCAAAAGCCTACCGAAATTGAAAGGAATTGTAAATCCGAAGAAGAATTGAGCCCATCCAGATAAAAGTACCGTAGAGAGGGCTACAATAAACAATACTGAGTAGATTTGTTGTTGTTATTTCGCTTTCAGTGTAAACAACCAGTTGAGAAAACGTGAAAACTCAACAACAACAGCAACAACAACAATAATAATAATAATAGGAAAAGTGAAGAATCACATTTACATTTTTTATTTGACTTTAAAAGGGATTTTCATAAACAAAGCAAACAACAATTCATTCCTATTTGCCAAAACCTTTAAGACATTAAAAGTGAACGCTTCTTAAACAACAATAACAATTACTATTACTCCTATTATTATTATTATTACGATTATTACTGCTATTTGTAATAGTGATAATATTATTGAGATAACAACAACAACAACAATAATAATATAACTAATCATCCTTAAACAATAATACACGAGTAACGTTCATAATAACTTGCCTAAACAAAGTTATGACGGCTCAACCAGTAAAAACGACATTAATTTTAAGCTTACAATAAAACTGTAATTTGGGAAAATCATTTATCCACCTGTAACCAGCACATCCACCTGTAATTTAACCATTTGTGAATCTATGCAAATATTTATTGGCGTTAACATGAAAACTTTGTTGATTGCCGCTCGCTACCCAATAGATTTTGGTGGCCCAAGCAAAAGTGACGAAATCGCTAACTAAAAAGTTAAATTTTTGCAAGATTATTTTTCTAACATAACTAAATTTGTTTTTATTTCGGAAATGTAATCTAAAAAAGTATATACACAGAAAAAATATTATTACATCTTTAACAACCGTAATCGATTATTTTACTTTCTTTTCATCGATGCGGCTTAGTCAGACAGTGCAGGAATGGGTCGTCGTCGTCATCAATGTGTTTGTCGCAAGAGATCAGTGGTAGAATATTAGTCAGAAGCCCGTAAGATGGTAAAATCACAAATATTGACTGTCAGCTTAATTATTATTCAATTTTCAACACGTCTTTCCTCATAATTTTATTGCTAATGTAATTTCTCATATCGTCATTCCACGGCTGTCACCGAGCAACTCGAATACGAAATACAGGGGGAAACAAATGATTTGAAAGAGTTTTTTTTTTATTCATAATTGTGTTTTTCTTGTCTGTTGGCCAAAGTTATTTTAAAATTTAGATAAATACCTCAAAATATTTGCAGCTAATCTGTGAAAGAACAAAAGTTAAAAACAACAACACAAAAGAAAAACAAGAAACAAAAACAAACAGAAGAAAACAAACCAGAACAATGATGATGATGATGATGATGATAATTAGTTTTCCGTAAACTTAAGAGAAATCATTCATAGTGAGAAGTTGAATAGCAGAAATTAATGTTGGGGGATTAAAATCAGAATTTTCATTTATTATTGATGTTCATACACATTAGATTTTCAAGATTTTACAAATAAGAAAATATACCCAGTAGCGAGAAGAAATCGTCGGATTTATTGTCTGGAATAAAAAGTAACCGATCATCGTATATAACTTTGTATTTTGTTTCTTCCAGTACCTCAATATTTGAGATCATTCGATTTTCAAACTGTCAAAGACACAGTCAGCTGATCTAACATATTTATTCCTTCGTGTCATTATTACACACACACACACACACAATTTTTAGCATCATCATCATCATCATCGTCAACACTACCGCTACCACCACCATCACCATCATCATCATCATTAATAGTAGGAGTATTGATTAATTTTTGTACAAGTAGTAATTGTTGAATTTCACTGGAGATCACGTGTCAGCAAGTTTCCTCGGTATTTTAAACACTCTCCTTTTTCTCGTTTTATTATTATTATTATTATTATTATTATTATTATTATGTTGTTGTTGTTGTTTGTTTTTAATTTGTTTAAAACATGAGAAAGTTGTCCTACCTCATAAAGTTTGTATAGAAAATGAATTAGAAAGTAAATTCATTTGTTTTAATTAATTTGTCTCGATACATTGTAAAACCCAAAATGATTTTACATATTGAAAAATATGCAAAACCTAATAATTTTTCTTTCAATATCTTATTCTGCTTGATAGAGACAGTTATGTAACAATAGACTAAGATAGATAGATAGATAGATAGATAGATAGATAGATAGATAGATAGATAGATAGATAGATAGATATGGAGAGTTAGTGTGTTTCGTCTATGATTAATCTCAACAGTACCTTCCTGTGATTAACTTAAATTTGTGTGTTTACGTATCGTACCTGTCATCCACTGCCAGGAGTGGTACATCAATTTAGTAATTCAACCTCTCAACATAAATGAAACTAAAGCCCAACTCAGATTTCTTAACATTTCTGACGCGATTCACTTTTTTTACTGCCACTGCTTGCATCACTGTTAATATTACAACTACAGTTACACATTTAGCAGGGGAAGAAGCTTAACTATTCTAACAACTATTCATTTGCTATTTGTGCTACTAATCTCCTTGTAATAACCAAGTTCACAAGAACAGTGACTAGCCTTGGTTGTACTGCTATTACAGCGAGACCATTCGTAGTAAACTTCATCTCAATCAGCTACCAGTGAGCATTCGCTCAACAAACGTAAAAAAAAAAAAAAAAAAAAAAAAAAAACAGAAAAAAGGAAAACCTTGGTGAAGGTTCAATCCTTGGAAAAACCTCAGGAAAAGATGTAAAAAATAACAAGCAGTGTATAAAGTCTATCAAGAGAGCACAGGTCCTATTTTGCTTTCGGTTCGGCTGATGCGAAAAGAAATTAGATGTTTCTATCTTGGGCAAAATTTGCTACGCGTCCAATTGTCAACGCAGGCAGTGGCGTTTTTCTATGCCAGGGGAATGTCTATTGCATTCTAAAAGCAGTCCTTCTTCACATTTTATTTTTTGCAAGAACATTTTTAAAAATTAAAAATAAAATAATATTTATTCTTTCTCTAATTTTACTTGGATCATTTGAAATTGGGTCCCAGCCATGCCAAATATTTCCACATCACTACTCATTTGTGCATACTTGAAAAATCCATGATACCATACAGGAATCAATACCTACTGTTTTCACGACAAAACACCGGTTTATATATATATATATATATATATATATATATATATTAGTGTGTGTGTTCGTGAGTGTGCGTGCGTGCGTGCGTGCGTGCGTGCGTGTGATATATAAATAATATATCTTCGATTTATTGTTTTTTAGTTGTCTCTTATTGAAATAATGATTTTAAAATATGTATTATATTTACACACAGCCATGGTCAATGGTTCCAAATTCTAGGTCGCTCTTGAAAGCAGACACGATAAAGAACCAAAAAGGTGCAAGTGTAACAATCCAATCAATTATATTTCTTACTACTACTGATTTTTATAAATTATACTTGCCTAATATTTTGTTTGTTTGTTTCTCTCATCTGTTTTCTTTCTTTGATGTTTGCTTCTCTGTCGTCGTTTGTGCAACTTATAGTTATTTACTTAGAGAAGATTTAATATGAATAAATTCTTCAAAAAAGCAATTAAAAAATAAGCCCATCTACGACAAAAATCTATATTAAGTTACTTTTTCATCTTTATTATCTTCACTGTCACTGTTAACTTCCTCTTTTCTTTTGTTATGGATTACAGCGTCACCGATGGAATGGGGACATCTGAACAAAGCAAGGCAAACTTTCACGAATATTTTTCAGAGTGTAAGCAGAAATTAAAATCTAGTCATATATTACTATTGGCTAAAAGGTTTCGATTCATACAATTCCAAAAATAAGAAAAGCTTAATCTCTCAATGGAGCGTATAGGTATTTAGTTAATCTAGTTTTTTTTTTTGTATCTCTTCCATCCTTGTCTCTTTCTTTGTTTCTTTTACACACACACACACACACACACACACACACATGTTTTAGTTTACCATTGATTACTGATATAACGGACTCTTACAAAATAAGCAATCCTGCATTTTTCCATTAATCTGGAAACTTTAAAATACTCTTTACACACGCAGAGATTTGGTTGTAAGCAAAGAAACGTAATTAACGATAATTTACATTTATAGTATCTTTTAAAACATTCTCATTGGTTTTGTAAAGTAAAATTCAGTATTTGCAATATCAAAAATATATATCCAAGCTGGGTATGTAATGAACAGACAGATTTCGTCTTTTATAAAATACATTAATAGACAGAAAACAAAAAATGATTTCAACCACGTGTCAATTTAACGATAACAAACTTTTGATTTAAATAAAAACCTTATTTTGTTATAGAATATACTCAAAATTCTTTATTCTCTATTGTTCCATTCTAGCTTCTATTATTTTATCACCAAATATCTCGATCATTCTCTTTCTTTTTTTATTCTTTACATTAGTCTATTTATTGCTTATATTCTTCATTCATTTCTTCATACTTTGGCCTGTTTTTCATTTCTTTCATAATGTAAATAAGAACATATTTCCCGCCAAACTATTTCATTTGTCATTTTACGTCATTTACTCTGACATCTTGAAGAAGTTTCTTTTTTCCTGTCTTTTATATTGAATTTATAACTTTCTTCTTCCCTCTTTCTCAACTTATTCGATTCTTCCCAGACTGAAATTTTAAGGATCATTTTCTTTTGACACATGAAATTCTGATTATCTTCAACTTATTATTTCGATTTCGACAGCATTCACTGTAGTGCAGTCGTTTGCATACTCGTCCCGCAAATATCCGCTCTGGGATTAATTAATCACTGCTGGATACACTATGAATATGACAATGACAATTCACTTTCTATCTTTGACTATCCGTATAATTACTATTTCTCTTTATTACTGTTTATATCTCAATTTACTCAAGCAATGTTTATGTCTACATCAGTTTTACCGTATCCATTTTTTATGCTGATATCTATTTCAGTCTGTGTCTTACTTTCTGTCTATCTATCTATCTATCTATCTATCTATCTATCTATCTATCTATCTATCTATCTATCTATCTATCTATCTCAGAATGTTAATATTCCTTCTTTTGTTTGTGTCAGTCGGTATCGCTGTCTCTACTCAAATCTATTTCACTTGCTTATCATCACCCAATTTGTATCAGTCAAATTTTCATAGACTATCTATCTATCTATCTATCTATCTATCTATCTATCTATCTATCTATCTATCTATCTATCTATCTATCTATCTATCTCTTTATAAGCAGTTTGCTGTTTTATTCTGTTTTAATTAATATTTCAATATTTACCGTAAACATATTTCTTACACCGTCTTATCGATTTTCTTGTTTTCTAAACTTTGTAGACCAATCTTATGTATGACCAAATGAATGATTGATATAAGCAAGAAATAGAAAGAATAATGTAGAAATGAATAATAATAATAATAATAATAATAATAATAATAATAATAATAATAATAATAAAAAGGGAACGATAGAGATTTTTGACGATGAAAAGGTAAAGCATTAAAAGCAACTATGGAACAATAGAGAAAACCGAATAGACCTTTATCAAAGAATTTCATGTATATCCAAAAGCACAATATTTTTTTATTTAAATCCAGGCGAAAATTTGGTTCACGTTAAGTTGATAATAAGATGCAGATGAAATTTATTCTATCTATCTATCTATCTATCTATCTATCTATCTATCTATCTATCTATCTATCTATCTATCTATCTATCTGTGATGAAGGAGACAGCTGCTTATTGGAAAAGTTTTGGCTTGTTATTGGTTTACATTGTGCTTAAGCAAATAATTTTGCAACCACGTGGTCCGCATGCAAAGCAATATGCATGTTTGTCGAGTTGTGTGTTTGAACGCACACACATTTGTACTTTTGTCATTACCAATTCTTTGTACTTTTGTAGTCATTACCAGTTCTTTATACTTTTGTAGTAATTATCAATTCTTTGTACTTTTTGCTGAAATTTATGCATTTGTTTGTTTCTGTATATTCAACTTTCTTCATTTCTCTTATATACTGTGTTAACGATACAGAATCTTTTTTCCTTTCTCTCATTCTGTTCATATTTATATTTCTATCAATTTACCCTCTTATCACTTTCATTTATATTAATCATAGAGTTTATTTGAGATAATTGCAAATTTAATCTAGTCAGTGTACAACACCCCAAAAAGGTAAAACTTCAGATTTTCTTTATTTGGCATATTAGTGCGACACGATCTTTCACTGCTCTTTAATAATCAAAACATTTACGAAACTGTCATATCTGTAATATATTCATGTCATAAACACATAGCTTATTCGATACATACTTGCTTGAATGCTGAAACAGTGGTATAATTCCTCACGTGTTTCTTGACGATATTCGAGGCCAGATATAAATTAAGCATTTAAAATCTTGATTTTCTTTACAAAAAAGACATATTTTGTCCATAGTGCGTAAATTCTGTCTAATCAATTATATTGACATTGGTAGCTTTACATGCATTTCAAATAAGAGATATATGTTAACTTTGCCGATACTTTAATAGAAGTTAGTAGATAAAAATAGAAAATTAAGAAGGGTGAAAGACTGTGAAAGGATTAGGGCTTTTATAGAAGCAAAAACCTTCTTTTTATGACTTATGTTTAGTATGACGTTTTTTCGGACGGTATAATTGTTTTTGTGCAAAAAACAAAACAAAACAAAAAACAAACAAACAAAAAAAAAACAAAGCCTAAAAAGTAATATGCATCCAATAAAACAATCATTCAATTAACATGCTCTATACTATCTATCTATCTATCTATCTATCTATCTATCTATCTATCTATCTATCTATCTATCTATCTATTTAAATAACAGAATATTACTTGGGTTGGTTTGTTATTGTTTTGTTCAAGTAACTTCAACTATTGCAGTCATTATCAAGAACAAATGTGATGCGTTTGGTAGTTATCTATATATTGGTACTCTTTGGGAAATTTGAACGTCATGTGTGACGGTTATTGGGAACAATGCCCCACAAAAAGAATACGAATTATTTATTCTGTTGTTTTATTTATTTATTTGTATATTTTATCATACATAAAATACGCGCACATTCATTATATCATATGCACTTCAAGATACAGTTTTCTATGTTGAAAGCTATTTTATTTAATGTGGTTTGTTTATTTTGTATACCTTCTAGAATTTTGAGTTAAAAGTTTAAAAGGCAACGTCAATTGGCATCTTATATCCCCTTGGTTCCCATCTATCTCTCATCCTTTCTTCGACATCTCCTGTAACTTTTTTCTCTTACCCTCTGCACACCAAGAGCTGTTCTGCCTTGAATCTTAAATGATTATTATATATATATATATATATATATATATATATATATATATATATATATATATATATATATATATATGGGGCTGTTTGTTATTATCCGCTAAGAATTATGTTATGTTTTATCTAACTAACACAGACACCACATTGGTTCTTAATAATGACTGCGATGGTCGAATTTACTTGAACAAAATAGGAATGTGGGACAGTTTATCCACATCTTCGAGCAAAATGCCTTATTCGTAAATTGAAAAAATATTAATACAATCAATCAGACAAACCTTATCGGTTCATCATAATCAAACTTATATATATGTACATATTAATAAATAATGGCACATGTTATATATATATATATATATATATAACGTATATGCAATTATTTTCCTTAAAATTTGTTGTATTATTAGGGCATCAATATCGGTGATATATTTTGTAGATAAAAACATTGCAGGCATGAAAGTGTCAGCACTCAGTTACACACTTTAAGCAATTATCGCTTAAGACATGAAATTGTTGATGCCTCTGTCCACTGTTTACTATCAAAAATGAATTTGGAAAGAAAAAATATATAGGCAAACTATTTGTTTGCCTATATATTTTTTCTTTCCAAATTTTTTTCTCTCTCGGCGTTTCTATTGTCTACTTCTCTCTTTATCTCTCTCTGTTCAAATCTATCGATCTATGTATATTTTATTGATTAGTTTATATATCTGAATTACCCATTCCCAACGCTTACACACCCTGCTTATCGTTCATATCCGTATTATGTTTTTTTCCTCTTGTATTGTACATAATGAATCATATTCTAACTTCGTTCTTTCCACCCACCTTGGTGTGTGACTAACTCTCCTATCAACATAGGGTGGAGCATCAGGAGTGGGTACCCGGATCAACGCTGAATGAATCTCCTGTTCCAAAGTTGGTGAATGAGACAACGCAAAGCATGCTTGATGTAGTGGAAGGAGAGTTGGCTGCCAATCAAGTTGATGCAAAACGTAATTAATGTAGAGAAAGCTGCAAGTAGAAAGACATCTGAAAAAATATGACTGAATATTTTGGTTGGAGTGTATTTTGTGTATAAAATTTTAACTAGGTTTTTGGATGTGTGTGCATGTATATGAATGTTTTAGGTATGTATATATATGAGTTCACGTTTTTATGTGTATGTTTTCATATGTATGTGTGTTCGTTTATGCCAGTGTAAGTACATTTGTATCTAAAGTGTACAATAAGTGTTTGCTTTTTAGCCTTTTACATTATTTTATTTCGCTGGTGTAGTGACTTCATTTCTTACTGGCTGCCTTACTAGTGCGGCCTTGTGTGAAGTTAGTGTAAGCTTATTAACAAATACTTATACTTTTATATGTGTTATTTCATCAAGTTTCTTCTCTGTTGACTTACATGAATATTTGGTTGTATATGAGTATATATTGTGCGTGCGTAGGTTATGTACACGTGGATTTTTATGAATGCAATAATTTATCGTTGACGTAATAAATGTATGTTCGGTTTAATATTTTGAAAATAATTAAAAACATAATTACAAGTAACGAGAGAAGACGGCGCGATGGATTCAGTTCAGTTGTTTATTCTGCGATATCAATTTGAAGGCATGAACCTAGATTTTCTTTTGTTAAATTCAAAAAATTTTCCGTTATAATTAATTATAACTTGATAATTAATAATTGCTAATTATGTTCATGAGAAATAGAGATAATAAAGAGAGAGAGAGAGAGATAGAGAGATGGAAAAACAGAGACATAGAGAGAGTAACGTTTGTCGCCTACCCACAATACGCGCAAATACCCTTGGGAAAGGTATTAATCCGTCTTTTCCTTCCAGTTATGGGTTAAATAGCAGGACAGATTGGGTTCTATAGCCTTGGTCGGCAACTAGTCTACCGAAGAAAGCAATGGCAAACTACTGCGGGATAATCTTCTGCCCAGTCAGTCATGTCTCTTTCGAGACATGATCGCCCAAGCGTGTATCACGTATGGCACTTAAATGACTGATTAGTTCGTCTAAACAACAAAACCAAAGATAATGATGAAACATTGATGAGCGGCTGTTTTACTATTGATATGCATGTGTTTTGTCGGGTAATTTTCCAGACGGCAAGTAGATACGAAGACAGTCAAACAGACAATATATATATATATATATATATACAGAGAGAGAGAGAGAGAGAGAGAGAGAGAGAGAGAGAGAGAGAGAGAGAGATATCCACAAAATTTAAATAAGGAGACTGATATGAATAATTAAATTGAGACCGACAAATACGATATTGGGAAAAGGAAGACCGTACAGTTAAATTGAGTCGGGTGTTTTGAATCTCGTCATCTAATACCTGTCTAATCTTGAACTGATGTCTCTCGCGGCAAATTTGCTCCAAGACAGACAGACATTTAGACAGAGAGAGAGAGAGAGAAAGAGAGAGAGAGAGAGAGAGGAACATAGTGATAAATTAACTGAGACAGAAAAACATTTTTTAAATTTAAGAGAAGAGTGTGTGTATGAGAGAGAGAGAGAGAGAGAGAAAGAAAGGAGAGAGAGAGAGGGAAAAAAGGAGAGAGAAAGAGAGTGAGAGAGAAGTTACAAAAACATTTTAGCTTTACTTCATAGAGATTGGTAAGATAGAAAGAAAAACTTAAGTTGCTACCGGAAGAAATAAAGGGGGAATAAGCAAATACAAAGAGAAACTAACTTATTGGGAGGGAGAAGCCACAACACACGCGCTTGCGTGCACGAACACACATACACACACACACACACACACACACACACACACACACACACACACACACACACACACACAACATGACATGATAGAAATATGATAAGTACATACACGTTCACCAGTCAGTTAGAAATGGTCTTCAGGGTGACCCAATGTTATGGCCTTCTGGAGTAAAAATCTACAATTTATAAATTCAACTATGTACGCACTTATTTGAACATGCAAAATATCCAACTAATAGACACACATGTGTGCGTGTGTGTACTTATCTTAGTCTGGCACATATAGTTAGTAGTTAGTTATATCTTGTAAATTTTAAAACACATTTGTATGTGGACCTGTGTCTTAACGACACACACAACTTTGAGCGTACGTATGTGTTATGGTTATATATTCGAGGGCCATTACCGTCATAGAGTAATTTTTGTTTCAAGTGTATAGGACGACAAATTTGTTATATTCTTTTTTATGGAAAAATAATCATATTCGTAGAGAATTATTTATATTTCCGTATATACGGAGATGCATAATGTGTAAATCTCATTTGCTCATATTGACTAAAATTCTTAGACTAGATTAGCTGAAAATGTGTATTTGCTTATTGAATACTTTGTAAACATTGAACATATTTCTGTACTAGCAGTTCCCTGCGAGCCAATAAAGAGTATCTATTCAAATATGAATAACCGTTAAAAATACGTTTAAACAAATAAATTAAAAATATGTCCTATTTAAACTATTTCCTAAAAAATTGTTTACAGAGCAGGTATTTTTGAAAATCAGAAAAAGTGTGTGTTCAAAAGCACTATTCATGCTCATATTGACTAAAATTCTTATGTTAGACTAGATTAGCTGAAAATGTGTATTGGCTTATTCAATACTTTATAAACATTGAACAAATTTCTGTACTAGCAGTTCCATGTGAGCCAACAAACGTAATACAACTGCATTAAATGTCTACTATCTATCTATCTATCTATCTATCTATCTATCTATCTATCTATCTATCTATCTATCTATTCAAGATTTAGAATATATTCGCGCATTTAAAATCTTGCAATACACACCCATCCAGACGTGAAGGATTTTCTATGCAAAACGTCTAAACTGACAACAATTAATTTGGATATCATCAGATTAACCCTTCTGCATGAGGTCCACATTCATCATATCGCATATATGAGTTGGTGGTAAAAGTTTTGTCTTGACCCACTTTGAAATTCTAATCAACTTGACCAAACACAAAATTTTTGGAAGGGCTTCTTACACGGAACTAGAACATTTCAGCGACTTATTTTGGTTATGAGGATTCATGTCGCGCGAAATAAAGTTTCAACACAAATCTAAACACCCCACATAACTAAGGTTCTAGTGTCAAAAAAGTAACATTTAACAAACTTGACCGGCAAACTATTCGTTAACGTGGCTTCGATCTTAACCTCAGTGCAACACGCATATATACACTTTTTTCACACACACACGCGCGCGCGCATATACATACACACACACACACACACACACACACACGCGTATACAAAAACACGTATACATGCACGTGCGAAAGTATCTACAGTGATCCGAATTATGTTCGAAGATAGTTGTTGAAAAATATTAGAAAGAAGAAAGCAAAGAAGGTGGGAGGAAAATGCGAAAAAAGAAATAAATAAAATTGAACTTGAAAAGCGAGATGGAAGAAATTATTATGGCATAATTAAGGAAGAAATAAAAAAAGTCTCAATAATTGAATGGGTGAAAAAGAAAAGAGATAAAATAGAAGAAATGGGTGCAAGTGAAAGGAGAATAAAAAAAAATAACGAAAAGAATGAATGAAAGATAGAAAGCGAGAAGGAAGTTATAAGTCAACTAGAATAGATGGACGAAAACATTTCGGGGTATAACGGGTGTCATGGGACAGGAGTCGCTGATTCAAGAAGAGGTTTTTCTGTAACCTGGAAGTTTGGTTAAGGCCTAAGTTTGAGATGTAAAGTAAAAAGACGCTGAAGTAAAACCCAAGCAAGGAGAAGGAAAATTGACTGACGGTTTCGCGTTTTTTTTTTGTCTGTGTGTCTTGGCCTATATAAGCAGTCTAGGTGTGTTGGTGCGTGTTTTTCATTGTGTGTACAAATGCGTGCGTGTTTGTGGAGAGACTGGCTTGTCTTTCAGAGACAGTTTGTCATGAAGTGTACGAACATGTTTTCATACCAGCGTGGGTAAGTATGCATGTGTGTGTGTGTGTGTGTGTGTGTGTGTGTGTGCGTGTGTGTGTGTGTGTGTGTGTATGTGTGCGTTTACGAAAAAACGATTTCAAAATTGAAGTTTTTGAATTCTAAATATTTACTTATCGTTGAGAGAATTATGTGTATGATGAAGTCGTGTGTGTTTATTTAGTATATATGCATATAGTTAGCTATAAACATAGTGAACGAAAGAGATAGATAGATAGATAGATAGATAGATAGATAGATAGATAGATAGATAGATAGATAGATAAAGTGTGTGACTGAGAGGACCCTAATTTTCAAGTGACCAATTTTGTTTAAATTCTAAGTACATTTCTTCAATATTGTGAGCCTTTATGTTTGTGTGCGTACAACTGTATGTGTGGATGCCCAAGAAGTGATATTAATTATTAATGATACTAACAACTAAACTAAAAGTAATTGCCAATGTGCGCTCCATTCATTAGTTAAACCTTTAACCATACTAAATTTGCCTTAAAATATCAACAGTAGTCTCGTAATTTCTTTCTAAATTTCTACGATGAGGAATTATTATTATTACATGTCGACTATGATATAATGTGATTGAGGTGATAGCAACAACAAAGATGAGGACAATAGTTCGCATGTAAATAATGTAAATGGTAGTTTCTTAACTTGTAATTAAATGAAGTGAACACACATACAACTATGCAGATGCACATAGACGTTGATATCAATATTCATCGACACATACATACACATGCATGCACGTGTTTTCTTTTATTTTCCTTAGCTTTTTCCGATACAGGGATTAAGTACAGTGGAATTCAATTATGTTAAATTTCTCTAGACTGCCTGCCAGTTTAACTGATAACGCATAAACGTAATATATATATATATATATATATATATATATATATAGTTTGCACAATTTGATATAATTTTACTTAGACTTGTTATGTTTGTAGGTACGTGCGATTATTTGTAAATGTGCGTTTACGCTCAAGTGTTCATCCATAGAAAATAACCAACTCGTATGCGTGCTTACAACGTAAAATTATTTTCTAAATTAATATCTAGTAAGTTAAATCCTCATTGGGTACCGCACTACTACGGTTTTGTGTCACATTACGCAAATGCTAATAAATCTTTTTAAAGAAGTTTTTGGAAGTTTTTGCCTTTTGATCTCTCTCTCTCTCTCTCTCTCTGTGTGTGTGTGTTTTGAAAGGTAAGTATTTGTATAAGTCATAAAAGTTATATCAGTTATAAATTGTGCAAAATGATTATCATGAATTATGTGTCAATATGAGTGTAATGGAATATCTAACAGTAAACGTGTCATTTGTGAATATATGTATGTGTGTAAATAGTTGTTAGTATATGTTTTCATAATCTTTCATTGTACATTTCTTGTATAATGTATGTATGTATGTATGTATGTATGTATGTATGTATCTATTTATCTATCTATCTATCTATCTATCTATCTATCTACTTTGGAACTGTTACAAAAAGTTTTGCTCGTTCGCTATATGATAGTTTGCGTGAGTGAGATATGTGAAATTTTATGTAGAAATTTGACTGCTGGTATATTCAGGTAATTTCTTTGTGTAGTCTCGTACAGAGTGCAATATAGAAGAACTAAGTTAGAAACAATCTCACTGAATTAAAATAAAGCGAACAAAGTAAACAAGTGTGGATAATGTAAATAACAGAGAAAATACGTGTATGTCTTAGTGTGTGCTCGTGTGTGGCAGTGTCAATGTGTATGTGTGTTTATATAGATATTCATGTGCATCTATCTCTGTCTTACTAAATCTATGCGTGTGCATGTGACAATATATACCTTGGTTGGTATACGTCTATAAAAGATAATCAGAAACGAAATATGGCAAGAAGCATTTCCCCTTCTTTTTATTTGACCAAATTTACGGGTTTTATTCGGGAGCAACCAGGCAAACCATCATCCATACACTGAAGCAGACAGAGACTGAAATAAATCAAAGGTAAAGCCGGTGATAAAGTCGATGTTCTAATTTTGGAAGGGTGACGATGGGGATCTTTCAATTTAATAATCTAGTCTATTTAGGTAGAAGGGTACTACGTATCAGCACACATTTGTTTCTATATTTACATATATGCATTATGTACTTGTTAGTATTTCTCGAAGCAAATTAAAATCAAAATATGCTTATTATATAATTGTATTTTAATTAAACTTGTGCATAATAATAATAATAATAATAAATAAATGCATACGGTAACGATATAAGTGAAATGCTGACAAAAGTTCTCGGCAAAACTATTAAGGGATTAAAAAATAAATTGACGATGATTTTTGGAATCAAATGTTTGGGAATAGTATGAGCTGAAATCTTTGCAGCACCCTTCGTACATAAATACACACGTATATATATATTGTTATATATATAATGTGTGTGTGTGTGTGTGTGTGTGTGTGTGTGAATGTATGCCTTAAAGAAAATAATTTTCGGGGAAAAACAGAATGTTGTAGTCGTAATTAGAATGGAATATCTAGAAAAATGAAGGTTTTAAAATATTGTTTTATAAAAAAGTTTACAACTAGATTTCCTTTACCTTCATGTCCTGTCGCCAGCTGATTTTGAGAAGTTTTAGTAATCTTTCGATTCGCAGGAATACTGAAAGATTAAATAAGAACAATGTTGTGTAGGTGTCCCATTTTTATTGATTGCTTCAACTTTGCATAATGGTATAGAACACTAGAATCATAACATTAAAAAAAATTGCGTTTAGTAAATTATAATAAGGACTATGAAAATTAATAATTATATATAATATAATGAGTACCAAAGTTAAAACTGGTTTAGAATTCTGTATATTGTGTTTTTAAATAGAAAGCCAGTAAACTAGACTATTTCGGCTTGAATGTATGCTGAAGCATTGTGTTCTTTTGATCTTTGGTGCTATTCGAATCTAAAAACCACACGCGTGCACCCCCCCCCACACACAGATGTAAATATATTGTTTTTTAATAATAAAAAAAGAGCACCTACTCAAATGTGAATAACCGTAAAAATTAGGTTTAAACAAATAAATTAAAAATATGTCCGATTTAAACCATTTCCTAAAAAAAATTGTTTACAGAGCAAGTATGTATATTTTGAGAATCAGGAAAAGTGTGTGTTCAAAAGCACTATTCATGCTTTATGTGATCAGAAGCGGCCTAGCGGTCAGTTCTAATGACGGCTTCCGCCAGGGAACGAAAGTGGAAGACACATATTTTTCTAACAAGATACTTTGGCCGGTATATATGTAAATAAATATACTGTTTAATAATAAAAACACAGCATCTACTCAGATATGAGTATCAATTAAAAGAATAACGTTTAAACATTTAAATTATATATATCATAGCTTAGGGGTAGAATCTATGATGACTGATGCTAAATCGACCGAGTTTCGATCCCGGCTGGAAGCAATCAGATACTTAGCCACACAGATAAGCTGTGATAGAGTGAAACAGGCTTGTATGTGGATGACTATATATATATATATGTGTGTGTGTGTGTGTGTTATGTGTGAATGTATAATTTAATAGACTAGTCATCTTGGCCAGTTAAGCTATTCAGATTTTGATTGTAGCTGACTGATCACAGAATGATATTCGAAAGCTTCTTTCATCCGGTAAGATTCCGTTCAATTTAAGTAATACAAAACTGATAGCCATTGAGAGCAGTGAAAGCAGTCGCACAAAAGTGAAACAAATTAAATGGATAATTAAAAAAAGAACATGTTTTACAATTTTGATTGTTAATTGAAAATATGTTACTGCCGACCTCTTTAATCCGGCACCCCCAAAACTCAAATAGCCTGGCACCTTTATTTAAAAAAAAACAGCCGCCGTTAGGTCGTTGAGCGACTACGAGGGTAGTTCCAGACGTTGTTTACAACTTTCCAAAAACAGATACTATTAATATTATTACAGATGGATGATAAGTTTTTGTTTATATTTTAATTCATCGAAATGTATTTTGCAAAATCACTTTAATTTGATGATGAACATGATTTTTTTTATTGGCTATCCGCATTTAAATAAACAGCTGATAGTGAGGACCTCCAGTATTTTTATATATATATATATATATATATATATATATATATACATATATATATGTGTGTGTGTGTGTGTGTGTGTGTGTGCGTGCGTGTGCACGCGCGCATATGAGTATCTATATATGATGTTAGTTTTCCAAAGGTAAGTCTAAATTTTGGATATTATTTGATATTTATAAGCAATTGTAATTACTCTTATAAACTTGCACACACATAAATGTTGAGAAAGAGAAATAAAAATACAAATAACTAAGATATAATTTCAGGTTTTATATATAAGTATATATTATTTTCATAAGTATATATTATTTTCATATATATATGCGCAAGTTTATTGTGTCTATCATCGTTTGCCCATGAAAAACGCATCATCGTGTATACATATTCGCTTTCCTTGAACAACATTCGGTCCCGTTTGTCTGTGTGTCTGTTCCTATTGTAATTCTGTCTTTTTCGATGTGTGTGTGCATAAAAGCTATATGCAAACGCGTTGGCTCTAATCTACGTGATTTACCTATTTCATGCGTGTGCACACGCGTGTACACATATATATTCTCTCTCTCTCTCTACCTCTCTCTCTTTCTCTCTCTCTCTCACACACAATGGTGGAATTTCTGAAATAGTTCGTCTGAAAATGTCAGTGAAATTTTTTCTAGTTAGAACTTATCTGAAGTTGTTATGCACATACATACACACACATACACACACACACACATACACACACACACACACACACAAATATATATTCATCGAGCCTGAAGATTGCTAACAGACTGTCACCACTCGGTGTTAACCTCAGTGTGTACTTTATATATTCACTGAGTATTTCAATGCGTGTTTGTATGTGTGTGCGTGTGTGTGTGTGTGTGTGTGTGTGTGCGTGTATCAGTCAGTTAAGTGTCATGCGTGATATATGCTTGAGTAATCATGTCTCTTTCGATCCATCACTGATTACACAGAAAATATTCTCGCAGTAGTTTGCCATTACTTTCTGTGGTAGACTGGTTGCCAACCAAGGCTATAAAACTCAATCCGTCATTTTATTTGACCCATAGCTGGTGGGAGAAAACGCATTAATATCTTTCTCAAGGGTATTTGTGAATGCAACGAATTCAGCCGGAACATCGTTCCAAGCCGATATCTATGCCTCACAACACACTTTCATATATATATATATATATATATATATATTTGAATGGATATCTATCTGTGCCTCTGTGTGTTTGTTTACTAATGTGCCTAATTTTAGATTTATCAAGTGGTACACACACGCACATCTCTTTGTGTGATAGTCTTTGTTGAAATGTGTGTGTATGCGTGCGTGTGTGTCTGTGTGAGTATATTTGTACATGAGCATGTGTTCGTCTGTGTAAGTCTTTGCGTGTGTGTGTGCACGTGGTTTATCTACTTTGTTTCACGAACTTCTTTCTATATAAATCTATGCTTGTAGCAGACGAATGTTGATGTACATGTATGTATGTCTATTTATCTATCTTATTCATATACATTCATATACTACACTACAGTCATGCATACAGTGAGCATTTCTTTGTAATGAAATATACTCAGGTACGTGTATACGAATGCATATGATGCATATGAGTGTACAAGTGTGTAATTGGTCCATTTTTCGTCATTCAAATTTGTCTTCGTCTTCCTAGTGTTACTTTGTCTGGGTTCTTTTTCCGTCTGTGTATATATATATATATATATATATTCATGTATGCGTGCATATGTTCATATGCATGTTTGTATATATTTGTGTGAGATTTATGTATGTGTGGGGTTATAGATGTATGTAAGGTATGTGCGCACACACGTGCGTGTGTGCATGTGCGCATGTCGATATTGACTTGTCAGTATTCTTGTGTGAGTTTTAGCGTGTGCGTGTGTCTGCCCATATCAGTTTCACTTTGTCAACACAGTTCCTTCCTTTTGTTTGCGTTTTCGTTTGTAAATGCAGACGGGAACAACGTTTAAATTGAAAATGGAGAAAAATAAAGAAAAGGATAAACGTGGAAAAACAAGTAGATCACAAAAAATAAAAATAGAAAGAAAGAGAATAAGAAAGAATTAAAAAGCAACGAAAAAGACAAGAAAATTAGAAAAAAAGAAAAGAAAACATGTAAAAAAAAAAAAAAAGAAAAAGAACAAGAAGAAAAAAGAAAAACAAAGAAAGTTCATAAGAGAAAACGGACCGCAAGCGTTAATTGGGAGAGAATTGAAATTTTACGAGAAAATTAAATAAGAACCGACCATTTGTCTGTGTGTTTGTGGCTGTCAATGCTTTTCTGTGTATGTGCGTGTGTGCGTAATGTGTGTGTGTGTTGTGCGCGACTGCGTGACACTTACAGAGAAATCTTTGATAAATTCAACTGGCAGTTTCTCTTTCGAAATTATCACCAGTTTCTATGTATAATGTAAGGATAGATGATGGATGAATTTTTGAGGCTAACGTTTGTCGTTTATTTTTTTCATATTATTATATTTCTTACTAAATTAAGCTTAAATTCTTACAAGTCTGAGATAAAATGTCGTGTAGAAAATTATGCTGTTTATGACTGCTTCCCTTGAAACTGGCTTGAAATTAACATAAAAAAACAACAAAAAACAAGCCAATGAACTGGTATGAAATACGTAACAATTTATTGTAGATGATTGCAGCAGCATTGATGTCCCCATTCATTACCACCTCCACATACATATTGTCGCCACCCGGTGTTGGCCTCAGTGTCCACTTTTTTTTTACATACGCCCTATCGCTGAAATTGGGTAATTTTTAGCCTATAAATAAAACTATATTTTCATCATCAGAAGTTTTCGGCATCTCTTTTTAGTTGTGGCAACAACTTTTCATTACTTGAGGCTGCGATTGATAAATTGTCGTCGAAATTACGCAAAAATGAAAATAACGTTGACGTCTCATTTTAACAAATGGATTTAAAACTGCAAAAAAACATCTCTTATAATCTCAATTACTAAAGAGCAAATTTCTTCAATAAACTCGCCATTGGCTTCAATCATGGCCTCCAGACAACTTCAAAATCTCCTGGATCTCTTTTCGACGGTCTCCTTGTTTAAGTAAGCGAATAGTAAGCATAATCAGTGTAAATAGTGTAAATATTACCTAGTCTCAGAAGTATAGACAAATACTGAAGTCAAATTCCCAGCACCCGAAAAAGGCCGGAGCGTACAATGGCCAAAACGTCGTAATAATGGCAATAAAGATGGGGAGAATAGTCCCAACAATATAAATAGTGTAAAAAACTACTCTATCTCAGGAGTATGAACAAATGCGGTGCCATAATCATTGCATTCAGTTCATCTTTTGTGTTACAAGGAGTTTTGTTGGTCACTCGCTCAACTGCGCCTCACACATAATAATCAAGGGAGTTGCAGTCTGGGGAGTTAGATGGATGGCCAGATGTAAGGGTTGGTGTGGTCGCAGAAATTGTCAGACAGTCGTGACTGGATTCTCCTGCTTGCTGTGTCCTATTGCCGGACATAGGGTCTTTCAGCAGCCACTCTCTTGACCAGGATAGGACGACCTCTTAAAGACACTTGATGTAGTCATCCATGATGAGTTTGAGGCCCTGAGGGAAAATGAATTGTTGCCTAACGTCGTCATTGCAAGTGATCACTCGAAACGCCTTCATAATCACCTTTTGACTCATCCAACCCTGTACGAATCTTCTGCACTGTCCTCGGATTGACGCCAAAACACTCGGAAATGTTCGTATTGGCACTTCCGGTGTGAATGCTCAGCTGTACAACATGCCGTTTCCAATTTTTCGCTGAGTGAAATGCGTCATGGCGCTCTTTTTCTCACATACGGTGCCCAACTGACGCTACTATACTGTACAGTCAATAAAATAAAAGCAAACACCGCGAAATTAATAATATTATATTTACATGCGCGAAATTAATAATATAAAAAGGCGATAATTTACCCATCCCACTCTATATATTTGTGTGTTCGTTTATGCTTAAGTAGGAAGTAAGGAGAAAAACCGCATTGGAAGGAAAGAAAATTCTTACGCTGGAATCTTGTATTTATTGAAAATATTTCCAAATGTTAGGATTTACCTACCTTCGAACATAGACGACCGATAAAACAAATTCAAAACCAGACTATTTTGAAACTTTAAATTAATCATTTTCTCTCGCTCTTTTCTTTATTTTTCTTTCTCTCTGCATCCATTGCTTGTTGCCATTGCTAGAAAAAAAGAAACTTATTTTCTTTCTGCCGATACTCTAACACTGTTCAGTGTTTAACGTTTCTTTTTTCCTCCATTATTTTCATCTCTTTTCTGTATGTTGCCTTTATTTGTTCTCTTTCTCTCTTTTCGGATTATTTTTTCTGATCAACTCGTGCCCACGTGTTCAGGATGACGGCAATAAATAATTAATAAATAAAACTCAATGTCTCATTTATGATATCTACCTTCATTTCCCCAAACGATCCCTTACTCCGAACCTGTCTCCGGACTTTAAATCTTTACTTTTCTATCCTTTTGCATCCCTTGATTTCTGTGTTTTTGCAACTGCTAAACAGCTAAATATTTTAAAAGTGTTCGCTCAACAGAAAAACAGAGTTTTAGCCAACAAGCGAACTTCACAACTTTTCTCTAACAATATAGGGCTTAACAATGAAGCTTATTAACAATGAAAGTCTGCTGAAAAGTTCACGACCTACTCCCGAAAATTTGAATAAATGAGCAATAAGTTTTTTGTTTTCCGAAGAGATTTTTGGTCGGGACAATAATTTTTAGTACCTCTCATGTTAGCCTCTTTCTCCCTCCCTCTTTCTCACTCTCTCTCTCTCTCTCTCTCTTACCGACTCGTTTCATAAACGCACTCATTCTCTCTTTATGTTTGTTTATGTGAAAAATGCGTATGTAAATATGTACAATTTGTTATATATATTATTCATATATGTGCAGTACTTATTAGAAAGCGCTCAATATCACTAATAGAGCTAACATATTTTGTCTGACGATCGCGAAAGCGTGAAACCCAAGGTCACAAACTCACATTAATCCAACTGAATATGTTTGTTTAGTTTATATTTTTCAGTTTCCTTGCCACATTTTTTCTCTCTCTCTTTTTCTCTTTCTCTCTCTTTCGCTATTTCTAAAACACCGTTTTTCTTACATTCACTCATTCTACTCTTTTCACTGTCATGAAGCAATCCACACATCTCTTTTATACCTTTCTCTTTCATTCATATACATTTCCTTCTCCTGCAACGAGAAATTATACTCGCAAATACATTTCACTCTTTTCACGTAACTTTTTTGTCTATTTTTTAACAGCTAGAGTAATTTATTTCCAACATTGGAAATAATTCTCTAGCGGGACATTGTTAAGGATCGATTTTAACTAAAAGCTCTTACTGTGACAGACTACAATCCATATAGTGCATTTGTAATAAATAGTGATAAGCTAGTCTCGAAACCCATGGTTAGTTAATTTGATCCTCACTAAGTGACCCAAACTCGTGGCCTTGTACCAGACTATGCTGATCCTAGTTGATTTGTAGATCTTATATCGTTTCAGTTAATGTCACGAAACATATGCGACAAAATTTGTAAATATAACGCTTCAATTCATTGATCTTTACTTCCTTCACATGCATTTTTTGGTCCGTTTTCAGTCTGACGCGCATGTTCCATTAATTACAAAACAAAAAAAAAAAAGAAAAATTCAGAAACCGTTCTATCTCTCATCTGTTATAATTCAGTTTTTTCTCCCTAGTATCTTTCATTTTAATTCCTTAACACACACACACACACACACACACACACACACACACACGCACTTTCTCTCTCTCTCTCTCTCTCTCTCTCTCTCTCTCTCTCTCTCTCTCTCTCTCCAACTCGCCACTTTCTTTTCCTATTTTTCACTTTTTTGCTTCGCAAACCCGAACTTTCTCTTTACAAGAAGATACTTTTCACCACTTTCCCAGATAATCGCAATTGAATGAACTAATGAGAAATGTGGAAAATATATTGCAGACTGCAACGGCTGTCATAGAGCAAATTTTAACAAACTCATCTCGCAGGTTATTATGAGTGAACTTAATCTTCATTCATCATAGTTAGGTTTCTGTGTTGGGTTATGCCTCCCTAGTATTGGTGATATCTGTGATGAGCATTTGACGGAAAGCGACGATTAGCGAAACATTCTCGCAAGCCGTTGATGTTGAATTCAATTCTGCACCCCGTGTTCAGCTAAATTAAAAAAATATATCAACTAAAATTACAGAGAAAAGGCTATAAAGAGAGGGAATAATTTTAAGTGACAGATAAGAAAATGTTTTAAGAGAATGTGCGTTGAAGAAAACATATATTTAAGCAGAAATCAGTAGGTTACATTTGCGCAATACTTAGTGGGGAACGAATTCTCTCTATTTGTGAGATCATGCTTAATAACGGATTCTTTAAAGATTGAACATAATTGCTATAATGTTTATTTCTTTAAACACAAATACAGAAGTTATAATTCATATCACGCTTAAAAATGATAAAAAGCTTTCTAACAAAAGTTTATTTAAAATAAACTTTAAAAAAACTTTATTTTATAAAATATATAAATATGTAATTTACTTGTTGTTACTGCAATTATGCAATAACGAAAACTTAACAAATATTCCCGTTTCTTTTAATTTTAAAACAGGTAATGCAAACTTTTACAATATGACTAAAAAGTGTGCTAAACGTTAGAATTATATAAAAAAAATTATATTTGTTTAGCGTTTTATGCCCATATAAAAAAGTCTTAATTCGAACCTAGACACCAATTCGTAAGTAAGAATGGTCCACATAGGTTACTTTATTACTTCAGATAGTTTTATTTCAGTAATCATAGTAGTAGTTGCAGTAGTTACCAGGGATTATTCTGTTGTAGGACTCGTAGTTTTAATAGTCTTTACTTAGCAGTGAAAGTAGTTGCAATAGAACTAGTAGTAATACTATTAGTTGTAACTGCAGTGAAGTGATTGTCGTAGTGGTGGTAGTTTTCAATAGATGACTTGGCGATTGAGGTAACGAAGTTGGGGTAGTTGAAAAATAAGTCGAAAAAGCATGGCATTTTTTTAATCGGGTGTTGGTGGCGAAGAAGTCAGAGTATGCAGAGCAATGGGGACAGAGGCAGGAAGGCCGCTGTCGCGAGAAGGCACACGGCGGCCCTCATTTGCATATGAAAAAGCTGTCCTACCCTGTCAGGGGCACGTGCCGACCTCGCTTTTCCTTGATTGGCACGACAATAATATCCCGGCATTTTATATGTCTGCGTAATTTGAAGTCCCTAGCGTCCTCCTGGGGTGGTTGAGCAGGGCGGGTGAATGTGGGTTGGGGCAGACTGATTGGCGGCCCGTTTTTGAGCTGTTGGGCGAATGGGAAAAATATTAGTATATGGAGAAAAAAAGTTAAATTAAAAAGAAAAAAGAAGCATAAAAGAGACGAGATTGGGAGAAGAGAGAAAGAAGTAAGTAAGGAGGAGAGAAAAACTGCAAAAAAGTGAGAAAGTTATGAAAAGGTCGAAAAAGAGACCGGAAAAGAAAAACGAGGAGAGTCTGAAGAGAAAGGAAGAAAATTGGAGAAATAAAAATTTTGAAAAATAAAGAGAAGGGAAAAAGAGAAAGCGAGAAAAAGAAAGAAAAAAAAGCAAAAGGAACAAGAACAGAGGAGGAGTGAGGAAAGGGGCAGAGGAAAAGGATAGAAAAGAAGAGTAACGTTAGAAATAAGAAAAAAGCAGGCAAAGAATTATTATGCGTTGAAAAAGACCGAAAACTGAGAACGACATAAAGAAAAAAGATAAAAGAAAAGAGAAATGTGGCAAAAACGAAAAGAAAAAACAGAGTGGACAGAGTAAAGTGGAAAAAATTATAGAAGAGAAAATATTGTGAAAAAAGAAGAGTGTAAGAGAGACAGAGAAAGAGAAATGAGATAAGAGAAAGAAGGGAGATAATAGAATAGAGAAATGGTGAAAAGAGAAAAGTGATTGATGGTAGGGATAAACGAAAGAAACTCTAGGAAAGTATACAACATAGAGGTGATTAAGTGGACACAGAAATGAGAAAGAGAGAGAAAAGAGAATTGAAGAGTGGAGAAACATAGACTAGCAAAAGTGAAACGGGTGAATAAGTATAAAAGGCACAGGAGAGAAGAAGGAATTTAAGAGAAAGAATTATCAGAGAAGGAAAAGCTAAGAAAGGAAAAGGAGCTAGAAAACTTCAGTTAGAGAGAGGTGTATTTTTCTTTTTTCTTTCTTTAATCAACAAATATACACATTTGTTGATTAAAGAAAGAAAAAAGAAAAATATAAGAATGAAATGAATGAAAGGAAAAAATAAGAGAAAGGAAAAAGCATAAGGAAGAAATGAAAAATAATGAAGAAAAAAGAAAAAGATTAAAAGGAAAAATTTGAAAAGAAAAAGGGAAGAAAAAGTGAAAAGAAATAAAAAAATAAAAAGAAGAAGAAAAAATGAATGAAAATATAAAGGGAAAGAAAGAAAAAAGAATGAAATAAATTCATAGAAAACCTAGAAAAATAAAAAAGGAGGGGAAAAGAAAGAAAAAACAAATGAAAAAAATGAAACAAGGAAGTAAAGGATTAGATATAAAATAATGAAAATGAAATGAGAAAGAAATTAAAATGAATAAAGGCAAGAAATAAAAAAGAAGGAAAAGGATAAGAAAGAAAGAAGGAAAAAAGAAAGAATTAAAAATTGCCAGAAAGTAAAGGACAAGAGACGAAAAAAATCACTCAACGAACAGAAAATAATGGAAATGATGAAAAGAAATAAATAAATAAAAAGAAGTTAACGATCTTTTGCGAGACAAACGAACAAGAAGAAAAGAAAAAGAACTGAAACGGTTGCATGTATGTGTACTTCTGTGTGTGTCTTGTGTGTGGCACATGGATGCCCATTACATGAAAGAGTATCAGAGAGAGAGAGAGAGAGAGAGAGAGAGAGAGAGAGAGAGAGAGAGAGAGAGAGACCCGGAGAAAGTTAAAATGATACTAAGTATTTATTAATTTTGAACAAAGAAAGGAAAAAAGAAAAAGAGGAAATTAAAATGCAAGGAAAAAATATTGTAAGGATAAAAGGGAAGAGGTAAAAATAACGATAAAAACATAGAAAAAGTAGCGAGGAGCATACACGTACATACATACACACTCTACACGGTATCTCCTAATACATGCATACACACACACACACACACACACACACACACACGCACACACACACACACATACGCACACACACACACACATATATATATATATATATATATATATATATATATATATATATATATATGATTGTTTACATAAGGTTCTATACACCACAGGAAGAGTCACAGTGACTTCTAAAAGTTTATCGAGATATATGTATGAATGTAAACGATTGCTATAGAACGCGTTAAAAAAGAAAAAAAAATGCAGGGGGAAAAAAGGAAGGAAGATTGGGTACAAGGCAGGATAGGTGGGTGTGTCTGCAAGGGTAAAGGCGGAGGTTGTCGGAAGAAGGTAAACAAGATGGCGGACGGAGGGGCAGCTGAGGGGAGCATGACTTTGTTGGCACAAAGTTTACCAAAAACCTAACCTCCTCGTTTTCATTCTTGCTTTCTCTTTCTTCTCTACCCACATGAAAAAAGTCCCACTAATATCACTACTACTCTTACTATTACTACTGATTATCACCTCGAGTTATAGACTGGTGTTCTGTCCGATAGAAGATACACTACAAGGCTGAAATGTTCAAGTATAAATTTCAAGATCCTGACAAAGTTTAGAACGAATTTTCTTTTAATTTTGTGCAGTGAAACTTGATTGTAGTTCAAAGTAAACAGAAACAGAAAACGTCCACCAACAAGTGAAAAAGAAAAAGAATGTTATTGGGTAAAATTAACTTTCGATTCAAAATTAGTGTATTTACTTTGTTTTGCACACTCGATTCAACTGATGCAAGTTTTCATTTTATTTAATAACTCTAATATTTGTTGACTAAAATATACTTTTGAGTCTAATCCAATATCCTTCGTATTTTCTCGAAAAGCTGAATCTGAATACGCGGTTAGAGATATAAAAATAGCGTTTTTGTTTTTTTAACTAACAAACAACCGGCATTAATCAAATTGTTTTTTGCGTCAGCGAAACAAATGTTATGTAAACCAAATCATCTTTCTGCCAATTTGCAACATTTTCTTTAAGTTCTAATTTGAAAACTAAAGGTTAGGTCTTTCGGATTTGTTTTCCCGTAACATTAAAGCCGAGGGAGTTGATAAGGATCATTGTGATATTAATTATAAATTATTTTCTAAGTTTTAGTATCAAATCTTAATTTCTGTTTTTGCCTGCTTCACAGAGAAATTTTAATAAAAGTCACAATCCTCGTAATAGGGCAACAAAAAGATAGATTGGGTTTTATATCCTCGTTGGCAACCAGTCTACTGCAGAAAGTAATGGCAAACTACTGCGGGAAAATCTTCTTCCCTGCCAGTCATGTCTCGAAATAGCCATGATCGCCCAAGTGTGTATCATATATGGCACCTAACTGACTGACTGATATATATATATATATATATATGGTATCATATATATATATATGGTATCATGTAACAGTTAGTGGGGAAACATTAAAAAGGGCAATAAAAATCTCATTAATTTTCACGGATTTTTATGTCAGTCTGTATGTACAGCATGAAAACAACATAGATCTTTCTAAAAGAAATTTTCACAGAGAAATTTTCACAGAGAAATTTTAATAAAAGTCACAATCCTCGTAATAGAGCAACAAAAAGATAGATTGGGTTTTATATCCTCGTTGGCAACCAGTCTACTGCAGAAAGTAATGGCAAACTACTGCGGGAAAATCTTCTTCCCTGCCAGTCATGTCTCGAAATAGCCATGATCGCCCAAGTGTGTATCATATATGGCACCTAACTGACTGACTGATATATATATATATATATATATATATATATATATATATATATATATATATGGTATCATATATATATATATGGTATCATGTAACAGTTAGTGGGGAAACATTAAAAAGGGCAATAAAAATCTCATTAATTTTCACGGATTTTTATGTCAGTCTTTATGTACAGCATGAAAACAACATAGATCTTTCTAAAAGAAGCATGATCGAAGATCAGTAATTGCAGTTTTGTAGCACTAATATAAGAAACATCGACGCCATAACTCAATAACTCCATGCACATTATGAAAACAAGACTCAATTTACGCCATTTGGACAGTTCGCTGTAGTTAGAGCGTCTGTTTGGTTAATAAATGATGATTCGTTTGAAAATTCAATGTACATTTTAATGTGGCATGTAGAAAAAGCGTTAAAATAAATGTAGGGCATGAGAAGAAAATGTACACGAAGATATTAAAAATTGTTGCTACTTGAAAATTTTGACTAGCACCAAGGGGAAGTAATATTTTGTGCATTAAGTTTAGATTAATGTAAACAGATGTCAGTATCTTTTTACTTTCGTTTTGTGTTTAATTCTTTAATAATGTGTTCCGGTGTTATCTAGACTGATTGCTTTTCGTGACAAAATCATCCTCATTTTAGATTCACATTCGGCAGTAATATATGTCAATAGTACAGAGAAAATGACACTCATGAAATGCATTGTTTTCATTTAATTCGTTCGTATAAAAAGACAAAATTTCGTTTGACGCCTAACATTAAAGAAAAATAAAATCTTTACATTTAAAATTCTAAGCGACGATTGATCATTGTCAAAATAATATTTATTTTGTAGACACGAACACATTTACGAAGACAGAACCAAATTTAAATAACACAGCTTTTGCCAGAGTGTTCATGTCCAGTACTAAGATTGTTACTAGTGTCCATAATATATCTTGGTTTTTCTAAAATGGTGTTGTCACAAGCAACTTGAAGAACTTAAGGAAGTACTTACTCCTGGAAGGATGAAAAAGTTAAATTTATAAAATATCAGTGAATGTAGTAAAATAAAAGATGCAAATTATATAAAGAAATTTGACTTATTTTCCGTTGCTTAATTAGTCAAAGGATTAGTTTATAGCTTTACTTCCCTATTTTCCTTTCATCCTAATTAAACCGAATTAATTTCTACATTCCCGGACAATGATTTTAATCTTCACTACTTCAGAAATTATCAAAATATTCTTCAAGATTTTTTTAGTTCGAGTGAGGCTTCTTGTTTGAATAAACAGAACTGCGAGGCAAACATGGTTTCCATTAGGTAAACCAAAGCTTTTCTAATGAAGAGTTTGAGTAGCCTTATGGAAACAATGCTTCTAAAATCTATGACATAGCAAGTCTCTCTTCCCAGTAGCTTCACGAACATAATTGATAAATTCGACCTCTACTGAATGTAACATTAATCTCTTGAAATGAGCTTCATTCATAAAATATTAACCTTTTTCAAAATAATTGTTTGCGAAACACGATCCTTGTTAGAATAAAATATTTCTGGATGATGCCAACTTTTCCAAAAGATCAAACACAGAACAAGTATGAAGAATACATTATGACTTTCACTAACGTGCGAGGGATAATACTATCTAACAGCATTCAAAAGACGTTTCCTATTACTTTAAAGTGTTAAAAGTGCAACGAAAACCGGAAACCCCAAAAGTTAAACAAGAGAAATGACAGAAAATCTGTGAAAGTCTCAGAAGAAAATCCAAAATTAACAGCCACAAAAGTGAATGTCGTCTTAACAGTAAGATTACTAGTTATACAATATGCAGAGTATTAAAAAAACAAATAAACAAAAAAACATCTCCCACCAAAAAAAAAAACAAACAAAAAAAAAACAAACAAAAAAAAGCCCCCAAAAACAAAACGAAAAATAAAACAAACAAACAAACAAAACAAAAACAATGTGAACGTGCGTATAGCAACAAAGCAATCAAGTAAAACCTCTTGATTGAAGTGGTCAAAAGAATATTTTTCACCCTGTATAAGGCTCGGGGGGCTACTCGAGGTAGAGAGTAACGTTAAGGAGTAGTTTATATTGATAGGAGGTGAGCAGTTAACTGTAGGCTTGAACAGGTTAAGATTGTAGCGATTGGGGAAACATTCTCTTGGCAGTCTGTTCCACTGCGTAGTGGTTCGTGGGAAGAAGTTGTTCGAATGAAACTTACTTTTCACAGATGGAATGCTGGAAAGTGACGAAAAGTAATTTTTAGCGGTGAATGCAAAATTGAGTTACATTCTAATGTTAGAGAATATGAAATAAGTCCAGTGGGAGAAAGAAACAATGCAAGACACAGCACAAAGACTGTAAAATTTGGTGGAGAACACGTAATGCATCAAAAGAGATGGTAGAAAAAAATGGTAAATTTATGGGAATATTTTACTACGGTTTAATCATTTAAACAGGCAATGAAGATAGAGCTGTTTTTTCAGCATGACGGTTCTCCTTATCGCACATCACATTCAACAAAATATTTATTGTGAATGAAGATGTTATACTTTTAGAAGAATATCCAGCACAAAGTCCTGATTTCAATATAACTGAATCATTGTGGTGGGAACTGAAGAAAAAAAAATGTTCGAACGAAAACCACGCCATCTCCAAGATCTTTGCGATTACTGCGAAGAAGAATGGGTTAATATAGATATTTGAACCTTCTTCCGTTCTATACCACATTGAGCCAAAGACAGAAACATTATTTACTAATTCCAGACTTTGAAATTATTTCTTTTAACTTAAGGAAAGATCTGAAAAGTGAAAATTTCTCTGGTGGCCTAGAATTTATGCCTGGTCTTTTTTTCAGCATCACTAACCTTAAGATGATCTACCGTCCACCATGGAGCACTAGCAACTATACAGTAACTTCTTTTCTGGTATAGTTCTAATTACTGTCGATTTGAGGGTAAAATTAACAAAGGTAATTCATTTACTAAGGCTACCCAAAAGTTTTAAACGCCACAGTATAACTTTAGTGAGCCTCTGTATTTCCCAATTAATGTTTTCTCTGCTTTTTATCCTGACGACTTTCTTTACAGATTTACTTCCCGATATTTTTTCATAGCCTGCAATAGATTAACTTATTTTCAGTTCAACTACCATTCATCTTCGAAGAACTGATGGATGTTCTGGTGAACTCTTTATAAACGACCCTCGTCACCTTTAATGATTGCATTATTCGGCTCCTGTGTTTGGTAAATAACCATTGAGGAGCAATCATTGTCAGATTTGTGAACAAGGAAACTTTATAAAATTCTCTCGACTTCTGCATATTACTTCTTCAGGCATATTATATCTTGAAGATGAATAGGAAGTCACCGTACATATCTGATTCTTGTTTTGGGGTAAGAAATAGAGAAAAATATGATACAGTGGGAAATTTACTTCTTTAAATACTCGCATTATTGGTCAGTTTTGTTTTGAGAATAGAGAACCAAAACTGAAACTATAAATTGTCTTTTCTACGCTCATTACAATTTTGGTGACATTGGTAACTGACAGAAATAAATCTACAGTGCCGTAAGAAGCAACATTAACGTTATCAGTCGCACTCATTTATCCACTGTCTTGTTATCGTTTCGATATGTAGTCCGCTAAACAATCAAGCATTTGTCCATTCCATATTCATCTGGATAATGCCAGTGGTTTTCTTTAGTTAGAGCGAGAGGTGGTTGATGAGCTAACTCGGGTTAGTCCTGAGTTTATTAATGACACGCGTACCCAAAATTTGTACATGGTGTTGCCATTAAGGTGGCAAAACTATAAGCTTGATATTGCATTAGCAGTCGTTTTCAGCCGTAACATTTGAATTAACTCTTTCATTCCCAATTTTTAACCTGGCTATTGTGATCTTTGTGATTGCTTTATAATAGCCTTATTTTAACATTTTTTGACGTCTGTCTTGGAAAGAAAATGATGAAGAGACATTAATACCAAATTTCATGCTAACATTAACTCAAAGGTTCTGTCAAACAAATCATATTTATCTGCTTTGTTAACATGGGCTCACACACAAAGACACAAAAAACAAAAACAAACACACGACTTAAGAGTTTTAAATTAAATAGAAAAAGAGTTTCATCTGATATTCCAAAGATATATTTCATTGGAATTTATTTTCTTTTAGAATCAGTACTCTTCATCATTCTGTATCTGTGTGTGCGACCTTGGTAACATGAAGCGTAAATGAGTGAAAGTCTTTCTCCTGTTCATTCTATATTTATATAAATTACCTTAACAGCCCATATCTGCAATATATATATGTATTTGCAATATTTATATATATATGTGTGTGTGTGTGTGTGTGTGTGTGTGTGTGTGCGTGTGCGTGTAATTTTTAAAGAATTTCTAGATTTATTTTACTTTTATTGCTAGAAATGTTATATTTAGTGTTTGAAATAGTCACCTCCATTTTTTATTTTATTATAAACACAATGCATTACGTCTACTGGCCTGCTTACTCGAGAAAATTCAATGAAAAAAATGTGCTCATCAGCAGAGTTTGAACCAGCGAAATCACCGTCTGATTCGGTGTACTTTAGAGATTTGCTTCACTGTGGCCGAGGAATATAATGTCTAAAATAAAACAAAAAGAACGGGGTGTCTATTTCAAACATGCGTATCTACTAAAATAATGTTTCAAGTAATATATATATATACATATATATATATATGTGTGTGTGTATGTGTGTGTGTGTGTATGTGTGTGTGTGTATGTGTGTATGCTAATACGAATATGCAGACATTTTGTTCTTCATCATTTGATACAACTAAAAAGTTTGAATACAAAAACAAACAAAACATTTGTATTCTAAAAATCAATTAAATACAAAACCAATATATCATATTTATAGAAAAATGAATTAATAAATACAATTAAATAAAATTAACAAACGAATATATCTTAGGCACATTTTCTTGATTAAGTTTTCTCGGGTGTAGCCGTAATACTTAGTGTTTACAATAAAATAAACCAAAACTGGATGACAATTTTAAAAAACAAGTATAAAGTTTCAAGTAATAAAAATTTCTGATAACACACACACACACACACACACACACACACACACACACACACACACATATATATATATGTATATATATATATATATATACAAAGGCACACGGCACACACATAGATATACACAATTTAACTGATGCTTAAATGGTGAATAAATATTTGTTTACCAATTATTTAATTTTTCTTATTTGTTAATTCGTAGTTTGTTTATAATAGCTGATTGTACTGCTAGGAAGGTAGGTTCACTGTGTTGGACCACGAAGTTTTTCTCGCCTAAATCCATGTTATACATAAACATATCAACTATCTGCCTACGCATTGAATAGTGTTGACATATCTTGTCGGATGTTCCTGATATTCATCTCATATAGACAGCTTCTAGAGGAAAATCTGAAATGTCATCGATCCCGAACTGGCAGCTCGACTCCAGACACTTTCTTACCGACAGGATGTGTCTTTTTTCTGTCTCTTCAACAAATATTTTCATGGCTTTTGCTCGAATGGGCTTAGCTTCCTGGTGTTTGCTCTAAATGAATTTACTCGAGCAAACAGGCTGGCCAAAAGCCCCCACCATTTTACAGTCGAAACAACCAAATAAAGCCGTCGCCTCAACTCTACTAGCTTCTTTTCTCGCACTTTCCGCCTGTGAAACTACCTTCCGTATACTTGCTTCCATGATAGCTACAATCTCCAAGAAATTAAAAGCAACATCATTTGTCGTCTTTTACCCTCTTGAATACCATCTTTCTCTCATCCTTTCCCAAATACCAACTGTATCTTGTTCTTCTTTCTTTTCATTCTACTCTCACGGAAATCTCTTCAAACCAGCATTCTCATCTTTCATTCTCATTCTCTGACACCCCTGTAACCGGTTCTCTTTCTTTTCGCTCTCCTCTTATGTTACCTTTCACTCTCCTCTCATGTAGGCACCTGCGCATCAGTGGCAGTACTAAATTGTTTGGAGTGAAACGATATATATATATATATATATATCTTCAAACAATACCAAAGAAATACACTTATAACCCTAACTTCACAAAATTTAAGATACCCCCACGCCAAATAATAACAAACTACTAATCAAGAAAAATGAAACAATGGGTAAGTGCAGACATTTAAACAGAACTTTTACTTCGTCATTGAAACTTTAATTAACATATTAATCTATATATACTAGCAGTATAGCCAGGCGTTGCTCGGGTGTAATGAAAGCTTTAAAACTAATCCATGGTCCTGGAGCTCTAGCTCTTTGGACGTTGGCACGAAAGCAATAGTTGTTTCCAGTTAAAGCGAAACCGTAGACTGAAAGAAAAATGAATGGATGTAAGTCAAATTTTGATTCCCTGGTATCGATATCAAATAAGTTTTTTCCGTCGTAAACTGAATTTTGAAGGCTAAATAAATCCTTTGAGTAAATGATATCATGGCAGAGAGTAAGAACTACACTTATACCTACTTAGAGCCAAACCCGAATCAATAACTAAAATAAAAGGGCTGAAAAAATACAGACATATAGGCAGATAAACAGACACACACACACAAACATCTTGCCTTATATATATATATATATATATATATATATATATATTATCGATTTTCTGCACTATTGTAAGAACTGCGACCTTGAAACTTCTGAATATCGTTTCTTATGTCTTTGTCTATGAGTGTATCAAATTTGATTAAAATCGGACCACTCCTTCTATAACCCGATTTTTTCGATTATCGATTTTCGATATTTATCCGTGGTACCTCGACACAAAACCTAACCAAGAACACTCGCAGACGCTTTTAGTACAACTGTGTAAATTTTCAAGAAAATTGATTCAGCCGTTTCGGAGTCTATAGGTAACGGACACACAGACACACACAGACACACAGACACTCAGACACAGACAAAGTTCCATTTATAAATAAGTGTAGCTACTTCTACATTTTCAAAAATCTTTGAAACCCTAGAATATTTAAGAAAAATTATCTAAATATATAAGTCCTGTTCATGACACTAGAAATAATATTAATAGATTATCTTTTGGCACTCAAAATCGAAAGATATTTGTAACATACAACGTGTGTTAGCACGTGCAATACCCTGTCTTCATCAGCCGCTGACCAGGGGTGATGTCACGGTTTCAGTGGCTATGGCGGGACCGCCACCCCTGGCGCCACCATCAGCGTTTGCCACCAGGCTGGGTATGAAGATAAACTTGTTGATTGTCCGTCTTGTATATTCTCATAAAGACGTAAATAAAATAGATAAAAATGAATAATGAGGGAGTATAAGCTGACAAGTAAATTATCAAAAGAAGAAATAACCACAACCTACAGATGTGCTCACGTGCAGACGTACACACAGACACGCGCGCGTGCGCGCATAGACACGCAAAAAAAAGTCAACCTAACACCAATAAAAAAGGGTTTAAATCATTTTCTCAACTTTATATATACATAATGAAAATGAGAATCAACAGACAATTGCTTATATCTCCTAACGAGTGGTATGTTTATCGAATGATTACACAAAGTTTTGTCTACGAAACTCTAGTGTAGAGGTACAGAATATATTATGAATCAGTTAAGTGATATATATAAATGTGTGTGTGTGTTTAATAGAATAAGAAACAGATAGAAATTATGAGGTGTAACATCCAATAAAAACAACACAAGAATAAAAATTAAGAGAATTTTCCATATGTCTTTTTCTGATTAAATTTACATAAATGGAGAGCATGTTAAAGTTATCAACGTCTCATATTACCTATTACTATGTTGGATTTTAATCAATATTTGATTTATATTAAATCACAGTTCATATATATATATATATATATATATATATATATATATATATATATGTATTGTTTCGCCGTATCACAGCTCATCAGTACGGTTAGACTCCGATTGCTTTTTTACCCACATATACACGATTTTATTCTTCTTTTATATGCTCTGTCCCACCAAGACGTAGGCGATCATGGCTTTCCACGTCTCCCTATCCCTGGTGGCTCTTAGCACACCTTTTCTTGTTACACCATGCAACCCTCGTTCCATCATCAAGTTGATGAGGTCCTTCAAATATCTTACTCATTGCTTTCCCCTGTGTCTTTTTCCCTGTATCTGGCCTGTTAGTATCAGGTTCTCGAAGCCTTCCTTCCTCACTGCATGTCCCAGGAACTTCACCTGTCTCTTCCTGGTGGTCAATATTAATTTCCTTTTTGTTTCCATCATTTCTAGGACTTCATCATTGCTCACATACTCGATTCATGATATTCGCAGCATCCATCTGTAGAACCACATTTCAGTTGCTTCAAGTTTTTCCTTCATCTTTGGTGATATTGTCCAACATTCACTTCCATATTGAAGAACTGACAACACATAGCAATACCGTACTCTCTTCCTTGTTTCTAGTAAAATTGTCCTGTTTCTTAAAACTTTACTCAACTTCTGGAATGCTTCCTTCGCCATGCCAATTCGCCTTCGGATCTCTGTGTCGCACTTTCCGTAAGTCAATTCTTTTATAATAAAATATCAATTAAGTAGTGTCAGTAAAATTTTCAGTATATACTTAGACTTACGTATATGAATAATATATTAAGTATAATATATTATCAGATTATGATAACCTATTCTTATGAAAACATATTGATAACTTGTTTTGGGTCTGTCAGGATTTACTCTACAGACATTTTCATTTGCAGACTAATATGAAATATAGTAGATGTAAGAACATGTATTTGATAAATAAAATAGCTCATATACATGTAGCAGGTGAGAGCTATAGAAGAAAGATCTTTTCTCTCATTTGTATTTCTCCCGTTATAGGCATTATTATATCCATGATATAATAACTCCGTATTTCACAGGCATAATAGAATGGCTGAAAGGAAAATGAAAGACAAACATACTTGGTTCTCAGAAAGACATTTACATTGTTAAGACATACGCAAAACTATATATACATACATCCACATGTCCAACGTGGAGAATAATACAGCACACACACACACACACACACACACACACACACACACACACATATATATATATATATATATATATATATATATATATATATATATATATATATATATATATATATGTGTGTGTGTATATATATAATCGATTTTCTGCACTATTGTAAGAACTGCAACCTTGAAACTTCTGAATATCGTTTTTTATGTTTTTGTCTATGAGTGTATCAAATTTGATTAAAATTAGTCCACTCCTTCTATAACCCAATTTTTTTCAATTATCGATTTATGATATTTATCAGGGGTACCTAGACACAAAACCAAGCTAAGAACACTCGCAGACGCTTATAGTACAACTGTGTAAATTTTCAACAAAATCGGTTCAGCCATTTCGGAGTCTATAGGTAACGGACACAGACACAAAGTTTCATTTATAAATAAGTTTAGATTTTCTGCAGTTCAACCTTTTTCAGGTTATTTAAAGCTACATCTTTTGATATTGTAAGAATTGTATTTCACTGATACAAGTCTTATTAATTAATGCATAGCTTGGGAAGAATTGGATTTATACACTTTCCAAGTATATCTGTACTTAAGTGAATATAATGAACCTGACTGAAATTGGAACTTGATTCACCGATTTTCAATTCCAAGCCATTATCTGGCCAACTGACCCCGGTCCGGAAGCCAGTTACAATGATGACCGGAACCTGAATCAGGGTTGATGCTTTCAAACACGGCACCAGTTATGACGACACACTGGGGTCACTAAACGTGATGGTCTTGTCACAGCAGCTGGTCCTCAAGCTTACAACGGCGAACTTTCCTGCCCACGCTTTGTATTTTGATCTCAGGAAAGACACGTTGAAAACCCTGTAGCCGTTTCTCTACTACCTCAAACCAGACCAGACACACGTGTACACTTGTCTTGATAAAACAAAACACGGCACTAAAAAAAATAAAAAAAAAAGAATAATTTTGAAGACGCCTGGGTAAGTCGCGGAAAAGTCTTTTATATATATATATATATATATATATATATATATATATATATATATATATATAATAATTAGCAACAGAAGCAAAATATAATGGTCGTCAAATTCAGTTTTCACGACAGAGCAAAAGTTTTAATTTAGAATAATCAGAGCTTTCTATTTTCCAAATTACTTTAAAAAAAAAGTTCTTTCAGTGTTCTTTATCAAAGCTTTATGGAAATAGTCGAAGTGGAGCGGAAGGCGGGTGGCGAAAGCGGGAGTAAGTTCATTTGGTCTCTTTTGCTCGGTAGCTCTGAAACTCCTTTCAACTAGTTTAACTCTTTCTCAGCTCTTTCTATTTTTATACATCTTTAGCCAGACTCTATTGGAGGCACATTATTCGACTTTAACTCTTTTAAGTCAGTCGGCGGCAGGCTTTTCTACATTTCTTTACATCTTCAGCCCAGAGATCTATGGGGGACGAACATCACTGTCTCTACGGCATGGCTCCTGGTTGGGAACACTTTTCCCTCAGTCGCTACTTCTTGACTGCAACTCCAAAACTGACTTGGCTACTCGGGGTCTCGAATTTTATGCTTGACCCAAATTCTCTTAGGAAGTGCTAGCTGGACCCTGGGTCTAATCTTTGACCAATGAGATTTCTTCCACCTCCACATTTCGAGGTGGGGTTTTTGGTTCAACCAATGAGGCAACAACACCTCCTCTGACATAATTTCTCTTCATCTTCCCTTTCTTGATTCAACAGATTACGTCAGCAAATCTAACTTTGAAATTTTTAACTCCAGTGAGATTTATAATTCGTTTTTATTCCCATAGTTAAAACTTTATCCTTCTTAACCTCATAAAAAATGTTGACACTCTTGTTGTGACTACCACTATTTTTCACTTATACTGGCCCAAAATCCAAAGGTGTCCGAATGTTTTATTTATCCAAACTTTTTCATCTATAGTTTTAGCCATTATCATGGATGAATTCTTTTTACATTTAATTGAATATATAGATTGTTTTATGTATGTATGTATGTATGTATGTATGTATGTATGTATGTATGTAGAGTTATAAGAATGTTTTATTTTTCAAACACATTACATTGTGGCCGTATTTATAGTAGATATTGCTGAGCGTTGGCTTTTTCTTTTTTTATTTCTAATGCTGTCATTACTTTTAGCTTTTTTAGGTGTGGATGATGCTATTATATTTGTATTATCGACGAGTTTGTTACGGATGGAGTTTGGTAGGTCACCATGTATATTTAAATGAAACCGAATAGAGATATAGTCATTGAGATGTAACGTGATTCTTCTTGTAAAATATGTAATAGTATATCTACTGTAATCATTTATGAATTTGGATTGATCAAGAAAACGGTTCCTTCAGGAACATTCGAATACATTCGTGAATAATATTGCTTCTCTGTAATTTAGATCTTGCAGATGAATTATCTTTGATAATGAGGTTAGCGGCTTTAAATTTTGTGTAATATATAATAGATAAAAGTATAGCCTAAAATGCTTGGATAAATAAAACATTCGGATAATTTTATAAATACAAAAAACAAAAAAACTAAGTTAATGAAAAATTATATAAAAACCTTCAACACAGCAACTTGTTTGTCGTTTTTAACAAAACTTGCACATAAGAGGGATTGCTACCTAAATACACAATATATATTTATTTATGCATGTATGCACGGACGTGTGTGCGTGTTAGTGTCTCAGTTAATCTTACATTATTGTTTTCGTCAGATGCGTGATATGGTTTCTCTTTTCATGCGTCAGGTGTTCTCCATTTTTCGCGTATATAATATTATTGTTGGTTGAAAACTTTTGACGTAATTCACTGTGTCTGTTTGACAATTTATCTATTACATCCTTCACAGGGCTCGCTTCCCATGGTGTTTTCTGAATGAAGGTACCGCATTAATCGATAGGGATCAACAAATATGGGTGACCGATTGAGAAAGTTTTTCAATTCCGAGCGACATTTTCATATACATCTACACTTAGCAACGTTTACATCTGTCTTCGTATCTATCTATCTATCTATCTATCTATCTATCTATCTATCTATCTATCTATCTATCTGTCTGAGACATTTCACATTTACCTATGTATCGAATTCATTTTGTCAACTGTCTTTTCATTTTTTATCTACATATCTGACAAACATATGCAAAAAGTCATCATTTTTTAAAATCATTTCACCCCAAGCAAGGCATTCCATTGCCACTATAGCGCAGGGGGTTACATAGAGTGATTGGATATAGTAAATGTTAGAAGGAGGGTGATAGACGAGTGAGGAGGTACACAGGAAGAGTGTTTGAGAGAATGGTTGCGAGTTAGTGTGTTAGGAGGTGTCTATTGACCTTACATTTAAACTCCTGGAGGCTGTAGCCGTCTTGGAAGCAAGGAGGGAAGTGCAAGAAAAGAAGCTGTTGGAGTAGAAATTGCGGTTACATTTTATCGGTTTCACTGTAAAAGGGTGGGATCTAGTTGCTAATCTAGTATCTCGTGCAAATTCGTACCTAGGGGGCACCAGTGATCTAAGTTCATCGGAGCAGAAGCCGTGAAAGTATTTATAGAAGAGGCACAGGGAAGCCAAGTCGGTATCGATCACATTACAGTTTCTCCGTTGTATTTTGTCAAGAACCCCGAGGAGAATAGCAGGGGCACCCGACCAGATGTGGCAGCAGTATTCAATACACGGGCGAATGGTAGATTTATATATGTGCAGGATAGATTCAGACGGAAAGAACTTCCGGGCCCTGCACAGAGAACCGACTTTCATAGCAACGGATTTAGCAATGGATTCAATGTAGTCATTACACTTGAGGTCCGCTGTTCCATGCTAATTGGAGGTAGGTGCGGTTGTCTATGGTGGTTAATTGATAGCAGCTTCGTTTTGGAAGAATTGAAATTTACGAGCCATTTCTCACTCCAATCCACCACGGATTGGAGGTCCTTTTCAAGCTCGGCAGCGAGGTTCGCCTTGTCACCCACACCAGATTTTTGATCGAGGCGAGAGTAAACTGTTGTGTCATCGGCGTACATGCCTATTTGGGATGTTATGGCATCGGGAAGATCATTGATGTAGATCAGAAAGAGCGTAGGACCTAGGCTAGAGCCTTGAGGGACACCCGCGTTTGTAGGGTAGTTCTGGGAGGCATGTCCGTTTAATACCACCTTCAATGTGTGGTTAGAGAGGAATGACTGGATTAGGTCCAACAAAAGTCCAGTTATACCATAGCTTCGCAGTTCCCGTAGAAGGCCAGCATGCCAGACTCTGTCGAACGCTTTAGAGATAACCAATGCAACGGTTCGGGCTTCACCATTATTGTCGAGATCCTGGTATATATACTCGGTGATGGTCGTTAGCATGTCAGCAGTAGACCTGGTGAAGCGGAAGCCATACTTTTTGTCCGAGAGGAGCCTGTGGGCTGCGAGATGCTGAACGACCTCGGGCGTTAATAATGGCTTCGAACACTTTGCCAAAGATAAGAAGAAGGCTGATAGGGTGGTAATTTGCGGGGTCCGAGGGTTCTCCAGTGTTCTTAAATATAGGAACTACAGTAGAAGACATTAATTTTCACGCATGCCCCGTAGCCTGAAAATTCTGAAAAAAGAAAGTTGAAATTGTATTTTTCGGTAAACTGTCTTCCGAAATTTTTCACTCAAATTTCAGTTTGTTTTCTGCATAGTAAGTTAATCAGATCGGTCTCTTTTTTATTCTCTGTCTTTAATAATTTTATTTTTTTTTGTTACTAACTTTTTTTACTTTTATGTTATTTTGATGATTAGCAAATATCACTTAAGCCAGTAATTCTCAATCGCTGTGTCGCAGCACACTCGTGTGCCGCGCGATTCTCTTAAGTGTACCACTAAATATTGAAGAAATCGCGATAAATACAAAAAAAAATATTTGAATAGAAACATTGAAATAAAGTAAGTTCAGAATTGTGCGTGTATTTTCTAAAATGTATAGTTTTGTTTCATAGGCTTTAACTGTATACTCTTTAAAAGTTTTGCTAATGAGTCGTGATATTTTCATTTGATCTTAGGTGTGCCGTTGCTTAAAATGGTTGAGAAATACTGACTTAACTCATGGCTTTGTTTTAAAAGACAGTTTATCTCATATCTAAAACTTTCCTATCAATGGCCTGTCATCTCACATTTTATGCAAACATAAAAGAAGGAAAAGTTAAAAGCTACCAAAAATGTAATATTTTCAATGGAAAATGCTATATTAACATTTTGCAAACTGAAAACGGTAGAAAATTTTAATAATCCATGAGTGAAATAATATATAAAGTATATGGTGATTTTCAAAAAGAATTCCTTAACCTTAACAAAACATTTCTATCATGACGAAGTTATTGTTATTAAATTGTAGGATTTGGTTTATTGATATCTGGATATAAAAGAGGAGATACTAGTATGCTTCTTCTTAAGAATAATAGAAAATTTTAAGAAAATATTAAATTTCAGAACTTATTGCATATCTATCTATCAACCAATCAAGCTACCTAGTTAGCTCTGTATGTTCGTTATTATGCCTAACAGCGAAAAAAGAAACATTTTTATTTTTCGTAAGTATTTATAAGATTCCTCGTCAATTGGCGAGCGCTGTTTCATCAATCATATTTCTCGGACATTATACAGTACGAATTTTATAATGGAATTCAGTTACAAATTTATTGATCTACTCTCGTATAGAAAGGTAACATTAACTACGGTGCTAATGTTTACAGACGAAACTGATTTTTAAAACTCAAAATTTACAAGCACAAATTAAGGGCCAAGTTTAGAATTAGATTTACATGGTTAGTCCAACTTCCGCTCTCATTAAAATTGACACAAAGTCAGGGCCTCGTTATATCTTTAACGTATATTGATATATTCTTGAGCCATTTCACCAGTTTTCACTTGAAAACTTCATTCTTATCGAGATGTCCCAAAGAAATAAAGGTCATGTTCAGATAAAATAGATCAAACAACATAAATCATTTGAGAAAAATAAAACTGGTCTGCTAAAAAGGATCTAAACGAAAAATGGCTGTAATCAATATTTATAATGACATTTTATTTCTATTTAGTGTATTATTTAGCATCTAAAAAAATAAATAAAAAAAGGTTAGAAATTCAACTTATCTTGTCAAGTCTATTTTGTTACGCACAAAAAACTGTCTAATTTGGTTTTAACCACAAAATGTTTTATCTTTCTTTATATAATGAAAATAAAATGAACATAAACAAATACATTAATCAAATAAAACAAGTAGAACAACTTATTTTACGGACAAAATCTAAAACGTATCAGAAATAACAATTTAGTCTTGTAAGATTTTGAAAATAAACTATTAAAAAATGTCAACATTGCTTAATTAGATTTATGCATTTTGTTTCCTTATACTTCTACTCTCGATCTAACAGTGATTTGTTAAAACCATAAAATGATACTATTTAAATAATAAATCTAATTATAAAAGATATCAATAAAACAATACCTTATATATAAAGATCCGAAAATATTAAATTGAAAATATGTAATAACACAATAATTAAAAAAAAATCTGATTTCAAGCTAAATATACAAAGTAGTTATTTCCATTAAGCAAATTACCCAAGATATAAAGCATACGATGGTAAATATAATGGATAAAAATACATTTCATGTGTGATCTAATCCTTAATTGTAAAAACCCCATAGACTGTCCGTTAGAAAACAGGAGCTTGACGGAATCAATAATCTATCAATGCGAAACATCCTCAAAGGAAAACCCAAATAATATAAAAATTTATATTGAGAGTACTAAAAACACTCTAAAGCAGCGAATTTACCAGCACACCTCTTCATTTAATAATAACAAATACAAAATAGAACATCCCTATCGAAATATCACAGATACCTAAAGGAGACAAAAAAATTACCCATAATAAAGTAGAAAATTCTAAAATAAGCTATAATATGTAAGTCCTTAAATGAACCATGTTCATTATGTTTATGCGAAAAACTATTTATTATTAAATCCCTTAAGAATAAAAAGTTAATAAATAAATGCAACGAAATAAATGTCATATGTAGACATTGTAAATTATTCACATTAGAAAATGGATAAAATCTAAATGAAATAACATGCATGTAACTAAAAAGTACATAAGTAAAATAATCACTCACGAACTATATAAAATAAATTGGAACATAGAATTACTCTTTTAAAATAAATCTTCCATTTTATAAAAAAATTACAACAAATAAATAGAAGGAAAAATATTGTATTTTAGGTTTTAAAAATCTTTTCATTTTTAAATAAACTTTACAACAAATAGATAAATTGACTAAAAATGATAAAGAAAAAAAAATAGAATTGGTACTCAATGAGAATACCACATCAAAAGTAAAAAAATTGAAGTGAAAGAAGGGAAAAGGATAAGATCAGGTCAACACACCGACCATTAAGGAGGGAAAAGAAACAAGGGAAGGGTAGGATGCGGGGAAAAAAGGAAAAAAAGAGAAAAGGTTGGTTAGTATGTATTCTTTGAGGTCAAATCCCAAAATGAATCTCCATTCTGATTAACCAAAAGAAACACCCACATACATTCACAGCAAACCAACGGTTTTGTCATTTAAATGTAAATCATCTGCACAACTAACATCAACATTGTCTGATCATGAGAATCTATCTCGAAACATAGACATTTCCGTATCGCAATGTACAATTGATACATAAATGTATAATTATATTAAGCTCTATAATATTCATTATATTGAGCACTGTTTATAATAAAATAAATGCCCGAGCTCTCAAAAAAACAAAACAAAAAACAAAAAAAAAACCTTGAGTCCTCTTCACCCGGAATTATATATATATATATATATATATTGAAAGATTGCTTGTGTGTATATATGTACGTTTTGTGTGCTTGTACGTGTGGTTGAGAGAGAGAAAGAAAGAGAGAAAGTGAGATTATGACAATGAAGACAATGCAGACAAGTCGGGAAATAAGATCAAATAAAAGAAAACTAGGTATGCGACTGTTGTTATCTGCTCTAATATTGTGCTATTTTATTTTTCTACGTAGTCGCCATTGAGATTGGTGCCATTGCAGCATCGATTCACGAAAGCATAAATGCCATTCTTGGAGAATATGTTGTCGATGACGACTGAATGTTTCCAGGTTAGGGAATCAAATTTTGTTTCTGAGTTAAAGAGATAGGTTTAACTTACATTAACACGTTGTCATGTGCCCTAAAAAGTACCTCACCTTATCAACACCATTCTAAACGCTGAAAATAAATGTTCCTGTTCTCCAGCATTAGGGCCAAAATTTGGCTTTTTTTTCCTTCCAATGCAATAATTTTATTTCACCACACATCTCTAGGCCTATCCACGGTTTTATGATGGCAGTCATCTTTGTTAGGACATCACATAGTCTACACTCAATATAAACTTTAATGACATTTTTATCGTGATCGAATTTGTAGAATTGGAATTCTTCTATTTTTAAACTTCCGTTTTTAATATTGAACACTTCTGGATAAAATTACAAAATACCCGCTTTTACTTGTTGGGTGTACTGAGATGCAGGTTACCCATTTCGAATTTAATTCATTTACTTGATTAACTTCCAGAATGAATAGTAAATCAATATTACGTCTAATGACTATTTTGCATATTTTAGAAGACCGATATTATTAGTAAATTACATTTGGTACCTCCACTAAAACCCTGAAAAAACAGTATAGCATGAAGAAAAAGGCCCCAAACTTAATAAAAACGAACCTTTTTCATAAAATGTTTATATTATTATTAAGAGGAAAGATCAAAGTATTTTTTTTACTATTTTCTAAATTCTTTTTAATCCTGTCTAACACGTTCGAAATTTTGGTACAAATCTTGTTTTGATTTTTCTTAGCGGTTAATCAAATCGTTACAAGAGTTTACAATGAAAACTGTAATATTACGTAACTCAGTTTTTTCTTCCTGTGAAAAACACATTAATTGAAAAATTCTTGTAAAAATCAAATAATTGTCAGATTTTAATGAAACTTTCAAGAATTATTCACAAACAACTCAAATTATTTTTTAAATAATTATTTTTAGAAAATGTTGGTAAAAATATATATTTTTTTACATCTATTACTCCCGTCCACGTAAATCCATGAAATTTTAAGAAATTAAATTTTGCTAGGAAAACTGGTTTTATTAGTTAAACTCAGGTCTCATTAAGGGATGTCAATCATCTATTATTTTTTTCAAACATTTTTCTTTTATTTCCAAAAATCTGCTCCAAATAGTAAAATTAAAAAATGTAATAAAACTATGACGTTATTTAATTTGATAGATTCTTAATTTTTTTTAATAAATAATATATATTAAGGACATTATTTTCTTAAGAAAAAAAATGTAGTTTCAAAAATATTTAAAAATACTTCAAAGATTTTTTGGAGTTAGTTATTAAGTTATCAAACGAAGACTATAGTTAATTATAGTTAATAATCAAAAATTGAAAAGTTTAAAACAATTTGACGAGCCTTGGTATTTTTAAAATAATTCCTATTTTTTGCACATTTGAAGTTCTTTTTGTATGGTAATTTATGTGTGTACATTAAAGGTCATGTGTTTCATTGTTTTTTCTTCTTACAGGAAAAGAATTTGTACAATTATGTCACTTGTAGTCACCATAGACGCTTAGCATATCTCGTCATATCTCGAATCTGGTTGTCACCACATGTCAGATTATACGGGAAATGGCAGAAAGATCAACAGCCCATGATTAAGAAATAGTTTTATTCTAAATTTCATGCTATAAATAAGTAATGCTTGTGTAAATTAGATTAATTTGACATTAAATTTGTTAATTTTCCAAAAATAATTTGTCACAGATATATCTTTTATTTTTGCAAAATCTTTAAAAGCAAGAATTAACTTTTGTTTACAAATGTGTCGATCACTCAAAAAATGGCTGAAAAATTAATAAATAAAAAAAATCTCAAAATTTTAGATTCTATTCAATACAATTTTAGTTTAAAATTCACCAGAGTATTTTGCTTATTTGAAATAGTAAATTTAATCTTTTACTTTCAATTAAAACTAAAATAAAATTTTCGAGAAAATTTTTATTTTCAAAAAGTCAATTAACATTTAGTTATCGAAAATTCGTGAGGCACGTTTTGTGCGTTCGACAGGGAATAAGAAAAAGAGACAGATATATAGATTAAAACAGAAATAAGGAAAGAGAGACGCAAAGAGACAAAAAGAGAGTGCGACACAAAAAGCGTTTGCAAAGGTGTCATCTTAGATAAAGGCAGTTATTTGTAGTCATGTGTAAATCATAGTTGTTACTCTATCGTATATTGTTCAGGAGATTTCAAACGTTGCCATGTTTCATTTAACAATCTGGGAATGTAATGTGTTGAAAAGTACGGAGTGCAGTATTAAAAAGATGTCAGTTCATTTACACAGGTCCTGCTAGCTATTATTATTAATATTATCTAAAATCATTCTTCACAAAAAAAAAACAGAAAAAAAAACAAAAACAAAAACAATGAATGCAATGAAAGTATCGCCACTCATTTTCGATAACTAACATTTGAAGTTTTAAAAATTAAAAAAAAAGTTTTCTTGGAACTTTTATTTTAGTTTTAATTGAAAGTTAAATGATTAAATTTACTATTTCTAGTAAGCAAAATACTCTGGTGTATTTTAAACAGAAATGGTATTGATTGGAATATAACATTTTGAGATTTTTTCTTTAATTTTACAATTTGTCGGCCATTTTTTAAGTATCAATACATTTGTAAACAAAAGTTGATTCTTTTTCTTCAGAACATAGGCGGTCATGGACTTCCACTTGGCTCTGTCTCTTGTCGCTCTCAAAATTCTTTTTCTTTGTATCTGTTCTAAACCCCGCTCAGCCATGCATTTTCTCAGGTCTATCAAGTAGGTCACGCGCTGCTTTCCCCTGTTTCTCTTTCCCTCTATCCGTGCTGTGAGAATTACATTCTCCAGGCATTCCTTCTTCATTATATGTCCCAGAAATTTCATTTATCGGTCCTAAAATATTGCAAAAATAAAATATACATCTGTGACGCGTTATTTTTTAGAAAATTAGCAAATTTAATGTCCAATTAATCTGATTTACACAAGTATTACTTATTTATAGCATGAAAGAATAAAACTATTGCTTAAACACAGAGATGAACATTCTTTTTCCCGTATTTAAAATGTGATGACAGCTCGACAGATGCGCAATAAGATAACAAGTGGTATCATTGTATAATTTTTCCTGTAAGGGGAAGAAACCGTGAAACACGTGGCCTTTAATGTGTACATAGAAATTACCATATAAATATCCCCCCCACCCAAAAAAAACTCCAGATACAAAAAAAAAAAAAAAAATTGGAAATTATTTTAAAATACGAGGGCACGACGATTTGTATAAACTTTTCAATTTTCGATTAGTAGATATAATCTTCACTTAATAACTTAATAACCTAACCCTAAAAATCTTTGAAGTATTTTAAAAATATTCTTGAAAGTTTATAATTTATTATAATTAAAAAATGAAAACAATTCTTTTAAAATTTCATTATTAATCGAAAATGTTTTTCTTCTTCACACTATAATGTCCTTAATATACACTGTTTATTAAAGCAATTAAAAGCTTATCAAATTAAACAGTCTCATTGTCTTATTGCATTTTTTAATTTTACAATTAAGAGCAGATTTTCGGAAATAAATGCAAAATGTTTTAAAAATAATAGATGATTTACATTCTCCAATGAATCCTGAGTTTAACTAATAAAACCAAATTTCCCAACAAAATGTAATTTTTAAAATTTCATGAATTTACGTGGAAGTGGGAGGAACAGATATAAACAAATACTTTTACCAAGATTTTCTAAAAATAATTATTTAAAATATAATTTCATTTATTTGTGAATAAGTCCTGAAAGTTTCATTAAAATCCGACAATTATTTGATTTTTGCAAGAATTTCCAAATTAATGTGTTTTTTACCGGAAAAGTTACATAGTATGACATTTTTCATTCCAAACTCTCGTAACGATTTTGTTACCCGCTAATTAAAATGAAAACAATTTTTTTTTACCAAAATTTCGAACGTATCAAAAAGGAAGAAAAATTTAAAAAAAATGATTAAAAAATAATTTGATATTTTCTCTTAATGATAACACAAACATTTTGATAGAAAAAAGTTCGTTTTTATTAAGTTTGGGGCTTTTTTTTATTCATACTATGCTGTTTTTTAGCGATTTAGTGGAGGTAACACATGTTACCCAGAAAATTAAGCTCTGTATTTGATTAGAAAAATATGCGTATTGTTCGTACATTGCATTATTTTTAGATAATATTCTTGTAATTTACATTTTATTGAAAATATATTTTCAAAATTATTATTAAAAATTTTACTTAAAATAAAACAGCAGAGAAAGCCCACGATAAATTAAGGTTGATCGTCACCGTGGGATGAAAGTTGAATTTTACGGAACGGACAAATTAAAAAAAACATTAAACATTAAAAAAAAGGGTTTTAATTTCCAAATTGTAGTCCGGGCGCGAATTTGTCCCCAACAGATCGTTAGGTCATGAAACATGATTTAACCTAAACAGCTGCCTTTGTCTAAGATGAACCCAATCCAGTCACTCTCTCTGTGTTGCACTCTCGTTTGGCTGTCTACATCTCTGAACTCTGTTTAACTCGCTTCTCTCCTTCCGTTTCACTCTCAGTATCTGTAATATCAACTATGACACAACATACATAGCGAATTAATATATCCATAACAATAATAACACTACTACTACTACTACTACTACTACTATTAAAATGTATGTTTTTTGTTTTTGTTTTTTTATATCGCCCGGTTCACACTCCACCCATATCTATTGAACAGGTTAAGAGGCTCATCCTTTGTTCCCTGTTTAGGATGTGGTTTCCGGCTTTCTCTCTTCCAATCTTCTCACTTTGTTTTTTTTTCAATTGGAGTAGATAGATCTATCTATCGCCCGGTTCACACTCCACCCATATCTATTGAATAGGTTAAGAGGCTCATCCTTTGTTCCCTGTTTAGGATGTGATTTCCGGCTTTCTCTTTTCCAATCTTCTCACTTTGTTGTTTTTTCAATTGGAGTAGATAGATCTATCTATCGCCCGGTTCACACTCCACCCATGTCTATTGAACAGGTTAAGTGGCTCATCCCTTGTTCCCTGTTTAGGATGTAGTTTCCGGCTTTCTCTTTTCCAATCTTCTCACTTTGTTGTTTTTTCAATTGGAGTAGATAGATCTATCTATCGCCCGGTTCACATCCACCCATGTCTATTGAACAGGTTAAGAGGCTCATCCCTTGTTCCCTGTTTAGGATGTCGTTTCCGGCTTTCTCTTTTTCAATCTTCTCACTGTTTTCTTTTTTTCAATTGGAGTAGATAGATCTACCTATCGCCTGGTTCACACTCCACCCACGTCTATTGAACAGGTTAAGTGACTCATCCCTTGTTCCCTGTTTAGGATGTGGTTTCCGGCTTTATCTTTTCCAATCTTTTCACTATTACGTAGCCCCTGCACATCAGTGGCCTTACCGCCTTGCTCGGGGTGATACGATTAAAGAAAAAATATCGCCCCAAACAAGGAAGTTTTTACTGCCACTGGATATAAGTGATTATCCAATAGCTGATACTATTTATTTCTGTGTGTGTGTGTATGTGTGTGCGTGTGTGTGTGTGTGTGTGTGTGTGTGTGTGTGTGTGTGTGTGCGCAGAAGGAGCCGTGTAACAGTTAACTAATAGAAAACAGTTTATTTTTTATATTAATAGTATGTTTGAAGCAGTTGTCGGTGTACAAAAATAAAATAATACAAGTGAGGAACATGCATTACGATTGGTAATATAGACTATAGAAGCACGAATAAAATGGTAGATATTGAAACATAACAGAGTAGAACTTTATAACCAAGCAAATTGACTCGAGATAATTACAACAAATTGTTATATTCACAGCAACAAGCATAAAATTAAAAGAATGAGACCAAAAACTTACATAACATTTTAACATTCTGCACATCAGTGAATAAAAAAGAAATAAAGATTGATGAAAAAAAAAAACAAAACAAAAAAAAAACAGCCTTTCAGAATTCTCCGATTTAACAGAGGAACTCAATCTCTTACATGTCTGGTGATCTCTGTTCTCAATGTCTGATCCCAGTGTCTGTTCTCAATCTCTTACATGTCTGATCTCAATGTCTGTTCTCAGTCTCTTACATGTCTGGTGATCCTATTACAGAAACATTTTAAATTTCATCAGAAATACGACAAGGAGAAAATGAGAGCTCCAATCTGTTTAATCTCTTCCTTGAGTATACTCTGCGCATGTACAAGTACAGATGTGAAGAGATTGGCACTGGTCATTTAAGCATCCCCAAACAAATCTACTGATTGAAAGCAGCGTTCCTAGTTTCTCTCCCCATAACAATGTCCGGATGGCGAAGAGGGCTGTGCTGATGCTAATTATTCATAGATGTGACAAGAATGATCATGAAAAAAAAAATCCTCTACCAAATATTCAGAGAAATAGGACATTTCCAAACAAATTATGATCTGGTATTGAAATTCTCTGGAATTCAGTCATGAGACGTTCTTTGAAACCATCAATTGGGATGTGGAATTAATACGTACTTAAACACTTCATATACTTTCGTGTATGGGTCAGTTATAACAATCCATTCGAACCTAGTGGACTAACGCCATAGATTTGTAAAGAACTGTGTAAAATAACAAACTGCATAACTTGTGGACATTCAACAGCATCAGAAACAGTATTAAAATAAATATCACATTTAATTCGAATAGAAAATAACAGCATAAGCAAGATGTTGACGTTTCATTGCTTCAAATAAACGGTTAGAAAGGAAATCCTCATAAATATTGGAAATATCAGTAACAGTTAGTGAGCCAGGGAAAACCATTTTCCGGAAAAATTGATTTAATAGAAATATTTTATTAATTTCAAACGACTACCGGCTTCTCGATTAATGAATGCCGAATTTGTTTGCACGTATAAATGACTAATATTACCATGGCCATTACCATTCAGTTTTCAATGATGAAAAAAAAAAAAAAAAAAAAAGAACAGCATATAATACATGTTTATTGTCGGTATGATATGGAATTGGAATTTATTGGAATTTACGGATGACAGGTATTTTGAAGCCATCATAAAAATCGAGATGTGGAATTAGTACATACTAAACAATTCAAATGCCTAATATTAATTATGAAATAAAAATACCTCGGAAGAATCGTATATCGAAAAGAAATATGAAACCTTGTCAACTCTGTAAATTCCATATTCTAGGTAGTTCCTCTCCATTACACCAAAAGGGAAGGTTAATGTTTGTCTATGATGCCTCTTTACTATAGGCAAGTTTAACCTCCTTTAACGTATGTATTAACTCGTACGCATTAAATCGAATTTGTATCGTATTTGCCCACTTAAAGTGGAAAATAAATATCGTATCCCCGCGAAATCTGTTATAACCAGTCATGTCTCATTTTCGAGTGAGATAGTGCAAAAACGCACGGTCCGCGGTCCGTAGAAATTCCAGTTACCCTTCAACATTTACTAATTATGCTAAAAATAGTGATATGATTCGTTCTTACACCTTCGCGACGTAGACAGCGGGGTGTCTATATCCACACATATGTGCATTGGATGCCATACTCAACCGTTTTTGTATTTGTTTGTGCGAGCAGATAAATACATAAATACCATTATTAACTCATACGACGGTAGGAAAATATATTCAATTTCAGAAATTAAAAATAACTCTACCTCATCTATGAACACTGGCGTCAACAAAGAAACTAGTTTTGCACCGAGCCATTAGCAACTTTTTACATTACCAAGTTTACATTATTAACAAGGCAAAGTTCAACAATCTGTCTCGTATCAACCCTGTTAGTTTTTCATTTCATCAATCTCTAGAATCACCCCAGTAACTTTTTCAGTTCACCCATCTCTCTATCTTGAATACGCCCGATAAGTCCTTTAGCGTGTCCTTCTCTCGAATCAACCCTGTAAGTTCTTCTGTTCATCCATCGTTAGAATTAAACCTGTATCAATTTCAATTCCTCCATATCTATATTTTGAATTAAACCTGTAAGTATTTTAATTCGTACATCTCTAACTCGAATCATTCATTTCAATTCATCCATCTCTAGAATCAACACCCATACCCCAGGATCCTTGCTTCAACCCCAACTCTTCCTTCACAACAATCATCACTAAATCAACCTACTTCGATTTACCGCTTTCAGTTCACCTATCTCTCTATCTTGAATATGCCCTGTAAGTCCTTAATCTCTGTAAGTATCCATCTCTCGAATAAACCTTTTAATTCTTCGATTCTATCTTTCTAATCCACTCTATACCTTCTTCCGTACACCCATCACCCTATCTTTCCTTCAGTTTAACCACCCATCTATCTTGAATCAACTGTGTATCTACTTCAGTTTATCCTTCTCTTAGATCAACTATGTAAATCCTCCAGTTCATCAATCTCTGGAATCAACCCTGTACCTACTTCAGTTCACCTATCTCTCTATCTCTAATTAACCCTGTAATGCCTTTCAGTTAATCCATTTTTCGAATCCCCCCTGTAACTAGATCAGCTAATCCATCTCTCTATATGGAATCAACTTTGTTCATCCAACTCTCGGATCAACCTTTTAACTCCTTAACTTCATCCATCTTTCTGTCTCGAATCAGATCTGTAAGTCTTTCAATTCACCCATCTATCTCGGATAAACTATGTAACTCTTTCAGTTCATCCATCAAATCGAATTAACCCTATAAGTCATTCAGCTCATCTATCTTTCTATCTTGAACCAAGCCTTTAAATCCTTCACTTCTTGCATCTCTCTTATCTCGAATCAACCTTGTAACTCCTTCGATTTATCCATAACTCGAATCGACTCCGGTAAGTCCTTCTCTTCATATATTTCCGTATCTAGAATCAACTTCTACATCTTTCGCAAGCCTAAAATACATGCGTTTGCTTGCTGCATTTTATCTACGTCAGAATCTTCCCTGAGCCACCCGAAAAAGTAAATAAAGGTAAAACATACCTTATTTACGCCCTTTTTTTTCTATATTTCTCCTCCTCTGATTCCCAACTTGACACGACTATCCTAGGTATAACCACAGTCTTTTTTTAAAATAAATTTTCCCTTACTACTTAATGCTTATGTACCCATACCCCAGGATCCTTGCTTCAACCCCAACTCTTCCTTCACAACAATCATCACTAAATCAACCTACTTCGATTTACCGCTTGCCTGGGCTGCGAATTATTCTTTTCCAACACGACCCTAAGAGAAACAGCGACATTTGAGTGAAAATACATTATCATCACTCGTCTTTTCTCTTCTTTTTTCCTATCTTTCTAATTGTTTCCCTCTATAAAGCTTGATATAATTTCTCGCTGCTGTTTATTTCTGCTCCATTTTACTCTTTATATTTCTTCTTATTTACTCTTTTTCTGTTTCATTTTTTGTTTTCTCTTACACTACAACTTTCTCTCCTCATCAGTAATCATTTTCCTCCTCTTATTTTTTTATTTCCTTTATCTTAATATTTCAACTTTGCTTAATTTTTTCCCAATCTATTGTTTATTTTTTGCTTTTTCAGCGCGATTTTATTTCTTCAATCTTTCTCTTATTCACTTTTTAAACTTACATTTCTCATATTTACTTTAATCTATGCTAGAATTGTTTTGTGTAGTTCGATATCTTCTTCTTCTTCTTCTTCTTCTTCTTCCAAACCTCTCTAGCTAACTAATGCCCAACTGAACTACCACCAGTCCACATTACCTCAACCTATCACAATACCAAGTCTTTCGCATCATTCCTTTGACTACCTTTTGAAACTCCCAAACTTCCCCATCACCCGCATCGAGGATTTCTTTTGCTAACATCATTCCCCCACCCTTTTCCATCACCTTCCATCTCATCTTTATTCCATGACAGCAATCACCCACCTTACACACCTAAGTACCCGATACCCAGAAATCGGCACTCATAAAAAAATTCCACCTCCTGCCTCAACCCTCACTTAAATCTAAAGTTCCCACCCTGCAAACTTACCCTGTGCACCCCTGCTAAGCAGTCATAAAAAAGAAAAAAAAATCTTAATAATAGAGAGGGCTAGGAAAATAAATGTACACACACACACACACACACACACACACACACACACACACATACACACTTGTATGAACGCACGCACTCACGCACGCGAACACACACAAGTAGGAAAGAAAACGTTTAGACGGGTGCGTCGGTCAGCTATTATGACGTCAGAGGCAGGTGCTAGGTCTCCTATGTCAATCTAAAGCGACACGCGTCCGACGGCAGCTGCTGTCGCTACTGGCCAATCAGAGAAGAAAGGACACTGGATTTTAAACAGTGAAAATTGGAAAGAGAGTAAAAGAGAGGCTCAGACAGGGAATTATTTTTCGGGTTGGAGTAGAAGAAAAAAATAAAAAAACGGAAAATAAAAGAAATTCTTACTAAAGAAAGAAATAAAAGAAGAAAGTGTAAAGGACAGATAGATAGATAGATAGATAGATAGATAGATAGATAGATAGATAGATATAAATACAAAAAGATAGACAAATATGAGCAGAGTTAGGAAAAAATATGAGATAGATAGATAGATAGATAGATAGATAGATAGATAGATAGATAGATAGATAAGAAAGAGAATAAAGGAAAGAATTAGAGATAGTGAAATAAAATACAAAAAAGAAAATAATAGAAAAATATAGAAAAGAAAGAAACTTTCAAGTGAAAAAAGAAGGCAATTCAGAAATAAACAAAAGGTAAAACTGAAGTGAGAAACATAAAAGAAAAGAAAATAATGAAAGGAAGTTGAAACAGAATGAAACAAATTCACTGAAAAAAATGAAATAAAATGTAAATTAAATATTCAAAAAATGGTTTCTAGTAGGTCAAAACCCAACTGTTTACATACATAAAGTATGAGATAGCGATATATATATATATATATATATATATATATATATATATATATATATATATATCAAGAACAGCATTGGGGAAATTGTATAACAAAGTGGAAAAGGTTTACTTGTGTCGCGTGTCAGACAGATGAAACGAAGGATGAATTGCGTCACAAGTAAACATTTTCCACTTTGTCATACATTTTCCCCCAATATATGTTATACACGTGCCGACATACACAGAGACGCAGACATACCCATAGACTCCCAAATGGACTTTATATATAAATGTACGCGTGAGTATATGTTTGTGGAGATTACAGCGTTTGATATATAATAGCGTAATAGATACAGATAAATACCGATAGATTGAACGAGAGATACGAAAATTGACAAGTGAAAGTATTGCTTGAGAGACGAGAAGAAAGCTCGCGTACTAGTGTCAAACATCACTGAAGTTTTGAACCAGTCGCGGAAAATTATTTAAAAACTCAAGCAGAAATGTATCAGCGAAATTCAGTATATCCATTAAGATTATTTTAACTCATTTTAAAGCGACTAGTAAGAAAGAATAAAAATGCTTTATCTGAATGTGGAAGACTAAATAACAATGATGGAAGTCTGCATTGATCATATTCAACAATATAGAAATGATCCGTTTCGCTTTGTGTCATCACTTTTGAAGAAACCTGTCCTGTTCATCTGCACAATGACTGAGTTTAGAGAAGACGAAGAAGCATTAACCAAAACAACGCTCTTAAAAATTGTTTCCGTGGTCGTTTGGCGAGAGAAGATACATTCGAAACATAATAGCTTCCCTGAAAGTATATCAGTGCGTGCATTCAAAGTCTGGTTAGTAAAGAAATATAATGTCTTTTGGTTACATGATAGCGTTTGTCCTCATGTTGCCGAAATAATTTTACAAAATCTGAATCAGATAAAGATGAAACTGTCATAGCAGACTACCTGTTAATCTGGTCTCTGACCTCCTAATCATCATCTTTGCTAAACACCATGCAAAGACTTCTCCTGTGAGAATTAAATGAAAAAAATATTGATTATTTAAATTTCATTTGACACAGCATTGGCGACTTACTGTCAAATGCTAAAGAGAAATATTTTGCGAGAATAATTTATTTTCGTCTAAATTTTATTTTGAAATAAATCAACAATTTCATCATTTGAATTTGTCTAATCAATACATATGAAATATACAACGAAATTTTACAACAGTGAATACAGTATTTACAGAATACTTTTTTCCTTAGTTCTTTAGAAGTCTGAGTTGTTTGCTGAAGCTCTAAGACCTTAATGTGTTTATAAGTTCTTTATGGATGGTGGTCAAGAACCGAAAAATGGCATTGCCGAAAATTCACGGACAAAGAATACCACTCAAATCATACAAATCATACATTTTTCTTTAATCTTCCGTGTGTGATGTACTATTAGCTTATTGGAAAGTAGCCACTTACGTTTAATTTCTATCAGATAATACATCCTGACTTGTAAAAATCAATTTTAAAAATAAATTTTGCTACTCTTTCATATTAATATATTTAATGTATGGCACCAGTTTGCTGGCTCGTCGTTTGAGTGTTTCGAGTGGGGGAAGCCTTTAAGTCAGTGGAATGCGAGTAAGACTTTGCACACTAATACTAGTTATCATCATTTTCACAGAGGAGAAATGTTTTTCGATTAGGGGGAAGGTCAGATACATAAAAAAAATACCCATTATACCATAATTCCACACCTCTTTGCTTTATTGTACGTGAGAATTCTCGATCTGACTCCTCACTCTAGAGAACACGTTTAAACCGCTGATCATCATAGTTACCGTATAAAGAAGTGAGTTCGTCTGTTACGTTATTCGTAAAAAGATATATACCGATTTGCATAAAAAATAAGCTTCAGCCTTTTTTAAAATTGTTCTTCAAATAAGATGGCTTTTAAATGCTTAAATGCTTGTACCATTTTGTTATAATGTTTTTACGATGCTCCAGAACAATCATTTTAATTCGGTTGTTTTAAATCCTTCGGTAGTTACTTTAGATGCCAATGAAAATTTCGTTTGAAATGTGTGGTCCTTTATATGGAAAGGAGACAGTGAAATCTGGACGTATTCACACTTTAAATTTTTTAATATCTGGAGAAGGTTTTTCTTTTCAATGAAGACTAACAATGCTGATTTTGATTTCAAATTTTGCGTGGAATTTAGATTTTTTTTGTAAATTTCTTGAAGCAAAAATTACAGTCTTACGTTTTAGGTACAGTGTGACAATATACAAAGATGGCAGATCAAAATTTAGATAAAATGTACGTTAACATAACTGGTCTGTTTTTAAATTCTCTTTAAATTTCTCTGAGATCATTTACATATGCATACATGCAACACATACTTTTTTTTTTTTATAGAAGCAGTATATGTGTCCAAATATTTGGTCTTTGTAAATATTCATTAAGTCGTTCGGTTAAAAGAGCCAAAAGATATCATGAAGTGCCCATGTCTTTTATTTGAAGCTAACTTCAGATACTGAGAATATATGCCGCTAACAAAGATACAATGCTCACAACCGCCATGCTGGCCCTTGTTGGATTTTCTATTTTTGAAGGTCAATTAATGAATATTTACTATATGAATGTCTTGTGCATTCTATAGACCTATGTATACTTACTCTTAGAATGTATATGTATTGTGTAGAATGGTAGCGAGTAGAGTTTTCCTTTCATTTTTTCTTTGCTTTTAATAAGTAGCGGATAATCGGATAAAATCTGGGACACACGGAGACACAAATGCGCGCCCACAACTGATTTTTATTGATGTCTCATTGTTGACAGAATCACTTATTGACCTCTCTCTTATAATTCATAAAAATTGGCTGGAAATGATTACTAAAAATATAAATTTCTATAATTTCTCATTAAATCCAAATACATTTCATAAAACACAGCACATTTGCTTCGATATGCATACAGAAGTTTCATCCGTATCTGTGATTGCCTCTGATGATGCCGAAAGTACTTTTTCAGATTTCTACTTATTTTTGAAAGTTTTTGTAAAATACTTATTTTTTTTTTAAATTAGAATTTCTCTCTTCACCTTGACAAAATATGATTAATCGAAATTGTTATCTAAACTTATTTATAAATGGAACTTTGTCTGTGTGTGTATGTGTGTGTATATGTGTCTCCGTGTGTGTGTATCTGTTACCAATAGACTCCGAAACGGCTGAACCGATTTTCTTGAAAATTTGTACAGTTGTACTAAAAGCCTCTGCGAGTGTTCTTAGCTAGGTTTTGTGTCGAGGTACCACGGATAAATATCGAAAATTGATAATCGAAAAAATCGGGTTATAGAAGGCGTGGTCCGATTTTAATCAAATTTGATACACTCATAGACAAAGACATAACAAACAATATTCAGAAGTTTCAAGGTTGCAGTTCTTACAATAGTGCAGAAAATCGATAATATATATATATATATATATATATATATATATATATATATATATATATATATATAAAAGGCAAGATGTTTGTGTGTGTGTCTGTTTATCTGCCTGTATGTCTGTATATTCTTCAGCCCTTTTATTTTAGTTTTTGCTTTGGGTTTAGCTCTAATTAGGTATAATCGTGGTTCTTAGTCTCAGCCATGATACCATTTACTCAGAGGACTTATTTAGCCTTCAAAATTCAGTTTACGACGAAAAAAACTTACCAGGAAATCAAAATTTGACTTACATCCATTCATTTTTCTTTCAGTCTATGGTTTCGCTTTAACTGGAAACAACTATTGCTTTTTAGTCTTTTGTGCCAACGTCCAAAGAGTCTGAGCTCCAGGACCATGGATTAGTTTTAAAGCTTTCATTACACCCGAGCAACGCCGGACTATACTGCTAGTGAATAAATAAATAGATAGATAAAATAAAATTCTTTAAATTATTTTTTTTTATTTTTCAAAATTTTGGCGAAAAACTGAATTTTTGTGAAATTTGCCGAATCTGTAGCGCCAATGCCTGTTTCGTCTTAAATTACTGTTTCTATAATTTTCATTAAATTAATTTTTGTCGTTGATAAAATATCTATGCTTCTTTCGAAGTCATTAATTTGACGAACTAAATTTGCTTTTCATATATGTAATAGATTCATATGTATGTGCTTGTATGTGTATGTTTGCACGCATGTCTTGTTTTATTTTATGCAAATGTGAATGTGCACACATGTCTTCTCACGTAATGGTGTTAATGTATTTCAGAATTTACGAACGCTCACAACTTTTTTCTTCTCTCAAAAACTTTTGTTCATTATAACACATTTCTAAATTATATCGCTCTTTTCACCCTGTTAAGAGACCCAGTACTCAGCTCGCTTTCTACGTCCATCTTTTCTTCAATGACAACCGAAGGTTGGGGTTGCCTACCCTTCATAATGACCCCCATCCCGTAAACTATTACAAAAAAAAACTCTCCAATGGTATAACCTTATCACCCCATTCAACAAAACTTTCCCATTCCTTTTTTTCTTTTCAATTCATTTTAGTATTGTTTTGAAAATTCATTTTCCGTGTTTTTTTTTTTCGCTGGCCTCTATTTAAAGTTTTTTTATTTCTTTCTTTCAGTCTTTCTTTATTCTCGTCAATCAAAGACGTGCGTTTTGATTTTATTTTCCTCGATAAACGTCTCTCACTCATATTTTTCCTTTCTTGCTTTCTTTACTAACATAATTTCTTTCTCCTTTTATCATTCTTTCTTTATGTTTCCTCCACTTAGGTAATTTCTCTGTCTTTAATTCTTGCTTGCTTTCTTTCTGCAATATTGCTTTAACAAAACTATAATATTCACATTGCTTTTTTAAAAATAACAATTCCCGTTCTTCTTCTTTTCTTAGTTACCCTCCCTCTTTTACACTACTTCTTTGCCATTCACTCAATATTTCTCTAGTCCTCTTGATGACCTCACCGAGGCATTTCGATTTTATTTCTTCAAAATGTCACCAGACTTCTAAATCACTCTTATCAATGTTACTACTGAACATCTCTAAAGGGGTACCTAACAGAAAACTCTCACCCAATATTTTTATCGTAATTTTCCTCCAGTATTTTTTAAATTTTATTATTTCTATCTCAGTTTGTCGTTTTGAAATGTATTGGCCCAAAATGAATATTGTCTGCTTATATAATTCGGTATGTAAACAAATTATATTTATTAGAACTGAGTTGCTCATAACTGACGATATTGAAATCTATTTGAGATCTAAAAACCTTATATATGAGAAAAGAGGCACTCATATTTGAAGATATTGAAATCTATTCGGAACCTAAAAAACCTATATATATGAGAAAAGAGTCACTCATATTTGAAGATATTGAAATCTATTTGGGACCTAAACAAATTACATATATATATATATATATATATATATATATATATATATATATATATATATATGAAACAAGTTGCTCTGAACTGAAGATATGGAAATCTGTTCGGGATCTAAAAGAAACTTATATAATGAGAGACGAGCCGCTCATGGCTGATGATATTGAAAATCATTCGGGATCTAAACAAATTCTATATTAAAAAACCGAATTGTTTATAATTGTCGATATTTTCAACGGATTAGTGGTGGTTATTTTCTCTCACTGTTACTTTATATTATAAACTACAGCCACGCCAATGCTGTATACATCTCACAAGCGTTGTACAGAAACATCGTTGTCAAGTTTATTCATAAGTTCTACATTATTTGTTATAGAAAAAATATGGTGTTACATAAGAAGCACTTCCTGTATTCATTAGAGCCATGACTGATGTTATGATAAAAATGCACAGTAGATATGCCTTACCAGTATTAGAAGGTGTTGAAAAGCAATTTTTGCTGCAGCTAATGCGATTAAAATGTAATGGCATGTTCAAGCAGCAACCCTGAAAATCTAAAATTTCTATCGTGGAAATTAATGGCGAATTATTGATTGAAATGAAATACTGATAGTCAGAGTGATGGCCAAACTCTAATTGTGATTGGAATTAATTTTTTAAAATAAACAAAAAAAAAAAAATGAAAGAATTAAACTAAATTACTTTCGATATGGAAAATATGGAAATATGGAAAATTCTACTCAAAACAGAAGATTTATTAAACACTTATAAAAATTCTGAAAATTATATTAGCTGAAATATCATATATATGACTTACGATCACGTTACGTTGAAACCCCGATTAACATATGATCTCAAAAGTTAAGCAACGGTAAGTCTGGGTGACCACTTGGAAATATCAGGTGTTGTAAGCTTGAATTTGTTGGTGGTTAATAGATAATGACTAGAAGTTGTTCCAATTCCAGTAAGTTTAACTTACGTTAAAATACCTTTGTGACTGGTATGAATTCTCCTCTTTTCCCCACAACTATGGGTTAATTAGCAAGACTTGTATCACTAAAACCATCATTATCTTCAAAAATGGAATAAAATTTTCGCTGAAAATATTAAGATTTCAACTTTACATAACCCGTAGAATTTGACATACGGCTAAACAAAAACAACCAACCAACATATACATCATATAAAATACATAAATGATCAAAGAGAAACGGTAATGCATGGAATAAAAAGTTAAAAAAAGTAAATACTGATAACTGAATTGGATTTTAGTTGGCTGCTACTTTATCGAGGTTTCCAAATTAATGACTACAATAAGATACCATTAAAATTTGGGTGCCCGCTGGAGATCCTAATTCATCTTATGAAGGACCGAGATAAATCTGACGTTAATTACAATTATTTTTAAAAGCCCAATTTAAAAAAAAATTGGAATGTTACTATTAGTGATGTGTAAGTTGAACTAGGATCAAGACAGAGGTTTATTAAATTTAGTGGAACACAATTGATTCAGAAGAATCATAAACGAACGGGATTAATGTATAAGCAGTAGCATGTCCAGAAAGTAAAATTTATCAACGAAACTTTATTAAGCTAACCTGAGTAAAACAGTTTGGTTTTTCAGCTCTGAATGTGTCCCAACCTGATTTTCATAAAACTAGAAAATTTCATCTTCATTTCAAGCTCACACCTGTAACAACAGCCAATACATCCGCCCCATCGCCAACATTTCCTGCTGTCTCATGGAGGTCAGCAGTTATGTTGATACAAGACTTAATTAGTTACGTAGTTTTGAAATGAAATTAGTATATAAAAAACACATGTCTGCGAATATATATATATATATCTAGTTTGTTTCTTTAAAAACAGACTCTTTTCCCAACTTTTCTCTCTTACTCCTTTCTTTCTCTCGTTTTTTTTTAGACAGATAGATAGATAGATAGATAGATAGATAGATAGATAGATAGATAGATAGATAGATCGAGAAAGAGAGAGAGAGAGAGAGAGAGAGAGAGAGAGAAAGGTAGAGAGATATAAGTGTAAATTTAATATGGTGCACAGGAAGGGCACGATATCATAGAGACATTGCACTAGGTAAATGAACAGAAATAAAATATATATTAAAACAAGCATAATATATTGCGAATTATAGCCTCGTCTAATGGCTCGATGACTGAATAATTTCTATCATTTTAAGTGGTTTCTTATTCTTATTTTTCTCCTAAACATGAATAGTGCTGAAAACCGGATCGTCAGAAGTATTGTGCTAGCAGCTGTAGATATTCAAATAAGACATTGGAGCGTCCAACAATACGGATATAGTATGATTTTTAAAAAAATTAGTGACACTATCGATTGGATAGTGTCATATGTGCTTTTCTGATGTAACTGATGTAACTGATAAATATGTTACCATTTTCTACTTACAGGTTTGAACTGGGTCAGAACAGAAAATAACTTTGATAATTTCAAATCTGTCTATCAGATTAAAAACAAATGGATCAACCGATATAAAAACTGAACCTGGAATGAAAACAAAAGACGTGCAAACAGAGCTAAAATGGTTTCTACTGACAAGAAGCAGACAATCATTCCTTTCATGATGCTAATACATAAGTTTGTGCGCCTACCCTAGAGCGACTGTCAATGGTTATCCAGTATTCTTGAGACAAATCTGTGATCTCTCCATCATCCCGAGACTGCTCCGTTGTTGACAGCATCTCTAACAATATCGACAAGGCCAGTTCCTCCCATCCGTTTGCCCATATATTTGTGTTTGGCGACTTTAACGCCCATCATGCTGATTGGCTGGATAACTCCGTCACAGATCTTGTTGTACTCACCAAAAAATTTTTCAATCACTCAGTCCCTTACGCAGGTGGCTGAGTTCCCCACACAACTCACTACTAGATCTGTCCTTTACCTCCACCCATAACTCTTGCAATGTGAAGTAACTCTGCCCTCTCGGAAACTCTGACTGTGTGGTAGTTTCCGTCAGCATCTCCTTCTGCTTCCACTCCACCCAAGAACCTCAGACCAGCAGAATATCTGATTGGGATTCGTTCCGTGATTTCCTGAGTGACGTCCCTTGGAATAACGTATTTAGCCTTCCTGTTGAGGACTGTGCTGCTGGGGTCTCCTCTTGGGTTAAGACTGGAATTGATGCTTTCATCCCTGCCAGGAAGTTGAGATTTAAATCCCACTCATCCCTCTGGTTTTTCCCTGTCTACTCAGTTACCATCGCTCACCGAAATCACTTTTTTCGGCTTTACGGGAGTCACGCGTCGGACCATAACAGGCGCCTTTTTGCCTCGGCTCGCAATGAGTGCGAAAGGGTACTTAAAGAAGCTAAGCTGATCTTTGCAGCCAGAATAATGCAGCGCATAGCATCCAGTATGTTCGGCTCGAAAGACTACTGGAGGCTCTGTAAAAGCGTGCTGAACAGCAGTAAGCCCTCAATATCCCCTCTAATCAACGAATTTGAGGTCCTCACCTCTTCAACAGACAAGGCTGAGTGCTTCGCTTGCAGATTCTCCACTAACTTGACACTGAACTCGTCTGGTGTATCTGTACCCGACTTCCCTCTCCGAAACTGACTGACATACTAATTACTCCGTCGGTGGTCTCCAAAATAATTTCTCAGCTTGACCCCCATAAGGCGAGCGGTGGCGACGGAATATCCATCATTGTCTTAAAGAAATGTACTCCTGAACTCTCCTCTGTTCTCTCTAAACTCTATAACTACTGCCTCTCTGCTTCTTGCTTTCTTGCTTGCTGGAAATCCTCCCCCGTTGTTCCTATATATAAAAATACTGGAGAACTCTCTGACTCCGCTAATTATCGCCCTGTCAGCCCCCTACCGATCTTTGGCAAAGTGTTCGAAGCCATCATCAACGCTGAGGTGGTACAACATCTCACAGCCCACAGACTCTTCTCTGACAAACAGTATGGCTTCCGCTTCACCAGGTCTACTGCTGATATGCTCACGACCATCACTGAGTATATACACCAGGCCCGCGGCAAAAACGGCGAAGCCCGAACTCTTGCCCTTGACATCTCCAAAGCATTTGACAGAATCTGACATACTGGCCTTCTATGCAAGCTGCAGGCTATGGTATAACTGGACAATTGTTTGACCTAATCCAGTCATTCCTTTCAAATCGTACAATGAAGGTAATATTGCACGGACAAGCCTCCCAATACTATCACACGAATGCGGGTGTCCCTCAAGGCTCTATTCCAGGTCCGACACTTTTCCTTATCTATATTAACGATCTCCCTAATGTAAAAAGATTCTAAGTAGGCATATACGCTACGGTTTACTCTCGTCTCGATCAAAAATCTGCCGAGGCTGACAAAGAAACCCTCGCTGCCGAGTTTGAAAAGGACCTCCAATTCGTGATGAACTGGGGTAAGAACCGGCTCGTAAATTTTAATGCTTCCAAAATGGAGCTGCTATCTATTAACCGTCATAGACAATCGTTCCTCCCGCCCATTAATATGGATCAGGCTTCTCTCCCTGAAAGTAAAAGACTGCGTCTTCTCGGATTAACTCTCACATCAGACCTCACATCAGACCTCAATTGGAATAACTATATAGAATCCATAGCTAAATCCGCTGCTAAGAAGGTCGGTTCTCTGTGTAGAGCCAGGAAGTTTTTCCCGTCCGAAACAATTCTGCACATATACAAATCTACCATCCGCCCGTACATTGAATATTGCTGCCATATCTGGTAGGGTGCTCCTGCTATCCACTCCGGTGTCCTCGATGGTGTGATCGATCCCGATTTTGCAGCTAGGATACAGTCGCTTTCTCATCGACGCAGTGTGGCTTCCTTGTGTCTCTTCTACAAATACTTTCACAGCTTCTGCTCCGATGAACTTAGTTCACTGGTGCCATTATATATGAGTTTCCTAAAGCCACAAATTATCAACTAGGTCCCACCCTTTTAATGTGAAACCTATAAATTATAAACACAAATTTTACTCCAGCAGCTTCTTTTCTTGCACTTCCTTCCTGTGGAATTCCTTTCCGCATTCTTGCTTTCCCGACAGCTATAATCTCCAAGAATTTAAATGTAAAGTCAATAGTCATATCCTGTCTCACTAACTTACATGCTCTCTCTCATGCTTTTTTTCTCCGTCCACCCAATTCTCATCAGTATGCTCTTCCTTCTCATACTATCTTCCTGACACCCCTGCAACCTCTCACTCCTTCTCATAACATTCCTCCTATGTAACAGTGGCAGTAAAATGCCTTGTTTGGGGCAACATGATTATAACAAAAATATCTCAAAGATATTTTCATTAAGTATTTTTGAATGTGAATGATAGACATGTTTAAACATTTTGATAGCGTAAATCGTTGCCGAATTTCAAACCATTTGAAAAAATATCAACTCAAATAACCCAACATGTAAATGTGTTTCAGAAGAGTAAATAGAAAAATACTAACAGTTTTGTAATAAGCGCACAGTAACATTTGCATAAGTGTAATAGGTTTGTTAAGAGTTAATTGAAAAGAATTATATGATAAAAATGCTGGAAAAGAAAGATCAGTTCTTTGTACCAGCCCAGGAGGTACCTAACCCTAACCCGCTGTGCCCTATCTTTACAAAAGCCAGATCAGACCAAAAATGATGTATTGCTACCCAGTCCTCATTTCCCAGCCTTGACAGAACTCAAAAGTATTTAGGCGGACTTGTAGACTATGAATTATTTTCGACTATCGGTCAGTTAAGTGTCTCGAAAGAGACGTGACTGAATGGGCAGAATATTATCCCGCATTAGGTTGCCATTACATTCTGTGTCAGACTGGTTGCCAGCCAACGTTATAGAATCCAATCTGTTCTGTTATTTAACCCATAACTGGAAGGAAGAAACAAATTAATACCTTTCCTGAGGGTATTTGCGCGTAAGTGAATGCAAGGAATTCAACTGGAATTCGAACTCGGTTCCCCGATTTCTCGTTCCGAGCCGATATTCACTGCACCACAACGCACATTCTTCAATTTCGACTAAACAGCACCTTTTCCTCAGACGAAACGCCACAAGTCTCTCCCTACTTTATTGCTGTTTTCATAATTTCCAAATATTCAGAGGAAATACATCTTTAGTTTCATTAGTTCAAATTTTTACAACGAAAGATCGTTATGTAACGTAAACTGTAGATGCTCATTCTAATTTCCTTCCTATTCCTTTGATAAGAAAAAGAATTCACTCAGACAATTTTCCCAAGAATTTGTAATTTGTAAAATAGACTTCCGGGGATACTTACCCGATCATTAAATTCTTAATCTCTTGAAACCTAGAATCAACCGTTATCTAGCCTACATATCCTCTGCACTTCTCTGTTTTACATTTTAACATCAACATCAGTAAGTAACCCCCACTACACACTGAGTGGCTTTTGAGTGTTGTATAGATTAAACATTTAAGAAGCAAAAATATTTAAAAAATGAGTAATTATTTTAATAATAACAAAGAATATTTCTTTCTTAGATTTGTCATTACAGAATAATTTCCTGGGTTTTATTTTTATTGAGAAATCTGTATCAAGACTTCACTTAAATAGTCAGAAGAACTTGAGGCAAAGTATGGCTCTGATGGATTTGCAGTGATTATCAGAAAATATTTTCTTGTGAAGTTTTCACAAAAGAAGAACAGCTTGAAATTAGGTTTATTTATCAATCTGGCGACGTAGTTAGCATCGTTCGTATGTATCTAATGATGCCCAAAGGTAAAGCAAGGTCTGATACAGCTTGTTACAAGAATGAGGATTAAGCCAACCTCAAGGTCCAGATCAGTGTTTGCGACCGTAGCCTTTCTTATGAGCAGGTGTTATCAAATGTAGGAGATACTTTGAAGTCAGAATTCTCGTTCTCGTAAATTGTTTAAGAACTAAAGTCTATAGCATGTATTACCATTTTGCACACAGCACGAAGAAAAAAATTAAAATGAACAGAATATAAACTCTTAGTCAGACTTTGACCTAGTTATGCAGATTCCATTTCCCCTGATATATACTACCAAACACCCAGTACCTCAATGATATTTCAGATATTCAATTCAGCAAATAATTGTGTCAGGCGGAAGACTTATTGATGAACCCTTTTGTGTGTGTTTATATATATATATATATATGTGTGTGTGTGTGTGTGTGTGTGTGTTTGTATATGTATATATATATATATATATATATATGTGTATATATATATATATATACATACATATATATATGTATGCGCGTGTGTGTATGTGTGTGTAGAGAGAGAGAGAGAGAGAGAGAAGTGCGAGAAGCCGTGAACGTTTTGTTTAAAGTGTAGATTTATTGATGTTATTATTATTAATGTTACTTGCTTTTTGTATGATATATTAAGTGTCCATTATGGTATTTGTGTTGCTACACGAGTTTCCAGTCCAAAGTTGACTCTCTTCAGGCGAATAAACCTGTGACTTCACATATAGAGATCTGTTTGTTTTTCTGATGGCCAAAATATCGTGTATATATAGATGAGTGCTGAGCAGGGCAGAAAGTCCATATACGTGCGTGTTTGTTGTTGTTATTTTTCCCCCCACTCGCACGTTAATCTCTTCCGTCACATTTTGTTGGCCAGAACATTTTTTCTTACACTGACTTGCGAAATTTTATTTCGTCTTTAGATTTCAAAATTTTTTTCAAAGATTTTAATTAAATACCACTCTACGGGTCATCTATTTTTTTGTTGTTGTTTTTGAAATAGTCTTTTTGTAATGGTTCGCGAAATTTTTTTTTTTTAGCGCGTTTGAATTTAGTGTGTGTGTGTGTGGCTTAGGTTTTCATGTTGTTTTATTGAGGAAAGGCTTGTATTTTTTTTTTATAAATATTTCTTCCTGCTTCATAAGCGTGTCATAATCTACATTTTGGTAGATAGGCATTACTCTGAATTTACCTCAACTACATTCGTGTAAATGTTGGGAAACGTACAATTTCCTGTTATTGGCTAGTTTAATGTTACTTCTGTACAAGGCTATTCTTTTATTCAGACCTTGTGTCGCCTCCACGTATATTTTTGTGCATTCATCGCATTTTAGAGCATAGATTACGCTTTTAGAGTTGCAACACAGATTTGTTTATATTTCAAATGTCGATGTATTTTCGAACTTGAAGTGGTTTCCTTCTATGTTGCATACCCCATATCGTTTTGTTGCATTTTGTATCCCCTATGTTGTCTGTTGCTCGAATTTTTATGAGGTTAGTATGTTTTTTAAATTTTTGAGTTGGCGTTTGCTTTTAATTGTTTTAGTTGTCTTTAAGATTTCTTTTATTTTATTATTTTTGTTGAGTAATATATGTGTCTTTTTTTCTTTGTAAATAATTCTTGGTTGCTTTTATTGTGTGTGGAGACGTATGCAAAAACGTTTTCTCCTTTTTCATGTTTTTTTTTTACTTTTTGAATTCCGGAGAGATTCTAACGGTATTTCTTATGCCAGTTGGAAACCCTTGTTTATTAGTGGAGTGGAGTATCCTCTTATTTGCAGTGTTTTTCCTAGTTTCTCTAGGCCAGGAGTCGGCAACTAATTCAACCCCGCGGGTCGCGGGCCGGACGATGGCCATTCATGAAAAATTAAGGAAAATTACATATGCAGACTCCTGTCAACCTAAATATTTAAAACCAGAATGAAAATAAACATTGAGAAATAAGAAAAACAAAAGAAAATCTAAAATTAAAAAAAAAACACCTAACAAAAATTACTTTTCTTCAAGGTATAGCCCGGCGTTGCTCGGGTGTAATGAAAGCTTTAAAACTAATCCATGGTCCTGAAACTCAGACTCTTTGGACATTGGCACGAAAGACTAAAAAGCAATAATTGTTTCCAGTTAAAGCGAAACCGTAGACTGAAAGAAAAATGAATGGATGTAAGTCAAATTTTGATTTCCTGGTAACGATATCAAATAAGTTTTTTTCGTCGAAACCTGAATTTTGAAGGCTAAATAAGTCCTCTGAGTAAATGGTATCATGGCTGAGACTAAGAACTACAATTATACCTAATTAGAGCCAAACCCGAAGTAAAAACTAAAATAAAAGGGCTGAAGAATATACAGACATACAGGCAGATAAACAGACACACACACAAACATCTTGCCTTTTATATATATATATAATCGATTTTCTGCATTATTGCAAGAACTGCAACCTTGAAACTTCTGAATATCGTTTCTTATGTCTTTGTCTATGAGTGTATCAAATTTGATTAAAATCGGACCACTCCTTCTATAACCCGATTTTTTCGATTATCGATTTTCGATATTTATCGGGGTACCTCGACACAAAATCTAGCTAAAAACACTCACAGACGCTTATAGTACAACTGTGCAAATTTTCAAGAAAATCGGTTCAGCCGTTTCAGAGTTTATAGTTAACGGACACACACACACACACACACACAGACAGACAAAGTTCCATTTATAAATAAGTTTAGATTGCACCACAAACGAACCACACACAAACATCAAACAAAAACAAAACACATATACCCATACATATGTGTACAAATAGTTGCAAACATATACATTTACGTATGATAATATAAGAACATGGCCCATTGAATGATTCCAGCAACTTACATAGGGTAGGTGGCAGGGGTAAGCGATGGGAGGGGTAGCTGCTGGAGGAATGAAATAGAAAGCCGAGTCAACATTATCCCTTTGAAAGTGTCACCGCCTAATGTCTGTCGCCGGTCGGTCGGTCGGTCAAATCGGCTCGCAGAAATGGAGGTGATTGGGGTTTGATTGTGTTTTTGCGGTCATGGTATTCAAATTCGGTTGGGTGGATCAGAAGATAACAGCAGGCCTTTATTGAATTCGAAAGCCTCGTCTCTCATGTTAAAAATAGAATCATTGTTAATCAGGCTTGAGGGCCGGTCAAAATGTTTTCACGGGCCGGATCCAGCCCGCGGGCTGTAGATTGTCGACCCTTGCTCTAGGCGTATTTTACGAAAGGTTTCTTCAGCTACCATGGTGCGAATTCGTCGTGCTAGGGAGAAGGGGATGGATTTTAGACAACTTTTATGGTAGTGACTCTTGAATTGGAGGGATTATTGGGTGTCTGTAGATTTATGGTAAATGTCAGTGATGATGTAATTGTTTTTGTTTTAGGAATAGCATTTCATTATAGCTATATTCTAGTGTGAACTTAATTTTGGGGTGCAAATTTTGGAGTATATTGTGTAGTTTATTTATGTCTCCCCACGTTGATCTCCGAAAGATAAAACAATCATCGATATATCTAATCCATTATTTAGTGAATTCTGTTTTAATGTTTTCTCCGTATTTGTGTCCTATTTGGTTGTATAGGTTTTCTTCTAGATATGATGATGTGTGTGCTGCATATATAGGTGTCATTTTTGTTCCCATCGTAGTACCTGTTGTTTGTACAACTCGTATATATATATATATATATATATATATATATATATATAGTCTAACTTCCCTTGAAATTTGAATACATAGGTGGTTCCTGTATTCATACTGTCTATATGTTTTATGTTTGAACATTCTTCTTCTGTAAAGATACCAAATTGTAATGATTTATGTGTGTGTGTCTGTGTGTGTGTGTGTGTGTGTGTGTGTGTGTCGGTTTGTGCGTGCATGCGTGCGTGCGTGCGTGCGTGCGTGCGACCAAAATATGACCAGATTTAATTGTTTCTTGAAAAAGATTGGAGATCACGATTCATTGAAGATTTGTAATGAAAACAACGAAATTAATTTACGAGAATATTTCATAAAGCAATGACGATGCATCTGGGTTTCGAGGACAGGCAAAAGTGAAATATGTTGAATGCTGTTTTTTCCAGTCAGGAAAATTGTAACTCAGACATTTTCTCCTCTAATTTGTCTAAAAAGCTTTGTAACCACACACACACACACACACACACACACACACACATATATATATATATATAGAAAGAGAGAGAGAGAGACAGATAGGCAGGCAGACAGTGCGTGTGTATTTACCTAACTACGTGTGCGAGCGCGTGTACACACCATATGTACGTAACTGTTTAGATCGGCGCACGATTCGAATTTTCTAAAATAAGTTTAAGGGTATGATCTTATACAAGGTAACTTAAATAAACCTGTAAAGGACACGGATTTATTAGGTTGAGATTCATGCAAGATAGGGAGAAAGAAGATAAAAAGCATTAGACATGAAAAATAGAAAATTCTGAAAGTAAGCGATATGCTATTAATATAAAGCCTACCATCTGTGCGCAGTTTATTAAATATTATACGAAAGATGGTGAACTTTACATAGTTCACCATCTTTCGTATAATATTTAATAAACTGCGCACAGATTCGACTTTTGCTTCAAAATACGCTGAGAATATCTGTATTTATACAATAATTAAAAACTGTTGATTAGCTCCATGACTAATACTATAAACCACATTTCATTTTACCATTTACACTCACAGAAGCTACCAGTTAGTCAAATGGATGGGACAGGGTCGTATTTTATGAATTCGTTCCTATATATTCTATTTAGCATACAATATGGAGCCGCGGTTAACTTTTAAAAATAATATATCAAAACACATGTTTTATTGGCCATTAAATTAATTTCGATTTATATATGGAAGAATTAGAAAGAAAAATACATAATTAGGTGTTACGCTAGTCATGACACTTTAAGGTTTACATATTATACACATAATTTTTTAAAGTCTTCTTTATATGTATATTTGTTCTTTATAATGCAATTTATATCAGAAATAAATTTGCATATAAGAAGTTAAGTCCAGGACTATATAATCTTCTTTCTTAAAACAATGACTGATATGCTGAATACATATGAGGTGGAGGATGAAAAGGTTTTAAACAAACCATTTATTCAAAATATGATCAATCAACAGTTCTTGAAAATATCTTGGTTATTCCGCATCACTTCACACACACACACACACACACACACACACACACACACACACACACACACACACACACAGAGTTATATATACGTTTATTAGGAATTAAAAACGACTAAAAAGGTACTGAGATTAACCTTTTTATTTAATTTTTGCTTATGTTCGTAAAGTCTTTTCTCTTCTGGACACAAAGTGCGTAAGAGGTTTTCGAATATTCTATATGTTAAAGCAATTAGATAATGGCTAAAAAATAACTGAAAGTATTTTGATATTGAGCTTAACCGCAGTATCTTGTCAATCGTCCTTAATCAGACTGGTATAAAAGACTGATTACTGCCCAAATACACAATATATATATATATATATATATATATATATATATATATATATATATATATATATAATTTTATATATCGAGAAGAGTATTGAGGCCAAAATAGGAAAAGTTTACTGGTAACGTGTTTGTCACTTCAGAATTTCGTTGGACTGCATTTGTTACGTTGGTACGACAGCACATGCGCGAAAAAGAGTGTTATTGGAAAATTTAAAATGTTTATTTTATATGTAGCCGAATATATTTAGAGTCTTTCTCTGATATACAAAAAAGTTCTAAAAATTCCCGACATCCCTCTATCGTTCGCTTGTGCAGTAGTACCAACAGAATAAATTTAGTTCTATGAACTCCTGAGGTACGCAACGCTTCACAATCTTACAATATGTTATAGCATTTACCCATATATATATATATATATATATATATATATATATATATATATATATATATGGTAATGTTTTTAATATAATTTAATAATAAAGACATACTTTACTGCAACACAAAACCCGTAGTGTTTTGGTACCATCTCATTAGCACCTCGTCAAGCAGTGAAATATTTTTTACTGTTTGGAATCTATTAGATATAGAAGCGTAAAAAACAACACACTTATTACTAAATCCTGATATTAAAGGTGGGGAAGTTTTGTTTCTGTGAAAATCAGGTCAAGATGTATATGAGAAACTTGATTGTAAGCGTAAATGGAGATAGAAACATAAATAGCTTCAGACCCAGACATTTTCTATGGCATTGATTAAATAAATTGAATGATTAATATGTAGCATTTAGCAAGTTTGAAATGTTATCACGTGTCCTCGTGAAACGGTTACAGGATTTTCTTTAAGTTATTATTCAACTTAAAAGACAAGAGACAGAGATAGGAAAGTTTTTTTTAATATACTGCACGTCAAACATATGTAGTTGACTTAGTGGGTGATCTATCCGTTAAGCCGAAATAAATTAATTATCAGAAGATGAGAGACTCAATATATAATAAAGGTCTAGTTTTATTATATTTGGAAAAAATAACTATAATTTAGGCTTTATTTTAGACGATGATGACAAATAGAAGTAAGTTCATTACGTTTACTGGGTAAGTTTAGTTTGGGGAATTTGATAATTTGTAATTTTTCTTGTAAGCATAGAAAACGTGGCTCATGTAAAAATTTACAAGTTCTGTTTTTTTTTTTAATATTTTCCATTGTACAGTAGGGGTTTTATTGGCATCTTTTAATCACCAATACCAAGTAGAAAGTGATGTGTTATTGCGGTAAAATATTGGTGAGTTTTAAAATTATTCTTGGTACAACCTGTATAATATTTTTATTACTGTGGGATTTTCTGCGGTGAAAATAGAGCATAGGTAGTCAGCAAGTCATTCATTTGCTAATGGACACTTAATAGGTTTTCGGCAGTTGCATTTATTGTTTTTGTTATCGTTAATTGTTTAGGATGTTGTTGATTGTTTAAGTTATTATATGTGCTTAAAATTCTATTATTATATCTTCTGATGAACTTCTCGAGGTTACTACTACAGATATATCTCAATTTCAGAGTGTTCCTGTTCAGAATTTTGCAAAGGGTGTTATTTTTAGGGAAGTATTTTTCAACTAATTTTAGGAATTTATGCCATTACTTAGTACTCATCATTTGGTTCAATGGGTATACGAAACCATATTTCCTTTTCTATTTTTATTGTTGTTGTTGTTATAATTATGTTTGTTGTATTTCCGATCAGGGTATTTATAGCCGCGGTTTTTAAGGGCATTGTCATAGAATTTGCTATGTTTGTAAAAGATGTTTTCAATTGAAGAATTGTTACTAATTCTGTTTTCTATAGTGAAGGGTATATGCTTGATGATTGATCGAGGGTAGTTAGATTTAGGGTTAATGTGTATAGGATTAGCGTTAGTTTTTTAAGTAGGAAGAGTAAGTGTCATCGAATGAAGTGTTACATCTAGGAAGTCAAATTTTAAACTAATTTTATAGTCACCTTAAGTTTAAGATTCTTCGGTTCCCTATGTATTAATTTTCTAATTCAACTGGCTTTAACATTAGTGGAATTTTTACCACCATTAGACCATCATCTCTCTATAACCCTATATCTTCAATATTTATATCGTTATATGGAGTCAGGTTGTACGGAATAAATAGACCAACAAGATGTGAAGACTCAGCGTAATCTAGTGATCTCATAGTGAGGTCAAATAGGTCCTCACATTTGTTTTGTTCCGCTGTTCAGTTTTGTGGATGAGTACGGATCGTTTTGCACTCATGATTATTATTCGTTCCTCGTTAGATCAGAAAACTCCATAACGAATTCTAATGCCAAAGTGAATAAGTCTTTTGAAATAGAAGAGTAATAATCAACAATGTCAAACTAGATAAACGAACAATTGGTCACTGATTTTTAAATTATCTGTAATGTATTTACTTGTTTCATTTATGTCTCCAACTAAAATGCTACAGTTGTTGTCTACTGGTTTGTAATTTGTTTGGTTAGTTTGTATTTATTAATGAAATATAGTTGCTAGAAGTTGTTTTATAGTAATTGTCTGTTTAGTCAGAAAATACAAAGACTTTTTCAGATGGTTCAAATTCCTTCATAATAGCATCTAGATATTTCTGGAAGTGGTTTCTTGCGCGTGAAATTTGATAATATTTATAATTTCAAATAAATTATTTTCAAAACCTAACGGCTTTTCAATAAAAGTTGTGGCTTTTAAGCTTTTAAAGCCGTGGGTATCTGTATCCTTTGAAGGTTCACGAAACTGAAGGAAGAAATGGGCTTTTCATCTCATCCTTTCTGTTAGGTCTTCAGTACTGTGAACAAGTTGCGCTAAATAATCCCGTTCGTTTGCAGTTTGGATGTTGTTAAGTGAGATGGTATAACTTTTTTTCCCTTGTTGCATGAGAAATAAGTAAATGAGCAGAGTGTAATACGAGCTAAATATCTATATATATGCTTTACTAAGTATCGAGCACTCTTAATAAAGTAAATCACTACAAATAGTAGAGTGCTAAATTATTAGTTGGTACTACTTCTAATAACAAAAAATTACAAAAAAAAACAAAAACGAATGTAATCTATTACATTCGTAATTTAGTTGAAGACATGCACGTAAAAAGTAAATGCTTTACAGATAAATTAAAAATCAGTGATAGAGTTAGTAAACTCTGCAATGTGGAGTCCTACATCACCATTAAAAATCATAAACCAGATTACAAGATTAACTGCCGCAGGATTAGCAATCCCACACGACATGAAATCGGCAAAATCAACAAAACAATTCTCGACAAAATCAATTTCCAAATAAAAACAGGACTCGGATTAACTCAACAGATTAACACCAATGATGTCACCTACTGGTTTAACCGAATCAATAATAAGACCAACTGTTCGTTTATCCAGTTTGACATCGTTGATTATTACTCTTCTATTTCCAAAGACTTATTCACTTTGGCATTAGAATTCGTCATGGAGTTTTCTGATGTAACTAACGAGGAACGGATAATAATCATGAGTGCAAAACGATCCGTACTCATCCACAAAAATGAACAGTGAAAAAATAAATAAATAAATAAATAAACATGAGAACCTATTCACCATGGAATCTCTAGACTCCACTGAGCCCTCACATTCTGTAGATCTATTTATAATCTACAACCTGACCACATTTAACGATGTAAATATTGAAGATATAGGGTTATACAGGGATAGTGGTCTTATGGCGGTAAAAATTCCACTAATGTTAAAGCCAGTAGAATTAGAAAATTAATACATAGGGAACTGAAGAATTTTAAACTTAAGTTGACGATAAAACTAGTTTAAAATTTGACTTCCTAGATGTAACACTTGATCTAGTCGATGACACTTACTCTTCCTACTTAAAAAAAACTAACGCTAATCCTATCTACATCCACACTAAATCTAACCACACTTGATCAATCATCAAGCATGTACCCTTCTCTTTTCAATATAGAATTAGTAACAATTCTTCTAATGAAAACATCTTTTACAAACAGCAAATTCTATGACAATGCCCTTAAAACAGCGGCTATAAATGCTTTGATCTGAAATACAACAAACATAATTATAACAACAACAACAATAAAAATAGAAAAGGAAATATGGTTTCGTATACAACCCCATTGAACCAAATGATAAGTACTAAGTAATGGCATAAATTTCTAAAATTAGTTGAAAAACACTTCCCTAAAAATAACAATCTTAGCAAAATTTTTAACAGAAATATTCTGAAATTGAGATATATCTGTAGTAGTAATCTCGAGAAGTTCATCAGAAGACATAATAATAAAGTTTTAGGCAGATATAACAAACTAAACAATCAACAGCACCCTAAAAATTAATGATCACAATAAAAATAAATGCAATTGCCAAAAACCTATTGAGTGTCCATTAGTAAATAGATATCTAATTGACTCTATAGTCTATCTATGCTCTATTTCCGTCATAGAAAATCCACAGTAATAAAAATATTATATAGGTTGTAGCAAGAATATTTTAAAAACTCGCCATTATTTTTACACCCTATCTTTTAATAATAAAACTTACCCCAGTAGCACATCACTTTTTATTTAGTATTGGTAATTAAAAGATGCCAATAAACCCCTACCGTAAAATGGAAAATATTAAAAAAAGAACATAAGTTGTAAATCTTTACATGAGCTAAGTTTTCGATGTTTACTAGAAAAGTTTCAAATTCTCAAATTCTCAAAAACAAACTTAACGAACTTACTTCTATTTATCATCATCGTCTAAAATATATAATAAAGTATAGTTAATTTTTCCCAATATAATATAACTTGACTTCTATAAACTATCCCTTAGCATATATTGATTGATTCTCCCATTGTCTGATAATTAATATGTTTCGGCATAACGGATAGATCACTCACTAAGTCAACTACATATGTTTGACGTGCAATGTATTCTAAAAAAAAGAATTAAAAAAAAAAATCCCGTCTTTGTTTCTTGTTCACGACTTTAAGTTGAATAATAACTTAAAGAAAATCCTGTAATCTTTTCACGATGACGCACAATAACTTTTCAGAGTTGCTAAATGCCACACATGTATCATTCAATTTACTTCATCACTGGCATGGAAAATGTCTGGATCTGAAGTCATTTTAAGTCTCTATCTCCATTTACTCTTACAATTAAATTTTTCATATACATCATGACCTAATTTTCTATTGGTTCCTTGATACAAACCCTTTGAAAATCCCCCACCTTAAATGTGTTGTTTTTAAACTTCTATATATAATGATTTTTAACAGAAAAATATTTCATTGCTTGACGAGGTGCTAATAAGGTAGTACCGTAACACAACGGCTCTTGTGTGGCACCTAAGATTTTATTATAAACTTATATTAAAAATAATAATATTAATAATAATATTGATAATACTTTACTAGGTATCGTGCACTCTTAATAAAGTAAATCACTACAAAGAGTAGACTGCCAGACCTTTAGTATGGCTACTTAATATATATATATATATATATATATATATATATATGTATGTATGTGTGTGTGTGTGTGTGTGTGTGTGTGTGCGTGTGTGTGTGTGTGTGTTGCCATAGAGATTGAAGAAACAACTCAATAATAAATTTGAAAAAGATTCTGCACTTTTGCGATTAGCATACTTAAACCAACGGTTGGTTTCCGTAGCATACTGTCTGTGTTTTCTTTCTTTTTTTTTATCTATAACATTTTACTTTTTGACATTTTCTACCTTCGACGGTCATGTTATGCGAATAAAACTTACCCGTCTCTAAGATACACCCTGGTGACCCTACCCCGTTCTACACACGTCGTCTTTTTTTTTTTAACTGACATCTGCGCGTGTTAAGCTAAGTGGGCCCTCGCCCCTTTTTACTGTAAAACTTTTTCATTTTTATATTCTCTTCATCCCTATATTTTTGTTTTGTTTGGTTCTTTTCTCATGGATTTTTTCTCTCTCATTTCTTTCAGATACATATTGTATGTATTTGTGTATAAGTCGAATTTTAATGCCGCGCACTACGGATCGGCAGGAAAGGAACTGTTAGCATCAAAATAATCCACCAATTATTATCAGTAAACGATGGAAACAAGAGTTATACAAATTAACAATGACAAAGTTTAATATTGACTGCAGCTGATGTAGCTCACTACACAAGTCTGAAAACAGTCGAATGTTGTATTCTTGTATTGTTCAAATTATCTGATCATTATGGCGCTTTGTATAATTTCAGCAGAAAGGAACCGTTGTTAAAGTTGTATTTACCTTGAATTCAATCTCATCTTTCAACAAAAACAATTTATTTTGATAGTTTGCGCTTTGGTTTCGCCTTAAAGAACTTACAGTCGTGCTTCTGGAAAGGTGCTTTATATAAAAGGAAATATAATGCTTTCTTGTTCGACTTTGCTATTGGACTGTGTTAGAGAACTAGGATTGACTTTGGACAGCGGCATATCATTTAGGAAACATTTGCCCCAATTATCGGCCGATATAGCTGTCTGTTTTCCCTACAGTATCGACACTATATAATGTGAAATGTAGGATTATGTTAGAAAAATTAAATTAATTAAATTAAATGCTGCTCTTCTCCCAAAGAAGATAATATTGTATAATGTGGGATCGGAAGTGAATTGTCTACTTTGAATTGCTTTTTTAAATTTTAATTGCTTTTTTTAATTTTAATCATACCATTCCATGCATAGCGATAATACTACTAAGACGCAAGGAGGTTACCGAGAGTGAAAAACAAAAACCTACGACGTTAACGAAGAGAAAAAAACTGGATTCAATGAGACAGAAGACAACGATTGACGTTGCATTTACATTTTTTAATATCACAGATGGCATCGAAGTAAGAAACTGGAAGGGAGAAAAGAAACTATAAGAATAGAACATACACTTAAATTTAGCGATATCGAGAGTAAATTGATGAAACTTAATTACTATTCTAGTAGTACGTTTAAATTCTTGCGGTTGAGATTGAACAGGTGAAGAGGCTCATCCCTTGTTCCCTGTTTAGGACGTGGTTTCCGGCTTTCTCTTTTCCAATCTATTCACTCTTACGTAACCCCTTGCACACCAGTGGCCTTATCGCCTTGCTCGAGGTGATATGATTAAAAAAAAAACAAAAAACAAAAGAAGGAAGATCGTCATAATAATTGCCATGAAAATATTCATAGAAAAACTCAGAGAAGCCACATCATTACTGTCGGAAATCCCTGAAGTCTGCTGTCAGGTCATGAACCATATTATTACAGATCCCTTTTAGATTTTATCCAAAATTTTGAGTTATATATCAGGTGCACTATAGTAAACATGGCAACATTATTCAATGTACAGATGAATAATACATGTAAAAACTTCCAAGATGTATTCTGGCGAGAAAGATTTTTTGATATGAAAATTGATTCAATATATTCATTTTATTTCATGTCAATGGAAAACGGGAAACCAAGAAAGTGCAATGAGTAGCTGACATGGAGGTTAGCTTTAATCATGCTGATCAAAGTAAAAATAGTTCTTTATTCTGACTAAAACATAGTAGTTTCGTTTTGGAGAAATAAAAAATTACGAACTATTTCTTGTCCCAGTTAATAACTGATTGGATGCTATTTTCGATATTAACTGCTAGTTTTACTTTATCGGACCTATCAGACTTATTAAACCAAAGGCGCAAATAGTAGTGTCATCAGCATAAATACCAAGTTGGAAACTGATAATATCGAGGAGGTCGTTGATGAAGATACACAACAACGTTAGTCCAAGAATAGAGGGAGCTCATTATTACTGTGAAAGTGTCTACGATTTGTTAGAAAAAAGTTTAGATGAAGTCAAATATTCAGAAGAGGGACAGCATGTTAAACTCTATTAAACGCCTTCGAGATATCTAACACCATAGCCCGAGCCTTCTCACTGTTCTTTTTTTAAAGCATTATAGACAAATTCATAATAACCGTTGACATATCGGCGGTTGACCGAGAGAATCAAAAGCCATATTGTTTATTTGAGTTAAATTGAACCTCTATTATTTAATCAAAAAAAGGTAAGAGACTAACAGGACGACAATTTGAAGGATCAGACGGTTCATCAGAGTTCTTAAAGATAGGAACTACAGAAAAGTATTTTAAACAAGATGGAAAAAAGAAGCAGCATGGCATTTTTTGTAGAGTTTAGACAGAACAAAAGTAATTTCAGCAGCACATTCTCTTAGGATAATAACGTGTTTTGTTGACGCCATTGCTGTTAATTATCTAACTTTTTACTTCATCTTTGCTCACAATTGCTTAATTTTGGATATGCTTATCTACTTTTGCCAGTCAATGCTGAGAAATTGATGCGAAAAGATTGAATTAAATTTTACCACCTCAAACTAATGACTGATACTAAATCAAATGGGAGTAGGGGATGCACCTGCGAGCAACATTCGCTACACCCCTTCTCCCAATTGGTCTTTTAGTCCTCATGTATACGAGTGAGCTTACATTTGGACCTTTGGTCTATGGCAGACCCAAGTAGTTGTGTGGCTTGATTTCTATATGAACGAGAACCATCCACTCGGAGTATCGTGCCTGAATCTTTCTTGGGTTATATGTCCTCTTATTAAGTGTACTGGAGTTAACCATTTTCTGGGTTTAGTGTGATCCGCCTGATAATCTGGTTTCCGAAACTTCGAGTAACTTCCAATAAGGCTGTCATATCCTAATATAGAGTTTATAATACCACCATTTTGCGAATGGTTTCTGGATCGTACAGTAGTCTCCTGTTGGGTCTTTCAATGCCATGATGATGGGTACTACAACGGCAGTATCTCTGGGTGAGTCAACCCAGGTTACTTTCTAGAAGTGGAACTTTATTTTCTTCATTCTAAATCTGGTCTCCTGTTCCTGTCTCAAACGTGTATCAATGTCTCAATCCCATTGCAAGAGGTCACAATCCCTGGTTACTCACTCATTATAACAAAATATGACCTCCTAAATAGCCACGGTCACGGGCTTGTTGCGTACATCAAGTACAAGTTTATCTGCGACAGGGATAGAAAAAACGAGGACCCTATATGAGTTTCCGCGTGGTAGCACATTCATCTTTGCTCTGTTTCATCTTCAGGATGAAGGGTCAGTAATCTTTGATCAAATATCCAAAAAGATTGACAATATCCTCACTGAATTTTCCCTGGTCAACTTTCACATATGTGGTAACTTCGGTGTTCAGTGGTTATTTCACTCTAACAAAATCTATGAGGGGGTAGATATTGCAGAGACTTCTCCATCGCTTATGATCTGATCCAGATCATTGAAGAACCCACCTAAGTCCCGGATGCGACGATACAGCAGGCGAACCTCCACGAACTTTTTCTAACATCCTGGTCTGACATAGGCACAGCAAAAATTTTACCTACATTGCTACGTCTGATTATTTCCTAATCAGTGTTCAGACTGACTTCAAACTAATGAAATCCCATGATTTATCGTTCCATATAACGTTTTTTTGCTATGAGAAGACAGGCTGAGACAGCTTTCGGTTTTTATGGCGGAAGCTCCTCTTCAAACCTTCTTTAAACATGCTGCTTCTAAATCTGCCGCCATAATCTCCGAATAGATTCTTTCTGGAATGGAATGTTTTATTATACCCGATGGCTATGGAATAACTGGTTGAGTTTTCTTTATTACAAAACCATTCCTAACAGGTAGATCACTGAAAGTAGTTATTAACGGCCAATGTTTCAATGTCCTGGCAGTCAACGTATGTGTCTCCCAGGCTTCACTTATTCGACTAACCCTTCCTTCTGATTTACATAAATAATCTACCGAAAAATATAATCCGATTTTTGTAAAAAAATCTATACTGATAATACGACGATATACGGGCAAAACTTCAAATGTCAACCAACAGAAATTAGGAGCTGACCTCTCTTCCGATCTAATACCAATTTCATATTAAGAAAAAACTGGCTGGTGACATTCATTGCCTTCAAAATCAAACTGGTTACCTTCCATCACCGCCGATCAAACCCAGAACTACCACCTGTCGAGAATTCCCGTGCTTTGAGAGGATATTGAGTCGTAAAATCAAGTTAAATCTCTACATACGATCCCTCGCTAAAGATACAGGTAAACTCATCGACCCTCTATACCACTTCAGTATGTAACTGAGCCCTCCTACTACCTTTATAAGAGCCAGATCAGGCAGAAAAGGTAATGCTGTTATCATTTCTGGGCAGGAACAGCCTAGTCCTCATATTTCTGTCTTGACAGAATTCAAAAGCGTCTCCGATGTATTGCTGGAGAAGAATTATTTTCCAGAAATTAACCTCACTCCCACAGACGGAATGTAGCTAATTTCTCACTCCCCCATCTACCATGGAAAGTGTTAGGACCAACTGCATTCCCTGGTTCCACCAGGTTTGACCTTCCCGGTTAGAACACGCCATGCCACTTCGTAGTAGCAAAGCACACACACTCCCTCTGTATTCTATCAGCAACAAGTAAGTTCAGAGATTGTATCAGAGATACTAATTACTTTGATCTTCCTTCTTAATAATAATATGAACATTTTGATGGAAAAAGTTCGTTTTTATTAAGTTTTGTTCTTAAAAAGTTCGTTTTTATTAGCCTTTTGTTATTCATACTGTTGTTCTTTTAGCGATTTATTGGAGGTACCTAAAAGCGTTTTGCCTCAAGCCGGGACTGAAACCCGACTGATCAGACAGCTGATTCACCCACCAAGCCATCAGCGCAACGTCAGAGAAAGGCTAATTCCATAGCATGTAATGCATTTTACGAAATGTAAACAATGCCATGAGCGAGAGTGTTCTATTTCATAACCATTTCGAACGGGCGTTCAACACCGTAACCAGATAACATATATATATATAGTGTATCAAGGCAGCAAATAATTTTCTAAACATATATTGTTAAATATAACAGACAATAAATGTTTGTCATGTTTAATCATGAGCCGTTCTAAACATCGTATTTTGGCTTTAATTTCAGTTTAATATAAAGACAAAAACTGTCCAGGATTTAGACATTTTTTTATTGTCATGTTGACTCTGCTTTCGAAAATCTGCTTCGAAAAAAAAAAAAGGAAAGAAAAAAACCCAATAAAACTCTGATATAATTTTATTTGATAAACTTTTAATTGCTTGAATATATCATAAAAATTAAGGACATTATAGTCTGAAGAAAAAAGTTATTTTCGATTACTAATGAAATTTTAAAAGAATTTTCATTTTTTAATTATAATAATATATAAAGTTTCAAAAATATTTTTAAAATACTTTAAAGATTTATTGTGGTTAGATTTTTAAGTTAATAATTGAAAATTGCCTATCGAAAATTAAAAATGTAATACAAATCGTTTTGTCGTCATAATTTTAAAATAATTCAAATATTTTTGGTGTGAGTGTATTTGAAGTTTTCGTTGTATGGTAATTTCTATGTGCAAATTAAAAGGTCAGAGTTTCCTCTCCTTACCCGAAAAAAAAAATGTGTATCAATTTGTCGCTTGTGAACGCCATACACTTTTATCTTATCAATCAACAACCTGTCAACACGTTTTGATAATAAGCGGATAGGTTTTTTGACCTATCCGCCTATTATCAAAACGTGTTGACAGGTTGTTGATTGATAAGATAAAAGTGTAAAAGTGTTCAACTCTGTGATTAAGAAATAGTTTTATTCTAAATTTCACGCTATAAATAAGTAATACTTGTATAAATCAAATTAAATTAGCATAAAATTTGATAATTTTCCAAAAATTAACGTGTCACAGATGTATATTTTATTTTTGCAAGATTTTTAAAGCCGTGAATTAACTTTTGTTTACAAATGTGTCGATCGCTTAAACAGGTCTGTCTGCGGATGGTTTACACACACACACACACACACACACACACACACACACACACATATATATATATATATATATATATATATATATATAACTAGTAATGCTTTAATTATAAGTGTTTATAATAAAATCATATTTTACTGCAACACAAGGGCTAGGGACAATGGTTTCATGGTTGTTAAAAGTTTCACTAAAATTAAAGCTAATTGAATTAGGAAATTGATACATATGGAACTACATCTAAATCTAATCACCCCTATAAATCATCAAAAACATACACTCGTTTATTGAAAACAATAATAACTCCTCTACTGAAGATGTCTTTTATAAACACAGCAGTTTTTTTTTTACACTACCCTCAAATACAGTGGCTACAAATGCCCTGACATTAATTACTACAAACACAATAATAATAACAATAACAGTAGAAATAGAAAAATCATTTGGTATACGTTCCCATTTAACCAAATGGTTAGTACTAAGTTAGGGCATAAATTCCTCAAATTAGTTGAGAAACACTTCCCTAGAAATAACCCCCTTAGCAACACTTTTAACAGAGATACTCTTAAATTAAATTATAGCTGTATGGATAACCTTGAAAATATCATGAAAAACATGATAAAAGAATTTTAAATCAATCTAACAAACTAAGTAATCAACACCAACATCATGAAAGATAATAACACCAATACTGCGACCCGTTACAACATAGACCAATTGGTGACTTCTCCTGATTCGCAGTTTCGAATCCTGCTGAATAACACACAGTTTCCGGTAGAAATGCATATATAAATATATTGTTTAATTAAAAACAGAATATCTACTCATGTACGAGTATCGATTAAAAATAATGTTCAAACAAATAAATTGTGTGTGCATGGGTATAAATGTAAAACGATATTCAAGCCACATAAACTGTATATCTAAATGGTGTCACTTAAAAAAATAACTTACTTTAAATGTATATCTGTTTTATTCGCCAATCGTATCAATATATACCTGAAGTGTATTGCTAAACTTGCTTATATATCAATACCTGAAATTCATTGCTATATCTTTAAATTTCATTTAAAGTACCTCTACTTGGTAAGTAAGTCATGTGGAGTGCGGCAAGCGGAATTCATTAACGATCGTTTTCAAATAGACATTTTGATTAACTTATTGCCTATCTACTTTGAGTTGCTTGTGTGAAGACCCCGGTCGACCCTCCAAGGAGTTGTAAAAGCCTTTGATATACAATCCCTATGATTTATAGTAAAATTAAGTTGGGAGAAAAAAAATTAACGTTTGAAAGTAAACGGAAGGAAGACTGAAGACTGGAAGAAGGATTTATTATAGAGTCATCTGTCGATTATAAGATTCTAACTTGCTCTGTAAGTTAGAATCTTACACTCTTCTTGTGTAAGCAACAACTTCTAAGACGAAACGGTCTTAAAATTTGTTGTTTACACACGAAGATTGATTTTTAAATTGTCGACAGGATTTTACAATAATGATGAAAGATGTTCTAAACATATTCGGATGATAATTCTAAGTCATTTTCTTATCGAGATGAGAGCGTGAGCTAAAAAATCTTTCAAATGAGAAATTATCAGACATAAAAGTTAAAATATTGTAGCTTGTTTAGCTTTAGAAAGAAGATTTATTTTCTTCAGTCAGTTCTTATTCTCAAAGAATCCAATTGATGAAATATGTGAATAGCTGTAACGAAAGATAAAGCAATTTATTAACGTTTTTAGCCGAACGATGTACTATTATTACAGTCAAAGTTTGCTTTAATTTCAGTTACAGGAAAATGTATTAAAAACAGTTTCATTTTGTTATTGTGTTCGTCATAATAGTAGAAAAGCAAGTCGTTGTTCCCTCCGTTATTCAGCATGTTGGATGAAGAGGGAATCAGAGGTCGAACATATTGGCTGGTTGACTCTGACCTCATGAAAAACCTTGAAAGACTAAAACTAAAATGACGAGTTTACACGTCACTTTGTACATGTGTTCCTTGACCAGTAACTAATTCTCTCCCATTTCGTCAAAATCCGAAGTGAGCTACATTTAATAAATATCTCTGTTTCGTTGGTACATATGTGAGTTTGCATCGATATATGTCTATAGATGTGCGTGTGCGTATGTGTATGTGTGTGTATATGTGTGTGTTTCTGCATGTACGTTTTGTTTGGGGTAGACAAATCTCGAGTGCAAGTTAGTGCTTTCCTCCTAAAACGAATTCGGTTCTCAATATACGTGTGTGCATAGAAGCTTAGCAGAAAAATATTTAATGCAAAATTTTATAAATATTTTGAAGAGCTGAAAAAGAAGTAGGAAATTAAGAATTAAAAAACGAAAAAATTAAAAATGAAAGAAAAATGTTTTTGTTGGAAGTTGCGAAATATAAAAGAAGCGTCAAGCGGCGCTGAGAGCGACTAAACGTCTCAGAGGAAATCAGGCGTTTTTTTTTCTTAAGAAAAGTCTTTTGAAATAAGTCATTAAGTGTCTTTTGAAATGAAATTAACCTTTTACCGACTCTACTATCCGTCTTTGACATATCGCAAACGCATATATATATATATATATATATATATATATATATATATATATATATATATATGCGCATATTTGAATATATATATACGTGTGGGTATGGATTAAATACATACACACGCACGTGCGCGAACACACACACACCTATAAAGAGAGACAGAGAATGACAAATATACGCCAGCGTGTGTCAAAATAATTGTACGATTAGTAAATTTTAGCCATTTTATATTTTTAGTGTTAGTTAAGCACCGTATGCTAGAAAAAGAACAACGCAATTCAACCCATCAAAGATTTGAAAACGGCATGCTGTACTGCTTGGCATTCATGCCGAAAGCTCCAATACAAATATTTCAGAGTATTTGTGTGTCAATCTATGGACTGCAAAGAATTCAGAAAGAGTTGGCTGAGATTAATGCTGATTACGAAGGTGTTTCGAGTAATCACAAATGATGCGTCCATTCATCCTCAGACTCAACACGGAAGCTTACATCAAGTACCTTGAGGAGGTAGTGCAGCTCTTGATTAAGAGAATGGCTACTTGAAGACTCTATTTTTTGCAACAGGACTCTGCACCATAACACACAAGCAGAAGAACTCAGTCATGGCTGTCAGACAATTTCTGCAAGCATCATTACATCTGGCAACCTAACTACCCAGACTGTAACCCCCTTGATTATTATGTGTGGAGATCAGTTGAGTGAGTGACCAAAATATTCTTTGTAACAAAGATGAGCTGAAGGCTAGAAGTATAGTAGCATTTACCAACTTAAACAAAGAGAAAGTCCAGAAGAGATGCAAGAGATTCCGAAGTCATCTGGAGGTCATGGTTGAAGCCAATGGCGGTTTTATTGATTAAATTTATTCTTTATTATGCATGGTTGTATGTGAATGGAAATATAAATGAGTGAATATACATATATGAGTGACTAACTATCACTATTATAATGACAACTTTAAAATTATCTCCCTTTTTCTTCATATCTTTCTCTTTCTGTAATTAACCTCTTATAACTTCTATTCTTGATAATAATAACAATAATATTATGAAAAAGAGGAAGAAGAAAAAGAAAGATAAATAATGAAGGGGAAGAAGGCTGAAATAATAATAATATTAACAATAAAATTGATATCAGCCCATTATGTCGTGTATGTAGAGAATACACAGAGACAACTTACCACATGATTAGTGTATACGATCGATTGGCATGAACTGATACCGATACAGCAATGGTTGATATGCAATGAGTTATATGCTTCGTGTTTGACCTCCTTCACGGAATGAAGGAATGTAAACCACCACAAATTGTGCAAAATGCAAATGGCAGAGCCCATTGGAATATCATTAGGGAATCTGACAAAATATAGAGCCTAATCAACCTGCCGACTATCGTAAAATCATGTTAAAAAGACACACCTTTTGAGACATGTCACCGCTTCAGGTGTCAAAAATAAACTCTTGAAGAACTAAGCAACTAGAAGCATCTTGAGATAAAACTTAGCAGAATATCGTATATCTAAAGAATGTCACTACCTCTAGTCATTGGAAAACTTGGCATAAATGATACAAACATATATGTAACCCAAATTCCTTGCATTAAAACTTAATTACAAAAGCATAGCACAGATGAATTCTTCATATATCTGACGCAAATTTATCTCTATGTAAATAAAGGGAGTTTGAAAACATAGAAATATTTTATGAATTGACTTTCAATGATTTCTTGAAAATTTATGAAAAATGATAAAATTCCAAATTCTATTTCTTTTCTTCTGCTCCTTTCGGAAAATTATTATTATTATTTGCTTCTGTTGAACAGAAAGTTTAAATATTGTTACTTGTTTAGCTTTAGAAAGAAGATTCATTTTTTCTGTTGCATACACCAGACAGCTAAGATCAGAAATGGCTTCATGACATTTTCCATTGATTAAAAAGAAGCTAATATCATACACATTTAAGTCGATAAAGCTCTTTATATTGTATAATCCGTACTTGTGAGTTCAAATGTTTGTATTTTTTTAAGGCATTGGTCACACAGAATCCTTTCAGTGAGTCTATCAGAACCTTTTTCAATCAACTCGAGGGCTCCAACTGGAATTATTGATGTCCTAATGTGCCACATCATCATCATCATCATCATTTTTGGTAGGTTTTCTTAATTCAAATAAAAATATTAATATAAAGAATCAGAAATCATTTCAAAATAATTCAGTTTTTGACAAGAAAACATATGACTGATATGTACAGGAAAATTTTACATAATCTTTTTATTTTATGTAGAATGCATTATTTACTCAAGTTATTTTAAATGAGATTAAAGACGAACAAAATTACACGTATTTCTATTTATCAATCTGTCTATCTTGAGCGTAGGGGAAATTTAAAATTCCAATTTTGAAGCAGTTTGCCATTTCTCAATAAGAACCAACAAAAAAATATACTTTTAAAATCTACAATACCAACAGAAGTTAAATTTCTCAATTTGTTTGTCATTCTACCTTGATTCAGTTAAAAAAAAATTCGTTTCATTCCTGTACAAGTTTTTTAATGTTTCGATTTCAAATTATTATTTTCTATTTCTGTAAATTAATGTTTAATTTAAAATGTAAAAATGAAATTTTATTTATTTATTTATTTATAAATTTAAATGTAAAATATTGCCTAGCGTTCTATCCCCCCACCCCGTTTCTTTGTGTCTCAACTAAAAGGGGCTTGGAAGTTTTCCAACAATAATTGAAAAAAGGTTTGTCTTTGAGAATTTGCGGCAAGTCAAAGATAATTTTCCAACTTTTCGTCTACTGGAAACGAAATGCTAATCTGGGGGATTGACATATTTTCCTTTACAGAACCAGTTATTTGAACCTATACTAAGTATATACTTAATATTTATATTCTTTCTTCTACCCCCATTTTCTTTTTTGCGGGATGTTAGCAACCCGGTAGAATAAAAAAATTAAACCTACAAAGGGTGGAGGAACTCTAAGGAAATCAACTGACAGCTAACTACAGGTGGTGTCTCAATAAATCACCGTGAAGAAGGCAACAGGATACCACTCCTCTATCTATCTATCTATCTATCTATCTATCTATCTATCTATCTATCCTGCGTATAATCATGGCTTTACAACACAAAAATATGAAACCAAACGGCGTGAAGGGGTTGCTTCCAAAAGAAGTAACTCCTCGCCCTGTAAGGACCAACATGGGCAGCATGTGTCACCTGACCGCCATCCGGCGACTGTTAGCTCCAACGGCGTAAAGGGGACGCTTTTTCTTAAAATTTGTCCCTCGCCCGAGAAGGAAATACATGAGCAACAGGTGTCTCTGGACCGTTACCCTGCGCTTGTGCGCAACATAGAAAGAATTACCTTAGGGACATGGATCATCAGGACGCTCAACAACTGTGGATAGCTAGAGAATGTCAAGCAAGAGATGAACAGACTAAACATCAATATTCTGGGAATATGTGAAACCAGATGGTCAAACAATGGAGACTTCAGCAGCGACAAACATAGGATAATATACGCAGGGGGAAAAATAACGAAAACGGAGTCGGCTTAATACTGGACAAAGAAATGCGTTCTAGGATACTCTCTGAAAGAGTTCTCTTGGTCAAACTGAAAGGGAGACAGTTCAACATAGCAACTGTAGTTGTATATGCATCAATAGCACAATGCACTGAGGAAGAAATAGAATCTTTTTACTCCAGTCTAGACAATGCCGTGGCTGAATGTAAAAGCCAAGAAATTACAATCATCATGGGAGATTTGAATGCAAGGAGAGGGAAGGTATAACAACTGGCAACTTTGGATTAGGAATCCGCAACGAACGAGGAGAAAAATGGGTTCAATGTTGCACAGCAAATAACCATGTAATAACTAACAGCTGGTTTCCATAACACCCACGACGTCTATGAACATGAAAAAGCCCAGGAGGAGACGCGAAAAACCATATAGACTACATTACCATAAATAGGAGATTCAGAAACGCAGTGGTTCAAAGCAAAGCCTATCCAGGCGCCGACTGTGGAAGCGACCAAGTCCCAGTCATATGCAAAGTAAAGATGAAACTCCGGAGATTGAAGAAGCCTAGTGCAGCACCAAAACTGAAATACAACACGCTCGTGAATGACCTCAACCTGCAGAAAGAATACACTAATAATGTGAAAATCAAATAGGAAGTACAAATTGGAGAAGGACACTCGAAATGGGATTCACTAAATTTAGCGATAGTGACATCAACAAACAACGTTGTCCCAAAGGAAATCAGGCGCAGAAGACAAAACGAGTGGATGACTGAAGAAATTCTCGACATTGTCATGAAAAGGAGGCAGAAAATGATGTCAAGACATGGAATTGAGCACAAGGAAATAAGGAGAAAATGCAGACATGCTAAAGAAGAATGGCCCAATGACAAATGTGCAGAAGTAGAGAGATTAAGCAGGAATAATAAAGCGGACATGCATAAAGAAATAAAAGATCTGACAAGAAAAAAAAACAAACTTGCTCTTCAACAGGATGTATAAATTCCAAGGATGGAACAATCATATTGGAGAAAGGTGGGAAGAATATATAAAAGATCTTTTCTACGACAAGAGACAGCAACCGATAATACACAAAGATGTGGACGGACCGGAAAGATTAAAATCTGAAGTGGAATCTACAATAGCCAAACTGAATAGAAACAAAGCAGCTGGACCAGACGACATAGTCATAGAACTGCTTATAGCCCTGGAAAAATTTGGTATAGAGAAAATTACAGAAATAATAAAGGAAATTTATAATAGTGGTGTAATACCAGATGATCTCAGCAAGTCAATCTTCATAGCACTGCCTAAGAAGCCAGGAGCAAACGAGTGCGAACTCCAGAGAACCGTTAGTTTAATGAGCCATATAACAAAACTGATCGTCCGAATGAATAGAGCGAGAAGCAGACTCAGGCCAGAGACAGGACAAGAACAGTGCGGTTTTGTCAAAGACACTGGAACAAGGAACGCCATATTTATGATTAGGATGCTCTTTGCAAAGGCAATACAAATGAAGACGGACATGTACCTATGTTTTATTAATCATGAGAAGTTGATGGAGATGCTTGGCAGCCTCTACATATTTGGGAAAGACCTAACAGTAATCAAGAATCTCTACTAGCAGCAAACCGCCTGCATACGGACAGTTAAAGAATTCAGCAGATATACAAAGATTAAAAGTGGCGTAAGACAAGGATGTATATTTACACCGTACTTATTCTTGTACAGTGAGACAATCTGAGAACCCTAGAAGTTATGCCATGATTCGTCATCGGAGGTCACATTTTAAACAATCTAAGGTACGCAGATGATACAGTGCTGATAGCAGACACGGAAAGGAAACTACAAGACCCTCTAAAGAAGGTAACTGAGGAGAGTGACAAGAAAGGACTATAAATAAGTTGCAAGAAAACCGAATGCATGATAATCAGCAAAAAGGGCAGCCCAAAATGCCAAATATAGGTGAGGGAAACTAAAATCAAGCAGGTACAAAAATTTAAATACCTAGGAAGTGTTCTAACAGAAGACGGAATGTGCGATACAGAGATCCGAAGGCTATTTAGCATGGCGAAGGAAGCATTCCAGAAGCTGAGTAAAGATTTAAGAAACAGGGCAATTTCGCTAGAAACAAAGAAGAGAGTACTGGATTGCTATGTGATGTCGGTTCTTCAATATGGCAGTAAATGTTGGACAATATCTTCGAAGATGAAGGACAAAACTTGAAGCAGCTGAAGTGTGGTTCTACAGAAGGATGCTGCGGATATCATGGACCGAGCATGTGAGCAATGACGAGGCTTTGGAAAGGATGGAAACGAAAAGGAAATTAATACTGAGTATCAGGAAGAGACAACTAAAGTTCCTGGGACATGCAATGAGTAAGGAGGGCTTGGAGAACCTGATACTAACAGGCTAGATAGAGGGGAAAAAGAGACAGGGAAAAGCAGCGGATAACATATTTGAAGGACTTAATCAGGTGGATGATGGAACGAGTGCTGCATAGTGCACCAGAAGAAAGCATGCTAAGAGCCACCAGGGATAGGGAGATGTAGCAAGCCATGATCGCCTACGTTCTGAAAAGACATGGCACATAAAATAAGAAGATGCTCTCGACTTTTTTTCTTTATTTCTTTTGCTTGAATCATTCTTTACTTTGTTTTATCCTTTTAAGAAAGTGCATTTCCCAAAAGCGTTGGAAGAGGCATACAACAATTATATCATATGCTTTCTTTCTCCTATTAAAACTTTAAAATTTCTCTCAAATTAAGAAAACCGAAATAATTAAATTTAATATCTGAAGAAAGTACCAGTAGGAAAAAGTAACAATCAGACAAAAAAGTAACAGTCAGACAAAAAAACAATAAAATATTATTTTCACTAATTCTTTCATTCCATTTTAGCTTTCAAAAATATAAGTCATCATGAATTGATAGTATGATTTAAAATATTAACAACGCTTATTTTAAAAACAATAAAATCAACAAATGATGACTGTCAGAAATTTAATTTAACATTCGTTTCTGCTATAAGACTGTTTTCTATACTATATACTTTCTTCACCAATACATCAAATATGTATTCATCCGAAATGTTGGTACATTGATTGGTAATTAGGCTTTTAAGAAGATATAAAACAAAAATCGAAAGTCTTTTGCATATAGATGTTTCAAGAAAAAACTTTTATCAATAACAAACTCTGAACTGTGTGTATGTGATTTGTATCTGCCTTTTTACCTGTGCCTAGTTGACATTCAACTAACGAACCAACCAACCAACCAACCAACCAACCGAACAACCGACCAACCAAAAGTAAATGCTTCTGAAGGCATTGTCTATTCTTTTACGTATCTTTTTTCGAATTAAAAAAAGCCATTGGAATAAATTTATAAAATTTTGTAAAAGAAAAAAAATTATACTACTCTTCATTTTAAAAGCATAACTATGTCGATATTTTTTTAGCGGTGAATTAGTCTGAAATATCTGTAAAATGTGTCTACCTCATTTTTATAAAAATCATGAGAAATAGTCTTTTTTGTTTTTGTGGAAAAACCATGAAAAGAAAAGGTTTCGTTACAAAATTTTCAGGACGCCGGAGAAATAAATACTTTGGGAGTTTAGCAACCAAGATGAGTATACTAGTATCGATTGAAAGACACGTAACGATAAAGAATAGTAAAAAAAAAGAAAATATAAATATTTAGTATGCCACCTTTTGATCTCCAATGAGATTTGGGAAAATATTTTAACATATTTAAGACAGGGTCAAACTGGGTCAGAGAATGCTTTCTGTCATTAATCTCTCGTTAAATTTATTAATTTCAGTTCCACACCTGTTCAAAAGAACAACACGCTTTGATTTTATTTTTTTGTTAAATAAGTTTTACTGTGCAAAAAATCATTATCTTCTTAAAACAATAGATCAAAAACTAATTGGTACTGCATTCTTAATATAAAAGTTTCACATAGAGCTGGAAACCGCTGACGGGGATTTCACAGTAATAACAAAATATAAAATCCCCGGTAAGTGCCTTAATACTATCAGAATACCCAAATGTGTAAGAAAAGATCAGATTATTCACAAGAACCCAAGAAAGTCAATTAACGACATTGATAAGGCGAGTAAGGTTTCAAGGCACTCTTTCGGAGGAATTGTACATGAGGACATTTTATGTAAGTTAGATGTAATGCGGAGTGGCCAGTTCATGTTTGTAAATGCAAAAAAACATTTGATCCAAGAAATGTTCTTGCTGAGCAAATTGAAACAAGAAGAACCTTGAATGCTTTGGTTTAACCAATGAAAAAAAAACATGATCAAAACCAAAAGGTCATCCAAAAGAATGACAGATGGTTATGCAGAGACCATATAGACGTTCAAACAGGCATGAAACCAAAGATTCTGGCAACTACGATGATTCTGGTAGTCATGAATAATGGCGGGGGTGGGGGTCTGTCATGGCTTGTCAATTTTTTACTCAAAGCCTAAAGAATCAATACTGCTGACTATAAGGAGGTATTGGAGTGGGTTGTAAATACTTTGACAGAAAGAGTGAGCAAAGGATCACTGTACACGTACCGTCAAGACACTGTGCCGTGTCATAAGGCCAAGAATGGATCTCCACGATCATGTCACCCCAAACCAAACATATAGCCTCCTAAATCCGTTGGACTGCTACGTGGTAAGCCTAATTGGGAAAGATGTTAATTAAAGGCCCATAATAATATAAAATTTCTGAAATTTGCCATAACTAGCACAACATCCCAAATAAGAAGAATTTATTTGAGCTCGTCAACATTTCTGACATCGTATTAAAGCAATTATCGATTCCAAATCTGTATTCATTAAGTATATACGAATAAGTTGTACAATGGAAAAAAGTTTTTAAAAATTATGAAAATATCAATATAATATTTACCTTTAGAACTTCTCAGAGCTTTGAGGCTATAGTTTCAACAAACATGAGTAACATTTGTTTTCGAGTACGGTGCCAAAGAATTTGAATGTTTTGACGTAATGAATCTGTTGATATAATTTTAAACATAATTAACTTTAAACATATCTATAAACACACATGTTTTACAGAATATTAACCAACATTCTTTGCTTTTTCATTTTTTGTCAAATAAGTTTTACTGCGCTTGGAATCATTATCTTCTTAATAATCAAAGCTGCAGCGAATAGGTCAAAGACTTATTGACTTAATTGATATTGCATTCTTAATTTGGGACTGATGATATTTTCTTTTGTCCTTTATGCCATTTCTCAATCAGCTATTTCCAACAACTTCAGCAGAAAAATTGCCCCAACTCATAACATTTCTTTCTCCATGATTAATAGCTGATTTTCTAAGCGCCGCTTAGATGTGGCACTAGGCCGAAAATATATAGCATTCAGTAAGGATCGAACTCATTACTCAGTTGTGATAGTTTCTAGCAAGATAGGCTTGATAACCATTACACCACGTCGACGTGCCCTTCTTGATGCGTAATAGATAGGATAATGCATTGTGGATTATGATGTCCTCCTTTCGTTCTTTTATCATTGTCTTTGATTAAAAGAGTTCAGAATTGGATTCACCTGGCCAGAGAACCTTTCAAACTGTTCAGGTGTTTATCATTATAAAAAATACAAAAACAAAACAAAAATACAATGATTGCTATATTAAAAAAATTTAAATTTGTTTGACACAACGTTGAAAGTGAGTAGAGAGAAATGCTGGTTTTCACTTTTCTATCCTAGTCCATTTTCGATCTAAACACAACAAAAACTTACCTTCCATTTCAGCCTTTTAATTCACCAAAATAACGCATGTATACTGAGCCGACATTAAATACTCATAACATATAGGTGCCAATTTGTGCCCAGCGTTGAGGCAAACCATACAATTTTTGAAACTGAATGAAATGAAGTGTTATTATCCCCTAACAAATTTCGGGAAAGAGAAGTCATTGTCTCTTGGATTGTCAAATCGATATTAAAAATGAATGTCACATTCACTAAGAGGGTAATCGGTGGTGACTATGGGCATTAAGATGAAAGAAAAGTTTGTCTTCTTATTGAAAACTGAGGATATACTTGAGTCGTGATCTTGAAAAGCGCCTAAACTAAAGTATGATGTTTCATCCTCTTGTATTAATAAAATTATTTTTTAGCTTAAACAGAACAAAACTGTCTTCTTGAGACAAAGCAATCTAGCTGATGCTAGAAGTAAAAAATTACACTTATGAGTAATCACTTAGCACTCAACAATTCCCCTCTGTCGCGTGTTTCATACCACCATTCAAGCCACAGCTAGCAACATTAGTAACAGCATCTCGTTCACACTAGACCATGACAATACATCACACACATACCTGATATCTATAGGGGTGAATCATTCTGGAACCATGCGGGCTGTCATTTCGTAAACATAGTCCTAAAGCGATCGAAAATTGCTGCAGCTGAAGAAGGCGTATCCAATATTTTCTTGAAATCACTAACGCATCTTGTCAATCGGGGATTACTGTCATGTTCTTCTTAAAGACATCGGCTTGGACCAGCACATTTCGGGTCATTCTCTGTGAAAGAAAATTTACAGTAGTTAAGGTAATCCCATTTCCTTGTTCAAGTTTATATCGAGAGAAAGGCCTTCGTCATCCAGCTGAATTTCCCCTTAACTAATTCCCAATATAGCGTTTTCTAAAACATTAAAGGTCACTGTATCGAGGAATATTGGGAAAAGTTTGTCGGCACTCTCCAAGGAACTAATTATCTCCCTTGTGTCTGCGACGTGGCTCGATTCCGGATTGATATGGAGTCACGACAATCATAGAAAATAAGATTTAGACAGATGCGTTTACTTACGTTCAGTTAACCAATAGAGGAATCGATGACTTGCCATTATTCAGACACTCATTCAAAGATATTTGGATACAGAACTCTTTGCAAATAATCATCCTGCTTCATTCTCAGAGTAAAGCATAAAAAACGCTCGAACTCCTTCAGCAGATTCTTAGAGGGGAAAACTACAGCAACTTGGTAAAGATAGAGTGGAAACTGTACACGCTGCACACCTTTTAAGGATAATGTCCTTTAGGCCTAATTCTCACCAACGTATCGATGTTTCCTGGTAATCTAGTACGTATTCAGTAAGAGAAGTAATCCAAGCCACACCCCAAGAATGCAGACAGATCTATCTGTTCAACTAAAAAGCCTGGAAGTGAATCTCTCCCTAGGACCTATCTGCAAGCTGGAAAACGTAGCACCATTGTGACAGTGTACCTGATTAGTGTCTCATACTGTGCTGAAAGTGTTCCAGTGACATCAGAAGCAACAAATATCCACAGTATCTAATCGATCGTGATATCAGAAAGTTACGTCGATTTCCATTCAGCACCACTGGTTAAGCGATCGTCTCAAGCAAAAAAAAAAGCGATCGCCTCAGCAACAAATTACAACTGTTTAACATGATTTTAACGAAAATCTAAAACTGTGTCCCAGCATGCTTATTAGCGATTTCTCGGATATCACCCTGGTAACCTTACTCTTTATGTTACATTTATACATCAGAGATATGTACTAAAATCATTCAGCACAATCGCCAATCGATTTTCTATTATACTATCCTTGTACTTTTTTGAAGAGACTCTACAAAATCCTTGACGGTCTTTTTGGGGTTTTGCGATCTTCGATGGTGGTCGTCGTTACTGTCAGTTTGCATTAATGCTTTTTAGATAAATACATTTTTCGTACGACCGCAAACAGTTAGTGTTTGTGCACGGACATCTTTCAGATATTTTCATTTGTTTTTAGTAACTGTCCTGGTTAAAACTCTCCAGTACACTTTTATTTTGTGGTGGCGAGAATAGTTCATATGGGCCAGCCATTTTGACCCTTTGCTTTCTGTCTTTGTTTTTTTTTTTTTTTTTTTTTTTTTTTAGCTTTTATTCTATCATTTCTGTCATACTGGAAAGCAACAAAAACAAAATTAAAGTTGAAGAAAAATACAAATGGGTGAAAAACTGAAATATGCGTCATTGCTGGTCAATAAATGTTTGCGTCAAAATTCCAAAAATGACTGAAGGTGAAAAAAATAAACAACAAAGGAATTAATAAAAAAAAATGTAGAGACAAATAAATGGTTCAGATGTTATAAAAATGTACAAGGCGATATTGAAAGCTTTCTCGGTTCGGCATATTTTCTAAAGTCAGTATTCTATGAAATAAACATTACGCTTTTTTTTAAGGGTTAAAGAATTTTGAGAAGCGTTATGTTAAGTGAGTCGAATTAAGAGAAGTGTACATTTCATGAGACGAGGTTGGGGCGATGCTTTCAGCCCGCCTTCAAGTTAAGACAAAAAATACAAAAATATTTTCCATATAACTTTTCGACAGATTAACTTTCTGTTCTACTATATTTTATAAATAGAGGACTCATATGAATATTTAAAAAATAAAACTCATATCATTGACTCTTAGACTGCTACTTGAAACTGAACAGAAAGAACACATTTTCTTACTCCACTGCATGAAATTGGACATTATTTAGATTTTTTAGGTATAAAAAAAATTAATAAATAAAAAAAAAATATATATATAAATAAATAAAATCTCAACATGTTTGTTCGAATAATTCTAAAAAGTTATCGCGCCTGCTCAAAATTATTTGAACAGGCAGCAAATGTAATTTTTTTAATTACCTAAGACCGAAGGAGCCATTAAGGATTCTGATTAGGAGATTTCCAAATTAATTTACTAGATTGGCAACTCTTTATAGCAATGGGAGTTTGTTGCTTTAAATTCCTTTCTTGATTCTGAACAAGTAAGAGAGAGAAATTTGCTTTGCTTTTCATTTAAAAATTTAATTTTATAAAAAATACATCTACATGTAATTCAGTATTAGGAACCACTAAACATTACTAAATGCATGACTTGTTATGCGGATTATAATGTAGATTTAGTTCTATATGCGTTGCTGCTGTTATATTTCAAAACTAATTGATTAAAATAAAATGTCTCTTTGTTCAAATATTTGTGGAATATACTATATAGAGTGCGATAGGTAAATTGTCGGCATTTTATATTTTTAATTTTGTGCATATTTTCTATTTTGTTGACGGCACAATATAGTAGAGTCAGTTGGGCACGGTCTCTGAAGAAAATTTGGAAAAGGCATGCTGTACTACATGCCATTTGCGCCAGAAGATCCAATACGAACGTTTCAAAGTATTTGGGTATCGATCTGAGAACAGTGTATAGAATTCGGAAAGAGTTGGATGAGTTAAACGGTGATTAGCAAAGTGTTTGGAGTGATCACTAGTGATGACGATATTATGCCTTCATTGGCCACTAGTTCAACACGGAGGCCTACATCAAGTGCCTTGAAGAGGAAGTGTTGTCAAGAGGATGACTACTGGAAAATGCAATGTCTAAGAATAGTACATAATTATGTGTAATTTTACTTAATATATCTGTTAAAATGAGATGTTATGAAATTTGATTTTCATTTTTATATAATTTAGACGACATCTCATCCATCGTACCCTGTTTAAAACTTAGTAATAATCTCTGTATAGGTGGATATATCAACCAATCCGTTTTTACGTTCGGCAATGAATTTGAATATCAAACATTGATCAAGTTTTGCATTTGTTAAAAGGATATCTAAAGAAAAGATCAAAAGTACAAGAATACAATACCTTTTTACTAGAGTGAAAACGATTAATACAAATTTTATATAAAAGACATACCGATATATATATATATATATATATATATATATATATATATGTGTGTGTAGGTGTGTGTGTGTGTGTGTGTGTGTGTGCAGTATGTTATATATATATATATATATATAGTATGTCATTTATATATGTATATATTATATATATATACATATATTACATATATATATGTGTGTAGTATGTTATTTATATATATATATACATGTGTAGTATGTTATTTACATATATATGTGTAGTATTGTATTTTTATATATATTTGTATGTGTATGTATGTATATATGTATATGTTGTGTATATATATATGTGTGTGTGTGTTTATATATATATATGTATGTGTGTATGTCTGATATGTATATATGTATATGTATATATATATATGTGCGTGTGTGGGGGGCGTGAGTGGGTGTATGTAAGTGTACACCTTTTGAATTTATTAATTTATTATATTCCTTAAGTAAAAACGTTTCTCATCTTCATTTTTATATTTATTATGTTTTATATTTTATTTTATGTTTTATAATTTTTATTAATTTTCTATAATTTCTATTTTATTTCTTTTAATTGTTAATTTTTATTTGTTTAATTTAGATCTAGTTTTATATTTAAATTATATGTCAAGGTTTTCCCCAAAAACTCTTTTTCTAATAACTTCATCCTATTTCTTTAAACCAAAACCCGCTATGATTTATTTGTCAACACGTCTGTTAGCGTTTCTATGGAGATTAATTTTTATTCCTTTTTTTTTCTTTTTCTTTCATTTCCTTTCTTTCTTTCTTAGCTTACTTCCCTGTGAACCACCCTTTCCCATTTCTTTTACTTCTTTTCTTTCCTTTATCTTTACCCTTCCATTTCTTAGAGCCAGACAAGACTAAATTTTTAACTTACTACTCTTAAATCAGTTTAAAAATAAGGTTTTCCAAAAATCTAAAAATAGACATTGATTTCTGTTTACTTTCTTAATAATCCAACCCCTTTAATTTTTCTGTGATGTTTATTTATTTTTTTTTTAACTTCCGCCGGTAAAATATCTTAGTTTATTTTTAAATAAAGTAGTTGCCGATGATGCGTGAAATTTCTCTTGGAGATTTCATTTAGAAATAGCCATACAACTGATTTGAACATCGAAATTTATTTTATTTTATAATTGGCTCTGTAATTTAAATATTAATTACATTGAGCCCTCCACCTTGAACAGTTTTAATATTAATGTAATTAATATTAATTAGGATCGCGTCTTTGGGATTTACATTCCTGCATTTCCTTTTGGATTAAAGTTTTATATATATATATATATAGTTTCGAAACAAAATATTTATGTTATAATTTCAAAATAAATAAATAATAAATGAATATATATATATATGTATATATATATTCATTTATTATTTATTTATTTATTTAGAAATTATAACATGAATATTTTGTTTCGAAACTTCTTGTGTCTTATCAAGTGATGAGGTTTATTTCATGTTGAAGGGATTTAAAAAGTTAAAAACAAGTTAATGCCCTTAATCAGGGAGGCATTGTTGCATAGACGGTGTGGATCAATCAGAATAAAGTAACTTCCAATTTGAAAAATATGTGAGCAGACTTAAAAAACAATTTTGGGGAGCATAATATTAATATTTGATTAAATTGAGATCAGCAATATTATTCGACTATTAAATTCATTTTATTTTTATTGCGAATTTTAAATTCTAAGTTTAACAAAAAATTATTAGATTTAGAAAGTTATTCATATAAGGAAAATAGATGAACGCATATATATAAACTTACAAACATCCACACATGGACAAATAGACGAGTATACACACATACACTGGCAAACAGACATATATACAGACTAGCAGTACAGCCAGGCGTTGCTCGGGTGTAATGAAAGCTTTAAACTAACAAGCTGTAAGACTAAAAAGCAATAGTTGTTTCCAGTTAAAGCGAAACCGTAGACTGAAAGAAAAATGAAGGATGTAAGTCAAATTTTGATTTCCTGGTATCGATACCAAATAAGTTTTTTTCGTCGTAAACTGAATTTTGAAGGCTAAATACGTCCTCTGAATAAATGGTATCATGGCTGAGACTAAGAACTACAATTATACCTATTGAGAGCCAAACCCGAAGCTAAAACTAAAATAAGAGGGCTGAAAAAATACAGACATAAAGGCAGACAAACAGACACACACACAAACATCTTGCCTTATATATATATATATATATATATATATATATATATATTATCGATTTTCTGCGCTATTGTAAGAACTGCGACCTTGAAACTTCTGAATATCGTTTCTTATGTCTTTGTCTATCAGTGTATCAAATTTGATTAAAATCGGACCACTCCTTCTGTAACCCGATTTTTTCGATTATCGATTTTCGATATTTATCGGGGGTACCCCAACAGAAAACCTAGCTAAGAACACTCGCAGTAAATTTTCAAGAAAATCGGTTCAGCCGTTTCGGAGTCTATAGGTAATGGATACACACACAAACACAGTTCCATTTATAAATAAGTTTAGACAGATTAATATACCCCCGCAAATTTTAAAATTTTGCTTTTATCGACTTGCCAATTTGTCTGTTAAAATTTAAAATCGAAATTCGTTGGAAAATGGACAGTGGTGTCTACAATATTTGATGGATATAAGCGCGAATTCGTAAGATGACAATAGCCTTGAATGAATGAGGTCAGGATAAACACAATCGTATTTCAGGGCATGAACACATAAGCATAACTAGATATATACTCACGCAAATACACAAGCTAAAAATAAAACGTACACGAATAACAACTCTACAGATGATCATATACAAAATAAAGAATATAACCACATATATGATAATACTTATACAAATTTCTGCCATAAACATACGCAAATAAGCGCAGGAATTTTCGCACAAGAGCATGCGCGTATATATAAACGTGCATAGACAAGAATATATATATATATATATTTTTTTTAATCGTATCACCCCGAGCAAGGCGGTAACGCCACTGATGTGCAGGGGGGTACGTAATAGTGAAAAGATCGGAAAAGAGAAAGCCGGAAACCATATCCTAAACAGGGAACAAGGGATGAGCCTCTTAACCTGTTCAATAGACATGGGTGGAGTGTGAACCGGGCGATAGATAGATCTATCTACTCCAATTGAGAAAAAAAAAAGAAAACAAAGTGAGAAGATTGGGAAAGAGAAAGCCGGAAACCACATCCTAAACAGGGAACAAGGGATGAGCCTCTTAACCTGTTCAATAGATATGGGTGGAGTATGCAAACATATACATATATATATATATGCCCACATGTACATATATATATATATATATATATATATATATACATACATACATACACATACATACTAAAACATATATATATATACATAGAGACACGCATACATAGACATTTGAACATATACCCATGCAAATATGAATACACACACACACACACACGCATATATATATATATATATATATATATATATATAAGCATACATACATATATATATATATATAAGATATACACACATACAAATATATGCATACATGCAATACACATCAGCAAATAAAACAAAATATCAATATGTCCACTAGTACAAAAAATAGATGTACACCTATCTACATACATACACTAATACTTAGACATTAATTTGCTTTTATTTGACCCAGACACTCCAACGAATTCTCCCTAGGTATTCAATCCGGCACATATCACCACACTAACACCCGGCAAGCACCCAACCCAGCACCGACCACCAACCTATACAGCCATGAGGCACCCAATCCGACACCGATTATCGCGCCCATACTCGACAGACCCCAATCCAGCACGTACCATCCGGCCAATACCCAACAAGCTTCCCCATAGCACCGACTGTCAAACCAATACCTAATAACCATGAACCACAAGCCCCAAGTTACACACAGTTTCCGAACTTTATACTAGTCCCCGGCCCCGCAACAACTATCAGTATAATAACACATAGTGAAGGGGACATTTAGCAACGATCAACTAGAATGTCCAACTCGAACAAAACCATCCATCAAAGAAGGCAGTTAAAAAGATTTTACTTAATTTCTCAATATTACAACCCAGATGTTAATGTAAATACTAAACTATGTTTACAATGAACAGTGGTTTTACAGTTTAACCTTGTCCCTAAATTTGATAATTTCTAATTTTTCGTGAAGACAGAGGTAGCAAGGTGCACGAAGAGAGGTACAAGTTTGGGCCTTTGTAAGGATTTTCCATTTAAAAGTGGGTGTTTTGTCTTTTTCTTTGAAAGACTAATAGTACTTGGATAATGAAGTGCTGTATTTATAAGAACTATTGTTGAAAGGCAATGTGTCTTGATACCGGCGAGTTTTGAACGGGATTTTAGAAAAACTGATATAAACCTTTTTAGTATTAAGATTTTCAATTGTGGAGACGGTACAAAGATAAACTATAGAGCTAACTAGACAATTATTATGAAAAGGGCAATCTTTAGGATTTCTACAATTACATCTGCTGGTATTAGTTCTTTTGTCCTTGGTACAATCATTGTAATTTACCGTGTTTGTTGTAATTTTATACTTGTTGAGGACTTCTTTATTAAGTTTTTTAATTATTTTTTCTAAATTATCCGCGCAACTATAGCTTAACTTGAGTTTATTATTATTGAATATATTGCTAAGAGGATTAGTTTCGGGAAACTGTTTGCTAATTAGGTTTAAGAATGTTTGTCCCAATTTAGTTTTAACCATCATATTGTAGGGAGAGGTAAACCAGATGATTTTTCTAGATATTTTCTTCTTGTCATCATTGCCAGTAGGGTTTCTGAATTTTATATCACGAAACCTATAACTGCTTTTTCTAATTGGCTCAATGGCTTTTGCATGTCATACAACCGGTTAGAACATTTTATACTAAATATTGTATACCTGATTCGTTCTCATTTGTTGAACATTTACAGGCCATACAGCTATGCCCTGATACTGATTTTATGTGCTCATTTGATGTTTCCAGTCTGTTTACTTATGTACCATTAAGGGAGTCTATTGATATTTGTGCAAACTCGTTGTATGAGGGTGACATTACTCCATCTCCTTTTTCTAGGGATGTATTTGTAGAACTTATGACACTTTGTACTAGTTCAGTTAAGTTTAGCTTTTATAATGTCATGTAGATGGGGTCCAGATGGGTAGTCCCCTTGGTCCTGTGTTGGTTGGTATCTTTGTGGGCTACTACGAATCTTTGCTCTTTGACAAAGGGTTTAAATCTTTCATTTATTTTAGGTATGTTGACGACACTTTTGCTACTTTTTCAAATAAAAATGATGCTGAAAGTTTTTTTTCAGTAGGCTTAACTCCTGACATAAAGCTTTGTCCTTGACTATGGAAGTGGAGAAGGACAATTGTTTGCCCTTTTTGGACGTTCTTGTTGAGCGTAGTAGAAGGGGTTTTCTTACAAGTATTTATCGTAAATCCACCTTTACTGGCCTGTATATGAATTGCTGTGCGTTTGCACCTACATCAAGAAAAATTAATCTTATCAAAACCTTGGTGTAAAGGGTGCTCAAAGCTTGTTCTCCTTCTAGATTGGACTTTTAATTTGAGAATATCAGGGACATTTTCCTTAGTAATGGCTATCCGGAAGCCCTTATTAATTATATTATTAATAAGAAGACTAGGGAAATTCATTCTCCTAAAGTCCTGGGGTCTTCTAATTGTCCGGTTTATTTGAAGATTGTTTGGATTGGGGATAAGGGCCAAAGTTTAGTTAATCAGGTTAGCAAGACTTTCTGTTTTTTTCCGTCTGTTGCTCTGGGGTGTATTTTTCGGGCTAGGTCTGCGCTTCCGTCTTTTCGTAAGGATGAATTGCCCTACATCAAATTGAGTAATTTGATATGCGAATTTAATTGCCAGGGCGCTGCTGGTTATGTGGGGCGTACAACCTTACATTTGGAAACAAGAATTAATCAACATGTATCTTCGAAAATACGATTAGGCAAAATAGGTAACATGTGTTGTCTTCCCTCTACCAATATGGAATCGGTTATTGCTCAACACCTAGTAGAGAATATAGCCTGTACTGAATCGTATAAGAAAGAGTGATTCAAAGTTTTACATGTGACTGGTTCCAGTAATCAATTAAATATTTTGGAATCAGTTTGCATATCCTTACGAAAACCTTCTCTTTGCCGGCAGAAGAATTTCGTTAAGTCTCTTTATTTGATGAGGGATATTTTATTTTAACTGTCCCTCGATAATTATTTACACGTCATTTCTCATCCCCTTGTTATAAATACATATTTATATGTATATTTATTTTAACGTTCCCCCTATTTTTGCTCTTCATTTTCGTTGCTGTCTTTCGGTTGATTTGTGATTCCAACGATTTTTTCCTGATGAGATGTAGGCCGAAAAAGCTATAGAGACTATAAATAAGTTCCTTGTTTTTAAAGTTGTGTATAAATTTTGTACCTCCAAACATTTGTTCATATATATATATATATATATATATATATATATATATATATATATATATATGTATGTATGTATGTATGTATGTATTTCAATTTCTTCCCAAAATGCTCATCATTAAAACAAGTTTTGTAAACACAGATGAAATAGTACAGCAGATAAATATTGAAAGTTTTAATTACCATTCTAGGTGTTTAACAGTTTATTTTAATGAAAATTAATGTCGCATATATGGAGAACTCAGTAAGATCAAACTCACTACTGTAGTCATAATCTGCAAAATTAGGTTACCTACTTTTGCTTCATGGTGAGACAATATTTCTCTTTAATCTGGTTGAATGTTATGTATTAGAGCTATCGAGTGGGTCAATTACATTTCCTGATCCGGTTATGTTTGTAGAAAAGATCCAAATTAATATTTCTTTTATTTATCCAATTTGATCTAGGAAATTATGTTGGGAATCAAATGCACTTAACACTTGTAAACAAAATATAAAAATGCACTAAAGTTTATGTAATTATAAATCTGGATGTGTGCTTTTCCTGTATTTTGTAAATAAAACTTTTCTTAATTCATAAAAAGAAAAAGAAAACATACATAAAACAACGAAAAATGTTCACTAAAAAGGAAGTTTTTACTATAAAATATATGATAGTTGAAAATGAGCGCGCGTATGTATTTAGGGTGGGTTAGTAAGACTGAACAATGGTTGTCAAGGAAATACAATGCGGAGTAGATCCACTCACACCATATGCCGATAGCACACGGGCTTGAAATATTGAAGAAAATAGGGCAAAAGAGAAAGCTTAGCCCTCCAATTTCGCATTAGTTTAAATAATTCATCTCCTTTCTTTCTCTCTTTAAAAAGGCTTGAGTAGGGGAAAAAAGTTTTGCAAGCATTCCCGCCCCTCTTACTGAGGTCTTCACAACTTATTTTCTATACTTTTCTTTTGTGTTTTTTTTATGCATCTTTGTTTTTTTTTTTCATTTTTACAGCTCCACCTTTATGATATTTATGCCCTATTTTCTATTTTTTATTTTACTGATATCCGTTTTAGATTTTTTTTCATTCAATTTATTTATGTAGCACCTATTTTATTTTATGTATGTTCATGAAAAAGGAGGAGAAGAAAAGAAAAACTGATCTAGAATAGATTATGTAAAGAGGTGAGTTGAGTGTGTGAGAGATTGGACAGATTGGAACCTTTTCATCAGTCATGTATCTTTTCTCTCTGCATATATAAAACTGTCTTCGTAATTATTTTATTTAAAAAAATTAAAATATTAGTTTTTAATTATCATATACATGAAAAGGAAAGTCAGAAATGCACACGAAAGGAAGATATGAACAAGGATATTCTACGCACTGAAACATGGGTACAGGAGATGCATTTAAATCTATTCACTTATTTTCATGACATTTTCCCCATACGAGATATACGGATGCACAAACACACAACCAGAGACTATTTGTTAATAAAGTGAGTTCGTCGCTTTGCCTAACCAAAGTAATCCCATCTGCTGTGAGCATTCAGCTTGGATTATATTTACTTATCGAGCGCTATTCACTGATCATTGCCCGTTTAGGAACTTCGATTGCAATGACATTGTTTACCTGAATACTGAAGTAATCTTTTTAAATAGCCATGTCAGATCGCATAAGGATGTCATGTTTAGTGTCTACTTCATTCAGAAATGTATAAAACATCATAAATACTTTCTCAGATCACTGATTCAAAATGGCTTCAAGCAAAAGAATCCTTTTGGTTTTAAAGAAGACAACAATATAGACTGGGGTTGTAAACGCTTAAAGATTTTTACTAAATAGCAAAAACCATATCAATTGATGACTTCCAACAACAGCAAAAATATGAAATGCATGTAACTAGAAGGAAAAATAATCATATAACTTAGGATTGGCTATGATAAATGACAAGAAACAAAATATCTGAAAAGAAAATCATCAGAACACGAGTCATTGATAACAGTGGAATTGAGAAGTCACACTAAAACAACAGTTTTAAGAAATTCTTTTTAAAAATTTTAACCAACAACAACACAGACGGCTAGATCTATGAAATGGTTATTTTCATCATCATCATTCGAACACCATTGGCAGGATAGGATGTTCAATAAAGTTATTTGAGAAACTCAAATAAGGAAAGCAGAAATTTGAACATTTGGATTGCTAACAGTCATATATTTCTCACTAGCGCTAGTGATCGATGTTCAAAGCCAATGAAAAGTTAATGTTGTCCTACTCATGATATATATATATATATAACGTTATTTCTCTCATTTGTTATCTATCAGAGTTAGGCCCCTGTGCTGAGACTGTGATTAAAAATGCGCTCAATCGTGTAGAAATCACTGAACAAGAATTGGTCTTAACCTTTTTCGTACTTCTTCCGAGAATGCACCTGCATACGTTTAAACACACACACACACACACACACACACACACACACAGAGAGAGAGAGAGAGAGAGAGAGAGAGTTGCAGACGCGAATAACCGCTGAAGTCATCGTATACAGATAAACGCGGCCTTTGCATTGAGGGACGAAATGCAACCAATTAATCAAACGGCGTGCACTAAGCAATATACGCAGTGGCACAAGCCCGCGTCTACTTGTATCCGCTGGCTCCCTTATTCAAGGACACAGGGGCGTTCCAGTTTTCCCCTCTCTTTTCCTTTCTAGTTCTTTGTTACTTCTCTTTCGTAAAATTTATTTCCCTTCCCCCTGTCTCTTTCATTCTATTTCTTTTATTCAATACTAATTTCTCTCTTTCATTCGTATTTCCCAACCTCATTTGTTTTATTTGATTATAAATAATATTTATTTAAGCATTTAAGCATTCACTCTATCTATCTATCTATCTATCTATCTATCTATCTATCTATCTATCTATCTATCTATCTACGTTCATTTATACACATATCTGGATGTCGCAATTAATACCTACCTCAGTTCACTTTCTATCGATATGACTTTATTGAAAGTTTTTAATAAACTGGGAGTTCATGGGAAACACCTCTAGAGACTCTGTATATTTTTGAGGTTAATGCTCTACATAAGGATACCTTTCAGTGATGTTAGCACTTTTCAAAGCTTTCGACTGCTAGCAGCCAGCTTTTACTGTATTTTGAATTTGAAACCATCATAATCGACAGATAATTACCATCCTCTTCAGAGACAATCCTAGACAATATTGGATGGCTTTCAGAAAGAGGACTTCCACAGGTTATTTTGAAGGTGATATTTGCCAAATTTAATCCACTAATATCCACCGTAAAATCCAACACTAAAAATAAAAATTCAGTATTAATTATAAGTTCATAAAAAAAATCCAGTATTAATTAAAGATTTATGAAAAATCTACCATTAATTGTAGGTCTACAAAAATTTAGTTTTAATTTACATCATTAATGCCCGCTATCATAAACAGAAAGACTAGATAGAGAGAAACAAACCTGCATACTTTTATTAACGTTGTTGCTTATTATGAATTATTTTCCCTATTTAACCCCGCTTCTCTTTGTATCTACTACATTGTTTCTCTTATAAAAGATTACAGTAAATACAGTGGTCATTCTTCATCCACTGTTAATAAAATAGTGTTTTAAACGCAAATTATTCTAACCTTGATTTCATCTCGTTTTTATTCAACAGAAGTGAGATATTTTTTCAAGAATAATTGTCGTAAAACAACCGTAACTTTTATACCCTGTTCACCCATTTCTTCTATTTCTTAACTTTATAGCATTATTGGAATGTAATTCTGAACAGCAATTAACAAAGCCTGTTCGAATATAGGGGTTGTACTCTATAGAAAGAAGAGAGAAACCAAAATGTAAGGAAATTTTAGATTTTTCTTTCCGGCTATATATATATATATATATATATATATATATATATATATGCATTGTTGCTCCATTTGTCACGCAAGAATTCAATATAACTTGAAAATATAACGACAAAACTTTTAAAATTCTGAACACACTGAAAGCTCTTAAATTTCACGACAGTCATATGAAACCGAGATTATTTCATTTCGTCGCAACAAATGACAAAGACAAAACGAGCGACAGTTTTTTTTTCATTTTGGAAGGGTAGGGGTTCTAAAAAATAAGAAGAGCACAGAAAAGAATTTTCTGGTGACCTAATAACATCATTCCATTTTTAGAAGAGTCGAGGAACTTGAATTCGTACTGAGAGAAGAAGTTGGTTTCAAGTGTTATTTTATTCATTTGATTTTTATGGGAATTAGTCAGAGGGTGCGGTGAGGTTTTAGGAGGGTTGAGAGCATCTGGTGACGGAAAGATGCTGATAGACATCTGAACGATAGAATATGAGTTAAAGAATTTAGTAACTTATTCATATATTTATTAATATTAGCGGGGTAAACTGCTTCCCAGAAATAAATAATAGTTCCATGTAAAGTGAGATATATTTTCACACATTTAGTATTGTTTTTAAGGACACACACACAGAGACTCGCACACACACACACACACACACACACACACACACACACACACACACACACACACACACACACACACACATTGAAAGAAAGAAAAAAAGAAAGAAAAAGTCTCTAAAAAAGGAAACAAGAATTACAAGAAAGAAGAAACAAATTAAAAGACCACGGAGAAGAACAAGCAAAACACAATGAAAAATAAACAAATAAATAAATAAAGAATGAATGAAATTATGAAAGATAATAAGAGGAAAGAGAAACGTTAAGAAAAAAGAAAGAAAGGAAGAAAAAAGAAAGAAAAACGAGAAAACCGTGATATAAAATTAAAAGCAATTAGATGAATGAGAAAAAATAAAAATCGATGAAAATTGAAACAAAAACTCGGTAAACTTTGGAAATATACAACTGAAGGGGACTAGAGAAAAAAAATAATGAGACAGAGAATTAAATGAAAGCGATAGGAAAAATGAAAATATTTTAAAAGAAAAAAGCAAGGAAAAGTAAAAAAGAAAATGGTAGAAAAGAATGAATAAAATAATATTAGAGTTGAAATAAAAGAAAAAGAAAAAATAGGAAAAAAGAATGAAAATGACTAAATGAAAGATAAATCAAATGAAAGAAAGAAAAAGTTGAAGAAAGAAAACGATGGAAAAGAAAGAATGAAAAGTTATGAATTGGAAAAGATGAAAAGACAATGGTGATAAATGAAAAATTTACGAAGATGAGATGAAAGAGGGACACAAAGAAAAAAGAAAGAATGAAAAAGAATCACTGTTAAAAGAAAGAATGAAAGAAAGAAAGATAGTTAAATGAGAGCTATATATAAACGAAAGAAAGAAAATAGGAAGGAACAAAAACAAAAGAAAAAAAAGAAAAAAAAGCAAAGTAAATGGTAGAAAAGAAAGAATGAAGCCTAATTAGATGAAAGTTATAACCAAACAGTAGGAAAGAAAGAATTAAAATGGATTTGATGAAAGAATGAAATACATGAACAAATAAAAAACAATGGCATTTTAGGCAGTCGAAGTTTGGTAAAAAGCGAGAAGAAATAATGAAAGAAAATAATGAACCTTAAGAGAGAACGTATCAAATATATATGCAAGACAGAAAGTGAAAACATGCGATGATGAGAAGAAAAGTGAAATTGTAGGAAAACAAGAAGAGACTATAATGAAAAAAAATATATGAAAGATCAAAAGTAGAACAAGAGGATAATGTTGTGGTTATTTTGGGCAGGTTTGGGGTAGTGGCTCTGATTACAGTTACGTCAAGGTTGCCGAAGAGGTTACATCTGGTCCAAGTGAAATGGTAAGCAGAAGAGATAAGAAAACTTTAGAGAGATGCCCTCTTTCCGCTTGCCAATATCATTCATTCGTGTACTTATCTCACTAACATATTCAGTTTATTTTGGCACAAGGCTACAATGAACAGAGTTACAATAGGTGTTGAACTCTATAGTAATATTCATTGTTCTACAGTATACGATCAAAAATAGCTATTGACAGGAACACCAAGCAGGGGCACAAAAGAAGAATTGCTCTCACAATTTCTTTCTCAAAATAGACATGCAAGTCTGATATTTTGATATATTAGTACAATAATGGCTTCCTAAAAGGTAGGCATTTCTCAGCTAGAAGTTTCTGTTCGTCCATATATCAGATCAGCTGTATCATTTAAATTTTCTATTTCGTTTTTTCTCTGTCGGATCTTCCCTTCTCTCCGTCCCTGCTCTTTCTATGCATACACACAATTCTGGTGAGGAGGGTGGCTAGACACCCAGCAGGATTAAAAACAAGACCTGTCACACAAAACATAGGCATATATATATATATATATATATATATATATATATATATATAAAATATTAATTTGCAAAGAAAATCATGTTGCATTATGATGGGGGAAAAAACGTTGCATTTTCGTAGATGCAGTGTAGCAGAAGATACGCCGTTTTAATAAGTCCGAAAAAGTGTCATGCCAAACTATTGGTCCAATACAAGGTCTAATATGGTAAAGTCATGATAGTTGCAGATTTCTAAGTAGAAATTGTTTCATCTTACTAACATGAGTGTACAGTGCGTTGGCAAGTCATTTCAGTTGGACATTCCTTTTTTACACTAAATTATGGTTAAAATTTCAGCTGAAACAAAGATAAAATTTGTGATTTTGAAGGCGAAGATAACTGAACAGCAGGTAGCCAGTGGGTGAAAATGTCTAAAAACAGTGTTTTAACTACTCAAAATATGTTTACTACTACTGGAAGTGTTTTAAGAGCAAAGAAAAGAAAAATATGAAAGTTAAAGAAGAAAGATGAAAAAAAGATTACAAGCGTCTCGGTAGGCATTCCAAAATGAAAAAGTCAGACAAGTTAGGATGGAATGCAGTCATAAACGTCGATACAATGCACAGAGTATTACGAAAAAACAACTTGAACGTAGGTATAGCAGTCAAAAACAAAAACATCATTAACCAAAACACATCGAAATAGGAGACTGAAGTGGTCGAAAGCACATCTAGCATGGAATGGTAGAAAATGGAAAAATAATTTTTAGTGATGAATACAAAATACAGTTATATTCTAATGCAAGGTAATATGTAAGAAGAATATTGGGAGAAAGGAACAATCCAATATACACCATAAATACGGCAACATTTGGTGGTGGACTCGTACTAGTTTGTGTTTGCAACAAAAGCATTGGTAGAATAAAATTGATAGAAGTTGATGGGAACATAAAGAGCAAAACCTATATTAGTTTACAGTCTAATCTTTTATCAGTTCACGAAGAAATTTATAAGCGTGATGTTGCTCCTTACTACATCAAGTGCAACAAAAAGTTTTTTTTGTAGATGATTCATCTTTCCTAAGATTGGACAGCGCTAATCACAATATAACTGAATTGTTGTGGTGGGAAATGAAGAAACAAATACTCTAGAGGAAACCATGCAATATCTTAGAGATTTTGGTTTACAGTCAAAGAAGAATAGAATAAATTTAACAATGAAAAAAAATCTGAACCTTCTACCGTTCAGTGCAAGATCAAATAGAAACAATGATTCGAGTCAAAGGCAGCAACACGAATTACTAACTATATATTTTAATGTTTTGTATTTTTTGTAATAATAAAGATCCCTCATTGAAAAAAAAAAGGAAGAAAAGAACTGAAAGGCGAAATTTTCCCTGGTATTTTTGGCACGGTCTTTTCCCAGCATCCCGATGCTTAATATGCTTTATCATATATCATATAGCACTAAAAATATGTAGTAACTTGTTTTCTAGCCATCAAAGATAATCAAATGTAGTGAGAAAAACATACTGCTAATCATTATTGATTTTAAGTAGAATTATCAAAAATAATTAATTTACGAATGTGGTACAAAGGTGTTGCATGATAGCGTATATCTATGTATTTGCCTTTTGGAGGTGGAGTGTGAAATTTTGCATTAATCGTTACACATGACATCACCGTATAAAATACCAGTATATAGTCAACGGAATTTTGCCTAGCCCATGGTTCTTGTCAATGGCGAAGGCAGCCTAAGGCACTTGAACACATTTATATATATACGCTAAACAGTCTGCCTTCTTCTAGCAAATGCTCATAGCCCATAGGTAGAATCGCCGACTGACGCCAATTCGGTCGGGTTTCAATCCTGGGTTAAAAAGCAATCGGAGTCTAACTATGGGCGCTCGGTAGGAGGAGACAGATTCTTAGCATATATATAAGATGTATTTTGATATAAAACTAACAATTTTTAAACGGAAATACATTTTTTCAAACATGAAACACCATCAAATGAAAATTAACAGCAGATAAATTATTATAACGGCAGCTTAAATTAAATTCAAAAGGGAGACTTGCGAAGAAATAAAGCATTTTTTCCTAAGCGATTATAGTAATAAATTAATACTTAGTCTTTTAGCAACGTGAATGCCATGGTTAAAAGACTCTTAATCAAGCAAAAGAATAAAGAATTCCATGAATATCCACGGCGAATGCCAAGATGTTAAATATTCTTGTTAGTAAAATGGATCAATTATTCTGAAGTGGATGGAGCTGTGCATTACTAAAATCTTTACGCAAAATTTATTTACTGGCAAGTTGAAAAAGGTTTTGAAAGGTCAAAGTAACTTTAATTCTAGTCCGAATTAAAATTTTACATTATTTAAAAGCAACTGGAAGATTGGTTACTAAAATAGCTACTAGTGATTATCTGCACAGGAACGGTTAAATATCCGTAGCTACTGAAAACACATTTGATAAAATAAAAGCCATCGGAATTCTCGGATGGTATATAGGACTATTTTGGATGTTAATGTGTCCTTTTAAATGCAGCGATTAGAGAATGAGGCAAACACCATACAGCTAAAGTAACTTGTAAATGCTTTGTTCAAAAGGCAAAATCCATCTCTTGAATTAGATCCAATTGAAAATATATTGTGAAGCTTGAATTTTACCGGGTAACTTCAGAAATATTAATGATTGGAAGAACATTTTCTGGGAAGAGTGGAAATATTTATAGATTTCAAGAGAATACTGCAAACTGCTTGTGGAGGGTGACAAAATAAAGTAACGGTAAACTAGGTAACAAAATATTCAAATATGAAATGAATGTGTCTTAATACTTTCTCCTTCATTACGTTTATTCAGAATTGTATATTTGAAAATAAGTATTTTTCACAGTGAGTGTTATACAACAAAATACTTAACTATGGGAATTAAAGTCATTGTAGGCATTGTGTATTAAATATTTTACAAGTGTGTAATTATTTACCTCTTCTTTATCTCTCTCTTATCTCTCTCTCTCTCTCTCTCTATATATATATATATATATAGAGAGAGAGAGAGAGAGAAAGTGATAGATAGATAGATAGATAGATAGAGAGAGAGAGAGAGAGAGAGAGAGAGAAAGAGAGAGAGAGAATAGCTGATAGTTAAATGATACCGTGATAGATACAAACAGATAAATATAGAGGTTCTGCAAGTATTTCGAGAGAGAGAGTTTCTTCTAATAACTTTAAAGATTTAGTTAAATGTATTGGAACTTCCTACCACTATACTACACCGTACAAATGTGCATATATGTATATATATTTGAGAAGAAATACTAAAATCAGCATTTAACTAGAGTTTTGTAATTTTTTAAAGCGTGAACAACAGTTTTATTTTCAGGGAAACCACTGGCCTATTTGTGTACAATAGAAATCTATCGTGAATAAAAATATAAAACAATCATAATAAAAATTATAATAAACGAATCAATTAATTTCAAGAGAGATGCAGATTTTTATTTTTCACCCTATATTTTTATCGTTTCAACTCGAGCATAGCGATAAAGACACTAAGACACAAAGGAGAGTGAAAGAATAGAAGAAAACTTTACTGGGGAAAGAGGTCAATAAAAAAACAAGATTCAAGATTCAACGCTTGGTGTTGCATTTAAATATTTAAAGAGAGTTTCACAAGTAAGAATTTCAAGTGAAGAAAGTATTAAATGTTCACATCTAGTAATTTCAACAACGAAATGATGTTAACTCGTTGTCAATCTAGTACTGCGCTTCAATTTGTGAAGTCAAATTATCAAAGAGAAATGCTCACCAGAACAATTTTCATTAAAATATTTATAAGAAAGGCACAGGGAAGCTACATTACAGTAATGGAAAGTGATTGAAGTCGAGATGATTTCAATAATCTCTAAATACATAGAAGCACAAAATCAGATGTGGTAGTAATATTCAATTCATGGACGAATGGTAAATTTATAAATATATAAGCAAGATTCTTTAGTATTTGTCTATATTTCTCTCAGAAATAATGTAAATATTTTAAATACTACTTCATCTCATGAGGTAGTATTTAAAGTATTTACATTATTCGGACTATTGTCCTCATTTGTACGACGTTTCAGCCGTTGTACGCTCCGGCCATTTTCAGGTGCTAAGAATTTCGAATTTTCGATTTTATTACAATCACTGGGATATATGAACTCCATTTCTTGCGGGAAGCTTCGATTGGAAGTCATGAGTTATCTCCTTCTAACCCTACAAGTTACTAATTCACGACTGCTGTAGCCTGGTATTGAACACACAACTCTAAGAGTCAACTGGGCCATGTGTCCTTAAGGACAAGAACAACTAAATACATTGCAGAAAACTAGAGAGTGATTCGCGTCACAGTCAGAACTCTGAAAGGACTGCATCATGAGTACATTTCTCGGGTATCTGCTTCTCGTGAGGATCAAATCTAGCTGATTTAGCGTCTTTCATTTTCACTCTCTGAGACGCATTATGAGCGTCAATCTGTCACTGATGGCAAAGTTTTCACCCATGCCTTGTTCCCCAGCCTATATGCCTTTTTCTAACAGCGCCGATATCACTGGCCTGGACATGTACACTGTATGCTGTATGGGAGGATTATTTTTGGACAAAAAACTGGTCACCATCAAGAGAGCAAGAGATCGTCCTCAGCTTCTCTTCAAGGGCGTCTGTAAAAGGGATATGAGGGCGTTGGACATGGATATCGAGATATGAAAAGACCACCCCAATCGTCGCTCACGCTGGAGACGCGATATATACCGAGCGAAGAGAGGAGAAACGGAGGCTTGTTGCCGGAGAGAAGCGTGCCTGATTGAAAGAAAACAACACGGCAACACCGAGGCAAGCGTCTTCACACGTATTCGTCGCAACCAGGACTGTCACTCCCGTGTGGGCGAGTGAAACCTAAAGAAAGGCATAATTCTTTGGGCGCAGATCATTAGTCTCTCGAGACTGACGGATGCCACACGCACACACACACACGCACGCACACACACACACACACACACACACACACACACACACACACACACACACACACACACATTTCTAGCGAAATTAATGCTTATCGGTTTTTACTTGAAAAATCTTAAAAAAGCAAAATCTATTCCCGGACAAGAATCGAACCCGTATCCAACTTTTTAGTCTAGGAAACTGCTTACAAGCAAAAGACACTTTACAATTAAGGTATAAGAAACCATCGCAGGAAAGCAAGCATGTGATTACTTTCGGGTACGAAAATAGAGTCAGTAAGTGGATTTAGCCTTTCAAAAGGTCCCATGGTTTCATAAAAATATGCTTCTTTCTGATGAAGCAGATTCATCCTAAAAACCTGTCAAAAAGGTTTTGTACATTGCTTTAGATATTTATTTTTCTGCTGGGTTATCATCCAAACCTTTTCACACACACACACACACACACACACACACACACACACACACACACACACACACACACAGAGTGAGTGAGTATTATGTGTGTCTATATATATGTGTGTGTATTCGAGTGAAGTGACATCACAATATCTGTAAGATGCATAATCATATATATATATATGTGTGTGTGTGTGTGTGTATGTGTGTGTGTGTGTGTGTGTGTGTGTGTGTGTGTGTGTGTACTATCTGTATAGATCCATCTAGAAAATAAATTGAAAGATGCAAATATATGAGGTATAAAGACGTAAATAAATAAGGTATAAATGAATTTCTCTCTCCCCGCCCACCTCTCTCTCTCACTCTCTCTTTCTTTCTCTCTCTTTCTCTCACACATAAACAAGATAATTTTAATGTGTGAGGGGGAATTATTTTTTCCGACAGATGAACAAGAGTAAAAAACAAAAACAGGCACAAAATAAAATCAAGTGATTTGGATGGAGGCAGTTGAAATAAGAGAAAGAGGAAACTAAAGAGAAGACAGCGTTAATGCTCGAAACAAGAAGAATGAATAAACCTAAATGCATGTTGCGTATATCGAAACGACGGTAGCTTGATTCAAGTTTACTTAATAGTTACAGTCACGAAATATTATATCTCATCATAATTACATAAACGTTTTATTATTTTGTTTGAAATATTTTTCTATATCTTTCCTTCTCTTTCTTTATATTTGAATATGTGTGCATATGTGTATGTGCAAGAGAGAAAGAGAGAGTAAAAAGCATGCGTACATATGCACATAATGCCAACATTTGGAGTGATTGTTGATAAGAAACGAGTTCACAGTGAAAGAAACTAAAATATACAGAAGAAAAAGTGGTTATCTCCCTTGTTGCCAATTATCGAAACCTAATCTCTTTTCACTACCCACCCGACATAGAAACACGGTTCAGACGGCACAAGAGAATTATACCAGCTTTCGAAAGAAAGAAAAATATACGAAAGGAAAGTAAGAGACAAGCCTTTAATATTATGAAACAAAAAGTGACCCTCCTCTGATGTGATTCTTTCTTTCTACCGCTCACTACTTTTTCGTTATCTTTCCCCCACTCAGTTTTCTCTCCTTTTTAACCGTGGGTCTGGATATTAATGCGCGTGCTTTAAGCGTGTCGTGTGTCGCTCGAAGGGTGTGTCCTCCTTTCCCTTCAACATTTTATTCATTTTTTTTTTTTTGAAAAGCGTGCGTGGACATGTGTACACTTACCGAACTGCGCATGCGCAAAGAAATTGAAACCGAGAATGTTTGTCGTGGTGGTGATAGTGGTGTTAGGGTGGAAAAGAAGGAGGTTGTGTTTTTCAAGTTTGTCAGGCATAAATATACTAAATCCTCCCCTACAAAAAGAGGTACAATAATAATAATAATAATAATAATAATAATAATAATAATAAAATTAATAGCACCTTAAAAGGATAAAATGCGTGTCTGTAGAGGTATAAAATGAAAAGAGAGAACAAAGAGTGATGGTAGGAGTAAATAAATATGTTGCTGTTGCTGCTGATAGCGGCGATAGTGGTTGGGAGGTAAATTTTGTGGCGTTGGTGGTTGTGGCGGTGGTGATGATCTGTCCAAGGAGAGATGTATAAAGAGCAAAAGAATGAGAGAGAGAGAGAGAGAGAGAGAGAGAGAGAGAGAGAGCGAAAAAGGAGAAATGGTTTAAGGGATGACGTAGTATTTTGCAAATGTTTTAATTTAAACGCATATTCATTTTATATATATCTGAATTAGATATATAATAAAATTAATGTTGAATGAAATAAACATATAGTGAATTGAAATAAAAATGGAGAAAGGGTTTAGAAGGAAGTAGTGACGGATTTATAGAAAGATTTAGAATATATAAAGAATAAAGGAAAGCAGTATAAAAGTGAATAAAGAAAGAGAAAGAAAAAGAAAAGAAAACTAAGAAAAACAGACATTGATTTACTGATGCTAAAATATCTGTCGACATGTATCATACTGACAGACAGACAGACATCAGATAGATAGATAGATAGATAGATAGTCACTGAAATAAAACAAGCGAGAGAAGGAATGAAAAGTCTATTCAAGAATTCTTTGAAGTTTAAAAAAATATCGAAGAAAAAGTTGTAAAGAATATTAATAAGAAATAACATTTCTAAAGAAAAAGAAAGAAACAGGGGAGAAAACACGAATAAAATTACGGCCGCGAAAGAAAGAAAGAAAGAAAGAAAGAAAGAAAGAAAGAAGAAGAGGACGACAGGAAGGAAGAGAGAAAGAAAAATGGAAGCAAGAAAGAAGGTGGAGAAACGGCAAGAGAAAAGAATGCATCAAGAACGAATGAAGATAAAAGGGAAGAAAAAAGAAAGGAAGAAGAGAAAAACAGTGAAATTAAGAAAAAAGTCACAATAAATAGGCGCATATTATTGGGAAAAGTAAACTAGAAAACAAGAAAAAAACAAACTAATAGACGTTATCGATTGTTTAAATTAACAGAGAATAAGAAAGGATGATAGAAAGAAATTGTAACATCTTCTGTCGTAAAAGAAAGAACGAAAGAATAATATGTGTACAATCGAAAAAAATGGTTTATTAGGAAAAGAAAACAAATGAAATGTTAGGAGAAAAGCACAAAACGAAAAAAGAAATAAAAAGATATACGAGGATGACAAGCCAAATGCAAAACAAAACCTTGAAGACGTTTGGGTAAATAGGGTAGACATTACGTCACACCGGCTGGCCCTCTTGTTTCCTTTCTTTAATTTTGCCACAAGCATTAAACTTTATCGTTATCAGCAGCAAGAACAAATTTCAATGCAGACGTCTGCAAATAAAAACATAAGACACTCGTTCTGAACCGATGTGCATACATGCACACGTAATTCTTATATTTTTAAAAGTCCTTATAAGCAGTCGGATCGTATTCGAGTTTTCTTGGGACGCTGGTGAAAACTATCACCAAACTGGGCCTCAAATAACGTCACAGGTCATTCCTTTGTTTCGAAGTAAACTTTATTCAGATAAGTTTTCTTGTAATCATTCTTTTAGTCAAAATGTTTTGTGTGTGTGTACATAAGAATATTTTTTTACACTATATAAATATTAATGCTTTCTATAACTTTGATCATGTCCGTGTGGATCAATGAGTATCATCTTATAACGGAGCCTAAATTGGATGTATTTGATCGAAGATTCTAGAAAATTCAGTTTTTCGAAATTGGGTGTTTAATTAAAACCTCAGAAAACTTTCAATGTCGAAATGAGTGCGTTATTAACACTATTAACAGATAAGGAATTCGAACATATTACCAAGAGAAAAATAAACTGAATTTACAAAGCTGAGATCAGTTAATGTGTGATGCCAAACATTGTGAAATATGACGAGTAGATGCTATGATCAAGGCAATTCATAGAAGGTCTCGCCAATATATTAACACCACATAGCTATATTGAAAGGATTCAAACAAAAAAAAAAAACAAAAAAAAAAAAGAAAAAGAAAAGAAAAAGAAAAAGAAAAAGAAAATCAGTTGTTAATCCTAATGTTCTGTAAAAAGAAATATTTTATCCAGATATAAATGAATAATTAAATAAATCTATAACCAGACGTTAACATTAGCCTATATTCAAACACTGTTGTGCTGTTATTGTTGTTGTAATTAGATCGTGGTGTTTTCATGGAAGGAATTTTTGTTGAACACAATTATGTTTAGGCAAACAACTGAAAAGTGATGTATGTGTAAGTTAATTCAAGAAAATCTATATTTGTCTGTATCTATGTTTGTACGTAAGAGTGCAAGATTTCGTAATAATCATTCATTAAATCGTGCTTGTTAAAAATAACTTCCATTATGTAAATGAGAAAAGAAATGCCGTTTTGTTAATTAAATATGTAAATATTGCCGAAATATGTACAGCTTTTGACCATCCATTAAGATCAAAAGACGATAAAAAATATTAATCGATTTGAAATGTTTCATCTTTTGAATCAACATCATTGCGTTCGTACATTATGATAACGATATGGCACACAAATAAATTTATTAAGTACAACTGACCAAATTGAAGAGAATATTGAGCGATAATTCTGTTTTAAAATTTGTCTTCCAGATGTTTAGAATAATATTCTTTTATATTCCTTCATCAATTCAAATACCTGCCTGAAAAGAAAGCGTTGTATTTGTCAAACAGATACCAAGATATTGAATTGAATTTGTGAGATCCGTTGAAAACTTCATTTTCCTATTGATTACATTGTAGAAAATATTTCATGAGAATTCTGCATATGAAAAAGTTGCCTATTTTACGTTTGCACCTCCCAAATAATTAACTGATTGTGAGTAAGAGGCTTCACAAAAACAAGTTGATGATGCCACTAAGACGAAAGTAAAAGAGAAGTAAATGTCTTTAGAAGAATTCAGAAACACAATCCTAAACAAGAAACATGGGATAGATCACTACTGCTGTTCAAAAGACCAATACAATTTTTTAATCAATTTTTTAATCAATTATTTTCAGTCACTGACTGAAAGACTAACTTGAACTGGTTACATTTTATGAGAGTATCTTGGTCAACGTATGAACTTTTCAGCCGACTCTCGTACAAGAAAACCGAGGAAGTTTCTTGTCTGCGACATTATCTCGCAGAATCTATTTTTTATTGCAGTTCAACACTTTATCTTAGATAATATCCATATATCTATTTTCTCAAGGTGTAATACTGGTTTTGGTGTATCCATAAGTATTTCTTTAGTTACTTATTACTGTATTTATTGTAACTTCTACTGAATATCTTTATAAATATCACTCTTTTCATTATTAGTAAACATCCTTTGCAGAAATACCTGGGAAAATGTTCTGGATTCTTCTTTGTTTAGAAAATCACACAATATAATAACACAAAAAAAGATATGAGAGGAAAAAAGGTAAGTGTATTGAACAAAAGATATACAGCCTGTTAGTAGATTCAGGAATAGTTGTTAGTGAAAGTCAAATATATACAAATAATTAAGTCCGGGTAATAAGTCTATATTCTTGCTGACCAACGAGCGGCGGTTCAACTGCTCTGACAAACACCAAATATAACAACAACAGCAACAACCCGTTCTGTGTAGGAAGGATTAATTGTATACGCTGGAAAAGTCCATTGAGTGTGTGAAAAAGGAGTGACTCCCCAACACCCCCTCCCTAACTTCTTTTTAGGAAGAGTTAATATTTTTTTCGTTTTGGATCACTAATCAAAGGCTCTATGAACTTCAGCTTCCTGTTGGTTCTTCTGATTTCCGTGTTAGCTTTTGGTTTCTGGATGTTAAAAGCTTCGAAGATTTCCTCCATATAATCTTCCCATTCTAAAGGTGAGGAGCTTGGTTCTTCACCTCTTCTTTTTCGTATTTGATTCACATGTCTTCTATTCGTGTTTTTCCCTTTGATAGTATACATTACGCTTCTAATTCTGCTTACAATTATACCTGGCTCCCAATACGCCATATTGTTATTAAAAATTTTGAAATATAGTTTTTCGCCGGGCTTGAACGATCTTTTCACTATTGTAGGTGTATTCCAATTATTGCTTTTGCCTGGTAATAATTTCTCGAAAGCCGATCGGATTTTTCAAACGAACATCACCTCGGTCAGTGAAAGTCCTGATGGTGTGTTCTAGTTTGGCGTAAAACGATAGACTTGTAAGAATTGCTGCAATGTTTTTTCTGATGGTGTGTATATCGCTTTTTTAACTCCCTATTAAGCGTATCTACAAATCTTTCGGCAAGCCCATTTGATCGTGGGTGATAGGGAGCTGTTTTTATATGTCTTATTAGGTACATTTCACAAAAATCTTTAAAATCACCTGACGTGTACCATTATCCGTAACTAAAACGTCAACGACGCCGAACCTCGCAAATAGTTCATACAACCAGCTTATAGTATTGTCGGTTGTTGAATTGTTTATATTTAAAAACTTCCGGCCATTTACTAAAGTTGTTTAGTAATATAAGATAGTAGTAACCATTTATAGGTTCTGCGTATTCTGCTTGTATTCTTGACCACCGTTTTTCCGCCTTTGGCCAAGGTTTTTGTATAATCGGTGATGTTGCTGCCACCGCATAGCCCTTACACTTTTCCAACATCTGTGCGATATCCTCATCCATTTTTGGCCAGTACACATAACTTCTCAATAGTGCTTTCATGCGATTTTCCCGGGATGTCAAAAATGAAAGTCTTTTAAGATTATCCTTTGAAGTGACTTTGGTATCACGACCCTTTCATTATACAGTAGTACATTGTCACAAATTGAGAAACTATCAGCCAGTTTTGCTGCTCTGTCTTCAATTTTTTTCTTTGTCGTGTTAATAAATTAATCCGCTTCTGCGTTTCTTCTTATCTCTAGCAATGTAACCGATAGTTCTTTAGCCGTGTTACTTAGTACTTTGCTGATTTCATCCTCAGCTCTCAGCGCTGCTATCACTGAGTCTTCCAAGGGTTCACTTTCCTTAAGAATCAGCCTCGATAGTCCATCTGCGTGCCCTATTTTTTCGATGGTAAATATTCTAGTTTAAAATTGTAGTTTGTATTGTTCCCTACCTCAGGAGTCTATTCGCGGTATATACAGGAATTCCTTTTTTGGATTCAAATAGGGTAAGACGCTGCTTATGATCCGTTTATAGTGTAAATATATATATCTATGAAATCGAGTTACGGTGAAAATAATTCCTAAAGTTTCTTTTTTTTATTTGTGAATAGTTTTTCTCGGCCGGTAGTAATGCTCTCGATGCGTGGCCTACTGTTTTTGTAGTACCATCTCGCATTTTATGTAAAATGCATGCTCCCACACCGTGTGAGCTTGCATTACTTGCTACAATAATCTCCACCCTAGGGTCAAAATGTGTCATGGTTATATCTGATGACAATTTATTTATAATTTCGTTAAACTCTTTTTTGCACTCATCCAACCAGGTCCACTGGACATCTTTCATCAGTAAATCTTTGAAGGGTGCCCTCAATTTATGCATACTATCGATAAGCTCTCCATAGTAATTAGCAAGACCGAGGAAGCTTTGCAATTCTGCGACATTTTTAGGCTCAGGCATGTTTTTGATTGCTGAAGCTCTCTCTGGGTCAGGTTTCCTGCCATTCTCATTTATGATGTGGCCTAGGGATTTTATTTCTTTCAAGCAGAAATCACATTTCTTCCCTTTAACTTTTAACCCAAAGTCTTGTAGTCTTTTAAAATTTTTTTTTGATGTGTGTCGCATGGTCTTTTAAATTATCGCTTTTAACTAAAATATAAGCTATGGCCAGATAAGCTATGGCGAAATTTTGCCCCATCAGCATAGTATCCATCGTCTTCTGAAAAATTGCAGGCGCTACTTTTATCCCGAATGGTAGCCTGTTGTATTTGTATAGACCTTTGTGCGTATTTATGCACAGTAATTTGGATCTTTATCCGTAATTGGAATCTGCAAGTATGCTTCGCTTAGGTCAACCTTTGAGAAAATTTTTTCACCATTAAGTTTAGTGAATATTCCTTCTTGGCTAGGCAATGGATATTGATGGTCTTTAATTGCATTATTCAGTCCCGTGGAAAAATCTGCACTTACGCAGATTTCTCCAGATTTTTTTTAACATAAACAACCGGTGCCGCCCATTCAGTTTTCGAAATAATCCCAGTTTACTCTAGCCTCTCCAATCCTTTGTCTCTTTTGTCAATTGTGTCGAAAGGTACGTTTCTCTTTTTCCTAAATACAGGTTGAGCATTTTGTTTAAGCTCGGTTTTTGCTTCAAACTTGTTGCAACGTCCTAACCCACTTCAAAATACTTCTGGGAATTCTTTGTGCAATTCCTCCTTCAGTTTTGTGGCTTCCGAAAACTCACAGTCCATTCTTTTACAAAACGAACTAATAGATAAATCCCATACACTGAATTTTTGCATCCAGTCCATTCTTACTAGGTTGTCTGAATCTCTCATCACATAGATTTTTTATTTTTTTATTTCTCCCTGGGATTTTACGTTCACTATAATTTCGCCTTCGAAATTTATCTTTTTCCCCGTTACGGATTTATAATTTTTTTTGTGTGTAGCATTGTCGGCCGATTTAACTTCCGCCATGTTTGTAAGTTTATAATCGTCAAATCAGATCCCGAATCCAGTTGCAATTTAATTTTTTTATTCAGAATTTCTATTTGAACGTATTTTTTTATATTTTCTATATTTTCATCCTCCACTCTAATAAAACTTACCCTACAAGGTTGATTTTTATCTCTGCATACCGAGGCTTTGTGGCCCATTTTACCACATACTCGGCAATTTTAGTATTTAAAAAGACAACCCTTGAACCAATGGTATCCACCACATCTGTAACTTGCAGAAGAGGGAGACTTGTTTTGTACTGGATTCTTGTCAACCGTAGTGCTGTATTTTTTCTCTTTGGCATTATAATTTTGTTTTGTCTGTGGGAGGGTACAAAACGTAAATTTCTTTTTACCTTTCGAATATTCGCTACTCCTGACTCTTCAATGTTCCTGCTATCTTTCTTTATGCTGAGGCATTTCTGTCAATCTTCTGACAGTTTTTGTAATGTTAGACCTGGCTCGTTTTGTAGTTTGGTCAGCATGCGTTTCCTCATTTCGCTGTTTTTAGCAGCAACTAGTCCTTGGACAAATATGAGACACTTGAAATTGTCTCGAGTAAGTTCCGACAATTTAAAATCGTCACAATGTTTCTTGATGATAGCTGCAAAAGTAGAATAATCCTCGTTTTTGTCTTTTCTGAGATTAAGGCATTTCCACTTTTTATGGAACAACGTAGATTTTTGAGCTAAATATCCCTGTGAGGTCTGTCACTGCCTCATCGAACGTTAGATCATTCGTTTTATTTAGGGAGAGTACAGTCTACGAACGTTCGTCTGTGCCTAATTTCTTGAGTAGAAGTCCTATTTTTTCTTCTCACTCCAGTGCTGACAGTCGATATAATAAAAAAAATATCCTCGTATCGCCTGTAATACACTCCGAAATTTTTATCTTCCTCAACTGAGCATTTAAAAATTTCAATCGCTTTCCACAACGCATCTTGTGAAAATATCTCCTCCTTCTCCAGGGTTGTGCTTGTTAATTTTAATAACAGTTCTTGCAGTTGTGTTTGTCTTTCCTCGTTTGCCTTTTGCATTTAAATTTGTCTTTCTTCGTTAGCCTTTTGCATTTCCACCTGCTTTATTTCTTATTGATATTATCTTTCTTCAGTTCTGTTTATAATTTTGAAAATCTTCCATTTTTTCTTTTCTAGTGTCGACAACTTGTTTGTGGTCGACTTGTTTGAGTCAGTTTGTAGCACACTTTGTTAAAGTGATTCAGCGGGGAGAGAAAAAAATCGTCACAATTTTGTTGTGCTACTTGTGCGAGAATCCGTTTCGCCAATTTGATGTTGTTGACTCCTCTTATGTGATTTTCGAGGTTCTCGACGCTATGTTTTTTTTTTCTTAGTGTTATGCGTAAGTTCGTTCTTTTTTGTGATGTGACAACGTTTTTTGTGTGCCCTTGTTAGAATTCTTGCCGCCTTGCCGCCAAATTGTTGTTTCGCGAGAATGTATTTTTTGGTGACTAACTTGAGAACATATTTTTCCTCCGCTGAACTTCTTCGAATCTTCGTCGCCAAATTGTTGTGGATTCTTGTTTAGAAAACCATACAATATAATAATAACACAAAAAAGATATGAGAAGAAAAAAGGTAAGTGTATTGAACAAAAGATATACAACCTGTAAACGGTTAGTAGGTTCAGGAATACTTGTTAGTGGAAGTCTAATATATACAAAGAAGTAAGTCCGGGTAATAAGTTTGTATTCTTGCTGACCAACAAGCGGCGGTTCAACTGCTCTGACAAACACCAACTCTAACAACAACTATATTTAGTTGTCCCTCCCAGTAAGGGCAACATGTGACACATGGTCAATTATGACTGGGATTTCCGGGCTATATGACCCGGCCAAAAAATGTCTGTCTATTTTTGCCCAGTCGTGATTCTACTCTTCGGCGGAACTACGACTGGGTTATTGCTCTCTGCTCGGAAGCAGAGAGCGCCCTCTACCAGAAGGCAGAGAGCTGACAGTGTTATAGTTAAAGAGTCTCAGCAACTCTAACAACTATATTTAGTTGTTCCTCCCAGTAAGGGCAACGTATGACACATGGTCAGTTTTGACTGGGATTTCCGGGCTATATGGCCCGGCCAAAAAATCTCTGTCTATTATTCCCTAGTCGTGCTTCTACCATTCGGCGGAACCATGACTGGGTTATTGCTCTCCGCTTGGAAGCAGAGAGCGCCCTCTACCCGAAGGCAGAGAGCTGACAGTGTTATAGTTTCAGAGTCTCAGCAACTCTAACAACAACTGTATTTACTAGCCTTCCCACGCAAGGCTGGATGTGACACATGGTCATTTTATAGTGGGTATTCCCGGCCATATAGCCGGGCCAAAAAATGTCTGTCTATTTTTGCCCAGTCGTGGTTCTACCCTTCGGCGGAACCACGACTGGGTTATTGCTCTCTGCTCGGAAGCAGAGAGCGCCCTCTACCCGAAGGCAGAGGGCTGACAGTGTTATAGTTGAAGAGTCTCAGCAACTCTAACAACAACAACCCGTTCTGTGTAGGAAGGATTATTTGTATACCATGGAAGAGTCCATAGAGTGTGTGAAAAAGGGGTGACTCCCCGACAGTAACCTATATTGTCTTTAAAATCCTGATATGATATTACATGTTTATTGGCCACTCAAAATAATTGATGTTTAGTAATGACATATTCATTTGTTACGGCAATATGTTTTTGTAAATAGAAAATTCACACAATGAACGAAAAGAAAATGAAATGAACGAAAACAAGAATATATATTTATGGCAAAACTCCAAATTGCATTTAGGAAATAGGTTTGCATAGAGATAATCTAAAAGGAAACGAGAACTAACACTTAAACAGAATAAAACAAGGTTATATTAGACTACAGAGGGACAGTCATGAAGTGTAAATGCTTCGATGAAAGTCCTATACCATCTGCATTGATGAAATATGATGTTATTTGTTTCTGTTCAAAACAAACATATAAAGATGACGGAAAGCGAGCAAATTTTCCATACTAAACTATGATTTAACGTTTAAGAAGGATATTATAGTGGAAGATAATTATTGAGTGAAATAATCACTTTTTAAAGAATGTTTAACTATTAAGCAGTTTTTTCAATGTTTCTTGTTACTTCTAATTGAGTTTTGACAAATTTTTGCAAGCACCAACATACACTAAACACCTTTAAATAGAAAACATCAATATATTTAAGCAAAAGTTGTACAAATTAGTAACTTAGAAAATCAAAAAACAATTGATTGCATGCCTGTGTAAGCTCTTTCTCTTCATATTGGTTGTCATATCTAAAATGGGAGCATTTAAATCGTCCTTGGTATTGTGTGGTTGATGTTTGGTCTTTCGTGATGGTAAAGGTATTGGTAAAAACGTAGTAGAAGATTGACATCATGAAAACTAAACGGCCATATGTTGAAGTGACATCTTGTAGTCATTCTTGGATTACATGAGACATGTTGAAGGGAACAATTTTCAGTTCTCATGTGGGTCATTTTTCTCATCCTTGAGCTTGACCAACACCTAGCAGTGGAATATGGCATTATTTCTGAGATATTGCCAGAAGAGGTGGATTAGCATAATACCAGAACAAACAACTTAATCTTACTGAACATCACCGCGGATTCAACCATAAAGTCCGTGTCAGTCTTCCTGTTTCAATTTAGTCTTGGTTGAAGTACTTATCGCTGTATCTTATCTAAGATAATGGCTGGCCGCTCATATCTGAGTATTCTTGTCAATCCTTATTGTACACGCCTGCTTAGTGATTTATACGTTAACAGTGTTGCGTGAACTTTCGTTACAGTTCCTTGGAAAGAGAGAGAGAGAGAGAGAGAGAGAGAGAGAGAGAGAGAGAGAGAGAGAGAGAGAGAGAGAGAGAGTGCACGCATTATCAAGCATGATCAACAGTTTGAACAAGGCCAGTATGCTCATACTCTTGATCACGAAAAGTTCTACGAACAACACTATCGACGAACAATTTCGGCTATATGATATCAAGGAGTATTTTCTTACTCACTTCTTCCAAGCAAGACAATAAAGCCACTAAGACGCAAGGTGTTACTGAGTGTGAAAAATATAAGAAAAATAAAACATTTTTTAAAGGCGAGAGAACAATGAAAGAACAGGAATTAAGAATACAGAACTAATCGGTATTTTACGAATACAGAAATATCTTCTGTATTCTTAACTGACATTGCATTGAAGTTGACTGAAAAGCATGAAGATTGTTTCACAAGCGGGAAGAGCGAAAGACGAAACTGTTAACATGGACATTACGGATACATCTAGTCATTTCAAGTGTAAAATGATGAAAACTTGCCGACAATCAAGTAATAGGCTCATATACGTCAAGTTTAGGTACTAAAGAAGAAACCTCATCAGAACAATTATAATAAAATTATTTATAGAAATGTATGGTTTTAACACATTGGGATCGCCTCCTCAGACTAAAAACATCAAAGGTAAATTCTGAAGTTGGTGATATTCTGACCCGAATATTACCAATTTCAGAATGTACCCTTGATGTTATTAGTCGAAAGAGAGCAAATATTTTGAACGCGCTCATAATATAGATTCTCTATACCAAGATATAGAACATGTATTTGATGTTCTCGCAACTGATTGTAGACGCAGAGACATGCTTGGCAATGGCCTCCTTATATATGATGGTGCACAGAAAAATTATAGACCGACAAACTTTCCAACATCTGACTAAATTTAAACTTATTTATAAATGGAACATTGTGTGTGTGTGTGTGTGTGTGTGTGTGTGTGTGTCTGTGCATGTGTGTCCGTTACCTATAGACTCCAAAACGGCGAAATCGAGTTTTTTGAAAATTTACACAGTTGTACTATAAGCGTCTGCGAGTGTTTTTAGCTAGGCTTCGTGTCGAGGTACCCCCGATAAATATCGCAAATTGATAATCGAGTTATAGAAGGAGTGGTCTGATTTTAATCAAATTTGATACACTCATAGACAAAGACATAAGAAACGATATTCAGAAGTTTCAAGATTCCAGTTCTTACAATACTGCAGAAAATCGATAATATATATATAAAAGCTTTCATTACATTATATATGCGTGTGTGCGCAAGTGCATTATTTTGTCTGCATCTACACACAAGTAATTATACGTAGATGTATAACTGTATACACATATGTTATTACAAAGGAAATAACGGCTTACTAACCAAAATAAAACTTACGTATCGTGTTTCCTTGCGTATTTTCTAAACATCTTTCTGCAATAAGTAAGTGAATTTTTTCTTAATTCTCATGGGTTTAACGAGCCTGAATATTTCACTCTTTTCAGCAATTAAGGGTTAAATTTAACGATATTGTGTTGCGCTTAAAATTTTAGGCAGTTCAGAAAGAAGGGAGAGAAAAGAGGTTGAAAAAAAAATGAAAAAAATCAATGTGTTTTAAAAATAAACGAAAAAGTAAGTAGAAAGAATGATAGTTTTGAGAGAATTCAGAAAAAAAGTTTAATGACAAAAAAATTAGAGGTTAGAAAAGAAGAAGAAGAAGAAGAAGAAGAAGAAGAAGAAGAAGAAGAAGAAGAAGAAGGAGTTGGAAAATAAGTAAATCATAAAGAAAAAAGCGGACACAAATAAATAAAGGAAAATAACAATCTCGGATAAAAAGAATTGAAGCAACGATGGAGATACTATAGGACATGATGAAAGAAAACGAAACTGAGTGAGAAGAAAATAAAGGTAAAGAAAGTGAGTAAGAGAGTGAGAGAGAGAGAGTGAGAGGAATGAGATTAATAAAAATTAAGTGGAAAACAAGTGCAAATGATATAAAAGAACAATTAATTCGACTCCAGTATTTTCTTTTCCTTATATCTATTTTTTCCTTCTTCCACTTCTCTTAGTAACTTTTTTCTTTTCTTGTCTTTTTCTTGGTCTTTCTTAATATTTTTTTGTTTCGAGAGTTGTTATTATTTTTTCGCTATTAAAAGGAGAGCTGTAGCGCAATTTCGAAAGTGATACATCACGAATGTTTATCCGCGCCGGCATTAATTGCAAACATATGAAATGCGTCAACAAAACCTGTGACAACATCTGTATATACACGAGGCTAAGGATTTCATTTTTCTTCTGTCTGTCTTCAAAATATTTCTGGATGGCGAGTAAGGTCCTTTCTTCTTATTTACTCTAAAATCTTTTTTGCTTTGTACGTTTAGGCGCATACATGTCCCTTTGCGGCCAAATGTTCAGCACGAAAGGATATATACAAGTGCCTATCTATCTATCTATCTATCTATCTATCTATCTATCTATCTATCTATCTATCTGTTTGTGTGCGCGTGAGCATATGTGTGTGTGGATGAAGAGACAGAGTTAAGTTGATATGAAGACATAAATGTTTTTATGTATGGGTATATTTGGATGAAATTCATGTCTTTTTTTTTTCATCTATTTGCGAGTATCAAAGTATTTATATAGATGTATAGTGAATGCATCCAATATGAATAATTTTATACTGGGATATAAGATAGGAATTCAGATTGTAATCTATTTGTTCTAGACCTGCTGAAAATAATGTATTCAAAGATAAAGCTTGAAATTTCATTATATTTTGAAAGGATGTTGAACTAATTCATATATAGGAAATGTATAAAGAAAGATGCCAATTTTGTTTTGCTTAAACATCGAAGCTTCCATATTTTAAATGGTTAAAGCAACGTTCCTGAAAATTCAGAGAACAATTAATTGGATGCACATTCATATCTCATAGAAAGCTACCTTTTTATTTCTAATTTCATAGCGTTTGTTTGTCGCAATTGATTGTTGAATTAAAAGTAATAGTATTAAAAAGTAGTCAAATAAAAATGATGTCTTTTTATTATATCTTTGTATTTGTATATCATATTAAATAATTTCATTTTTAAGAGAAGTTTGTAACAAATATTTCCTTAAATGGATTTACTTAAATAAAAACATCTGAAATTACCAAGTAGCTCTTCATTTTTTATTACGGAATAATTCAAATATTAATATATTAGATATATTTCTGTGCGTGCTTGTATGTGTGTGTATGTGTGCGTGTGGGTGTGCATATGTGTGTACATCTGCGTGTGCATGTGTGCGTATGTATTTTAATTTACTTAAATAGGCCTGCATGTATAAATAAACGAATACCATTCCGAAACACATTATTTTGCGTTTCTTTAACATGTTGATGCAATACAGCAAGAGTTGCAGTGGGGGTAGGAGTGGTGCTAACAAAACAAGTCGGATATCATAGCATCACCTCCCATGAATTATGGAGACTAAGTGTTGCGATCGGGCTGGCCATGGGATTTGATAAGTATTTGCAGAGCAAGTTGAATAGTCAAACTTTAAAGGCGAGCAAGGATTGTAGCTTATAGCCCATTACACATTGATACCATGGTTGGACATGGGTATTATAGGTTAATATAATTTTAATACTGATACTCACTGGTCAGATGGAAGGAAAGCAAGACAGAGGAAAGCAGCGGATAACATATTTGAAGGGCCTGAGCAGGTGGATGGCAGAGAAGTGGTTTGGGTGGAGCAACAAGTGAAAGCGTGCTATGAGCTACCAGGGATAGGGAGACGTAGAAGACCATGATCACCTATGTCCTGAAGGGTCATGGTACATAAATGAAGAAGAAGAAGAAGAAGGAGAAGAATGAATGAATTTTTGCATGAACAGTTTTCATGTTTCCAAGTTTTAACTAGAATAATTTATTTATAAACTTTTAAATTATGTATTAAGAAAAACTCACTGCAATTCAATTTACCTTCACAAGCGTCATGAAAGTTAGAATATAAATTCAAAATAATTAAAATTCAATAAAATATTGGATTGCTTGGAATATTTTCTTAAATTTTTAAGATGACTGGGTTAAAAATTATATAAAAATGTATTCATGTTATAGTTATAAAGTAATTTTTGTATTTATGTCCCCCTTAGAAAACATTCACAAATCTGTCGAGTGAGTTGTCAACACCCCATAAAAACATTTGTCTATATTTCTGAGATAAGGTATTGTAATAATTATTTGGACTTTTGTCCTCGTCTTTTTGCCATATTCACGACGTTTCGGGCATTGTACGCTCCGAACTTCTTCGTGTGATTAGAATTTTGAATTGAACCCTTTATTTCTTTCACTGCAGTAAAGTGTTCTCCATTCATGTCTTATGCCACTTCCAGATGTTTCAATTATCTCCATTTAAATTAACACTATGAGTTTTTCGTTTGCCACTGCTGTAGTTAGGTATTGAACTCACAACTGTTCGAGTCAAGTCACTGGATCCAACCAAGTATTTACCAGCTTCTTTACTAAAACAAGATGCGAGACAAGGTCAAGGTTTAATGTGGGGAGACCGAATGCATACGCACAGACAATGGCCAAAATTAGCGTATAAATCAGTGTATGAGTTTTAATAACTAATAAACCTAATGTCTCAGTAATATTTTTTACCAGAGCTCATAATTACTCAAATTACTCATATTATCTTGATGTTTGTAATTCGTTATTACTGTTCCCATATTGTATTCATTTTTATGATTGGTCAGATTAGGAAATTTTTGTGGTCCAACATATTCTCTGATTCTTTTTAAGTTTTCGTATTTTCTTTTAACAAACACTCAAAGTTTATTAAGAGCTACTAAGAATTGTGGAGAACAATGATTGACAACGTTCTAAAGGAACGCAGCACAATCTATTATTTCAACTTCATTCGACAGGGGACTATGATCTTTATATCCCCATATGTGGTCAGCTACGCCTGAATTTTCTATTCTTCCCCACCATGTTACGGCTTTGTGGAGGTCTCGCAGCTTAAGGAGGCGGTCCGTTTCTCCTTTATATTTCTTACCGCAGCTGCATGGGATGCCGTACACACAGTCTTTAGTTATATTCTCTTCTATAGGAGTTATTACTTGGAAGAGGTATCAGCGAAATGTTGGACCACTTTTGATGGTTGTCCTGATTTTATATGGACCATAAATATTTTATATTTTTTTTGATAATCTCTTCACACTATAATAACATTTGAAGTAATAAAGAGATGTCGGATTAAAAATAAATCCATTAATTCTTTAGGAATTGCTTAGTTTAATTTTCGGAGACGAAACTGGGTAAATATGATTTTCGAAAAAAATAATCTGGGTGAAAAGTACGCGCTTTCCTTAAATGATGTATATTGAGTTTCGGTTACTGTGACATTCTTAAAAAAGAGGACACAGATTCAATCCCTGCTCGAGAACACATTTCCTTTACTAAGATTTATCGAATACGCAGCTCGATAGATGGAATGCCCACTGAATATATATATATATATATATATATATATATATATATATATTAGGAAATCGATTAGATCTGACATATTTTTGATATATTTGTGTAATAGTTATTTTTAATGGATACTCATATTTGTGTAGAGGCTTTGTTTTTATTATTAAACAGTATACTATTTACTTATAGCTACTGACCTGAATATTGGAGAAATCTTGTAAGAAAGGATTTTCTACCAAGATTTCTGGAACATTCAGGCTGATAGATTTAAATGAATATACGGTTTATAATAAAAACAGCGCATCTACTCGCTTAATAGCTTTCTTCGACATTTATTTTTGGTCAAATATTTTTAAGCTATAAAATGATAAATGAGAAATGATACTGAAGGCTCAGGTCACCCAAAATCGGCAATTGTCCCGGAAAATACCAAAAAATCCAAACTCTTTTTGGCTGAACGTTAATTGAAGTTGCGTGAGATAGCAGAGAAGTTGAACATATCAGAAGGCAGCGTATTTACTATTTTGCCTGAATATTTGTCAATAAGAAAGCTGCGTTTAAAGTGGGTGCCGCGTTTGCTCACAGCCGATCAAAAACAACAACGTGTCGACCATTCAGAGCGTTGTTTGCAACTCTTTCAACGCTTCAAGAAAGGGTTTTTGCATAAGTATGTGACAATGGATGAAACATGGATCCACCACTACACTCTGAAGTCAAATCGGCAGTCATCTGAGCGAACAGGAGCAGATGATGCCATCCAAAGCAACCAAAGACGCAAACATCAGCAGGCAAGGTTTCGACCTCCGTATTTTGGAATGCGAAAGGTATTTGGTTCATCGATTACCTTGAGAAAGAAAGAAAGAAAGAAAGAACCATCAATAGCGAATATTATATAGCATTATTGATGTGTTTGAAGGGAGAAATAGCAAAAGAACAGCCACAAATGAGGAAGAAAATAGTGATCTTTCAATAAGATAATGCACCATGTCAGAATTCGACGGCAACAATGGCAAAACTACATGTATTGCACTTCGAATTGCTTCCTATTCTCCAGATATAACTCCCAGCAACTACTGACTGTTTGCAGACCTAAAAATGCTCTAAAGAATGAGATTTGGCTCTAATGAAAAGTTGTTGTTTTATTAATTAGGCCGGGGATTTATTGAGTGATCTCATAATGGCCTTATCGAAAGAATATATATAATTAAACATCTCGTTTTATTAATTAGGCCCGGAATTTATTGAGTGATCGTTTAATGGCTTTATCGAAGGAATATATATGATTAAACTTCTATCTATCTATCTATCTATCTATCTATCTATCTATCTATCTATCTATCTATCTATCTACACACACAAACACACAAATAGGATACGATGTGTAAACTGTCACCATTTTATCTTAATTATTTCGTGCACGCGAGTTGTTTGTTTTTAATTTGTTCGACTGCAGAGTATAGAATGTTTAGTTGAGCGCCATCTTTAAGAAAAAGAACACTATGACGCAATTTACTTTGCCAGAAATTTGGAAACGGTATGCTGTGCAGCTTAGGCTTCGCACAAGAAGCTACAATGCGAACATCTCAGAGTGTCTGGGTGTCAATCTGAGGACAGTACAGAAATACGGAAAGATTTGAATAAGTCTAATGATGATTGCGATGGTGTTTGGAGTGATCACTAGTGATAGCTATTCATCTTCCCACAACACTGAGGCCTACATCAAGTGCTTTGAGGAGGTAGTGCTTTCTTGGGTCAAATGAATGTCTGTTAGAACATCCTATGTCTCGCAACATACAACACAAGCAGTAGAACCCAGTTATGGCTGTCATACAATTTCTGTAGCCGCATCCCCACTTACATCTGGATAGACTTCCTAGACCTCCACCAACTTGATTATTTTTGTGGTGTGCACTTGAGCGAGACACAAAAAATATTTTGGCAACACCAAATAGGAACTGAAGGCAAACCAACTTAAACAAGAAAACCGTCCAACAAAGATGCTGGAGATTCCAAAATATCCTAGAGGCCGTAGTTGAAGTCAATAGCGATTTTATTGAATAAACTTACTCTTTTACATCTCAATATATTTTTGTGTAATTTTGGTAAATATGTTTGTTAAAATGAGATCTCAGAGTAATTTAGACAATAATTTATCCATTTTAATTTCCCTCTCTTCCTCTCTCTCTCTCTCTCTATATATATATATATATGTATATGCATGTTTACACGCACAAATACGCACACGCACACAAGTACATATGTAAGTGTGTGTGTGTGTGTGCATATATATATATATATATATATATATATATATATTTATGCACACAATATATTTATGCACACAATATATTTAATCAAACTGAGTTATAGCTGTACTAGTAATTTGAAAAAAAAAAAGCAAGACACCAGAAAAGTAAGTAACAATGTACAAAACAACATCATTATCAAGGAATGTAACTGTAGGGACAAAAAAAAAAAATGCCCACTTAACGAACTTACAAAAATACAAACGGGATTATTTACAGAGCAAAAGTACATGACATAAATGGTCAAAATAAAACATATTTAGGATCAACCAAAGAGAGTTTTTAAGTTAGATAGAATAATGATAAGTCTATATTTAAACTGGAAAACCTAAAAAATTGTACGAAACTGGTTAGCCATGCGTGAAAATTAAAATTGAAATATGGTAAAGACCCTGATATAACTTGGAGCATAGTATGCAGATTATGCCAGGAGGAAAAATTGACCAATATGTTTAGACAGAAATAAATTGTTAAATAAAAAAACAGAAATTATGTCCAAGTCTGACTATACCAATAAATACCTACTAGGATCATACAATCATGGATTAAAGTGTTCTAAGACACTTGAGTAACTTCTCCTAATTTCGAAAATTGCGCGTTCAAAAAAGATCCCTGTTAAGTGATAGTTTGAAAAACGGTAAAATTAGTGATTGTAAATCGCCTGAAGAGACAAAAAGGTAGAAAACTAGGTCGTGAAAAAACTCATTTCCAAATGAAAATATTCAAAAGTTCTAAAATATAATTGTATTGAACACTTTTTATTCCGACTTGTACTGGTCTAATTTAATTATGACCAAAAACTAACTAATTATACAAACAATGATCAAAAGCTATTGTTTTTGTGTTTGTTAATATATATATATATATATATATATATATATATATATATATATATATATATATATAAATCACACACACGCACACACGCACACGCACACACGCACACGCACACGCACACACACATGCATATACATATATATATATAATTTATATATTTGAATATTATTTTTAACAAATAAATTAAATATGTCGTTTGTTAATCCATTTCGTAAATCTCGAAACATTTCTGCATATATATATATATATATATATATATATATATATAAGTAGAAAGAGAGAGAGAGAAAGAAAGAAAGATAGAAAGAGAGAGAAGGATGGCTGGGCGATGGGGAAAAAGAACTTGATAGAATAACCGAGACGGAGAGTGAACAAATGCAAAACAATGGGAACGACATTAATTAGGATACACAAATAGGAATTTTCCAAGCCTCACTTTGTTTTGCTGTTACCCAACACATATGGGTCTGCAGGTAAGGATCGAACTTATCTTACTTAGTAGTATTACCTCATGCTTAACCAACCAGGTAAGATACATCGATAATTGTAATAAAAACATCATGTGAGAGACAGTTTCATTTTAACTTGTATGAATTGTTTTCACGTTTCTCTTTACCTCCTCTTTCTATTTTTCTTTTTATCTATCTCCTCTCATAATACTGACAGGTGTAAAGGCTGTTGCTTTTTTCTCCTTTGAATGTGCAAGCACACAATGATGTGGGCGTAGACGGAGGGTTTCGGCAAAGAGTCGGTGGGGTGTGGTTTGATTGCTGGCACGTTCTGTGTTTTCGTCGCACACAAAGAACCTGTCTCCTGAATCTCGTTAAACAGTGGCAAGCAACCACAAGCGCGTGTTAAATGGCAGTCCCCACACCCAGCTCCATGTCGGCAGGTGAAAATTTCTACAGAGTTCCTATCCTCGTTCATTTTTATCTTGGACTTTTTACTTTCTAGGTGTCCCCGCTACTACCAATAACCTGGTCTTCGGATGGCCGTGTTTTACTCACCTGGACATTTCCAGTCTGACATTTCTTTGTCTACTGCACTCAGTGCCCTCATTTTCTTTGACAATGACTATTTTCTTTATATCTGTCTGTGAATGTGCACAGATATATCCATATATCATTCATCATATAAATATTCAGGGAAACACTACACAGCCCCCATATATATATATATATATATAATGTAAACTTGTAATACTAGTTTCGAAAAACCCTCCAAGTACATACGCGGAAGGAAACCTTGGTCGTTGGCTCTCTAGGTTATATATATATATATATATATATATATATATATATATATATATATATAGATAGATAGATAGATATAAACACACAAAAAGAAAGAAAGAAAGAGTGAATATTTTGTGGATTTAGCAGCTAACTGCGTCCCATTGGCCGTACTTGTCTGTTTTCGATCCAAAGTAAAATAGTAATACCAATGCTGACTTTAAAAATACTGATACAGTTCTTTCAACCGAGATGATTGGATCAACATAATCGTATTTCACGACAATATTTTGCAGTTTTTAGTCGAACCATACCCCAGTAAATATCTGGATGTGAAAACATATGGACCTATGTATGCTTCATTTATATATAAACTTATATATATATACATTCATTTATATATAAACTTGCATATACACATATATATATGTGTGTGTGTGTGTGTGTGTGGTTCACTGGTTGTGGCCGTAGTTGTTGTTTAATCATATATTAGATTCTTTATGTATAGATTCTATAAAAGTTGGTGTTATAATAAAGTGCTTTTTACGTGTGTTTATAAGGTTTCTCATATGTGCATAGATATTAGCTTTTAGATTTCTGAATGTTTTGCCAATGTAACTCTTCCTAAATTGCATGAAGTTTTATGTCATGAATCTTGGCATATAATGTGATGTTGGATCAATTTTTCTCAACTCTGCTTTGGAGGTGGTAAAGGTCTTAGTGTTGGGTATAACTAGCTTGTTGAGAGAATGTTGGAGATTAAGATTATGTCGTCGCTGGGTCCGATTACATATATGCGCTGAAAATGCAACACTAGTGACAACAATTTCAACAATGACTACATCTTTGACGTAACAATGGGAAGCTACGGGGGTGCAGTAATATGCGAACTTATAGGCATATCCATCATCGACAAGCTAACAAAATGTATGAACAAAAACATATATGTTTATAAAGAGACGATTGACGTATAATTTTAAGAAACTGCAACGGTAGAACTACAGAAAATATATGAAAACAGATTATAAAAATCTTCAATATTCTAGGATTCGTAACTTACATAAAAAATATAAAAATAGTAAATTTATTAGACATAATACTTTACTTAAGCAACAAACCATACAAACCACACAGAAAAGAAAGGAACAACGTCATATATATATATAAAAATCCCAATCACCGTCAAAAGGTATTCAAACATATATTCATATCTACATACTATCAACGAACTCCACTAACATAAAAATATTCAACGAAAATAAATAAATATACGAATCTACACTAAAAAACAGCGGATACTCAAACAAACTCGAATAACCAAACGAAAATAAACCGAACAAAAATAATAAAAAAATATATAGAATTTGGTTCAACCAATCCTACAACACACACACACACACACACACACACACACACACACACACACACACACACACACACACACACACACACAGAGGAAAAACATTTTTCAATATAATTGAAAACATTTCCCCAAGCACAACAAACTATAAAAGTACTATTCAAACCAGGTACAGCTGCATGGAAACATTGAACAAATAATAACCAAACATAATAAGGAAACACTAAAGAAATCAATATCAACAGCATCAACCAACAATACAGTACGAAGAAATACAACTGTTGAAAGAAAGACAACTGTCTATTACAGTTACAAATAACATTAATAGAAACAAAAAGATTTACATAGGAGAAACAGAAACAATGTTCAAAGAAAGATTCAACAATCACAAAGCATGCTCAACACATAAAGATACAAAAACAATACAACACTCTCAATATTTATATAGAAGCAAAAAGAAAATTGTAAAAAGATCACCCCAACACACAAGCAATAGCAGAAACTGCAAATTATGTTTAGAGGAAAAACAACAATAATTAACTTTAAAACCTAAGTAAAATACTAAACAAAGAAACACTTATTCGAACACTTTTGTGCGAGGTGGTGCATTGGATATCGGCTCGGAACGAGAAATCGGGGAGCCGAGTTCGAATTCCAGCTCAATTCATTACTGTTACATTCACTTACGCGCAAATACCCTTGGGAAAGGTATTAATCCGACTATTCCTTCCAGTTACGGGTTAAATAACAGGACAAATTGGGTTCTATAGCCTTGTTTCGGCAACCAGTCTACCGCAGAAAGCAATGGCAACCTACTGCGGGATTATCTTCTGCCCAGTCAGTCATGTCTCTTTCGAGACATGATCGCCCAAGCGTGTATCACGTATGGCACTTAACTGACTGATCTACTAAAAAACTAAACATAACACAAAACGCAAACCCAAAACTACCACATGGAAATAATGCATAAACACTCACTCACGAGAAGAAACCTATCTACTAACACGGTAAGAAAAAAGTCAACCAAAATGACAAGAAGAAACCAACTCATTATAAAGCAATTAAGCGGGCACCTATTAACACACATATTAAAAAGAAATTAACACAAGAAAAAACAATAAAAAGAAATCAACCACGCGCACAAATAAAAAGTACTAAAACAGAAATCAACCTGCAAATAATACAACATTAAAAAGAACGCAACACAATAAAAGCAATCAAAAGCAATAACTACTTGTGGAACAACTCACATACCAAGATCTATATAAATAAGAAAAAACTAAGAAACAACAGTAGTATGAAATTAAGCCATGACGAATGAAGTGATCATAATTGTTCCTTCCCAAAACTTCGAAATTGTCATGGCTCTGTATAGTTAAATGACAAACTTTTTCACATTAACCATATTAAGGCTCTATCTCAAAAAAGCGTTTGGCAAAATACATTTTTATGAGTAAACCATTGAAAAAAAATAACAATCTTGGCACTAGGAATTAACACATCTCAACACATATATATATATATATATATATATATATATATATATATATATATATCCGTCATCCGCATACGCATACAAGCCAGTTTCGCTGTATCACAGATCATCAGTGTGACTAGACATCCACTTGCTTCTGGCCGGGATTGAAAATCGTCTGATACGGTGTCAGTCGTAGCTGCTAACCCCTAAGCCATAGGTGTATGGAATCAGGGAAGGGAATTTTAGCGTGTTGTATATAAGCGGGTTATACACAACCTAGTCATCGAAAGAACTCAATAGAGAGCTCAATCGTAATGAGAGCATAATATATCCGTCATCCACATACAAGCCTGTTTCGCTGTATCACAGCTCATCAGTGTGGTTAATTATACTTTAGAACATGTTCAAATTACAATCTACCAGAAAGTGTACATTTTGTTTCGATATTGAAAGGACAATGTCTTATAAGGTTGTAAACGCTATTATTGTACACTTTGTAGTAGATTGTAATTTGAACATGTTCTAAGTTATAGTTTATAATAAATATTCAAAGCTCTACTTCTATATTGTGTGCCATGGTAGAAGGTCCAGTTGTCAGACATAGAGTCTTCCAACAGCCATTCTTATGACCCAGGAGAGCACTACCTCTTCAAAGTACTAGATGTAGGCTTCCCTCTTTAGTCTGAGGCCCTGTGGGAAGATAAATAGATGTCTAACGTCACCACCACTAGTGATCACTTCAAATACCATCGTAATTACCATAAGACTTATTCAACTCTTTGCGAATCTTCTGCACTGTACTCCAGATTGACAACCAAACACTCTGAAATGTTCGTACTGGAGGTTCCGGCGCAAATACTATGCAATACAGCATACCTTTTTAGAATTTCTGGCAGAGTGAATTCCGTCATAGCGATCTTTAGTCAATAACATCAAAATCAAACAACGCATATGCGCGAAATTAATGAAATAAAATGGAGACAATTAGCCCATCGCATACTGATAAAAAGAAACATAAAACTATCAATGCAAAAATTGTAAAATTCTTATCTTTCACCAATAGTAGAAAAATTAAAATATCTGTTCCTAATGAAACCCATGTTTTATATTAATTCTCAAACGCATTAACAAAATGTATCGTTAATTCTATTACATTCACAATATATATTGTTTATACAACTATAAATTTACCGCATTGATTAAAAAGTAATAAAAACACCATAAAAACCTATATTATTTACCAACATTGCAAAAAAAAAAAAAGAAGAAAATATTAAGGCTAAATGTATCAAAATAAGACGCAGGAGGAAGCAAACATCTACTGATATTGAAAACAACTTTATTATCTGAAGAAGGCTAAAATGACTAAAATACTGAAAAAAATAAAATTAGAAATTAAATCCATGATCTTGAATCATCTGTAGAAAAATCTTGTAAAAATAAAAATAAATGAATGATGCTCTTCTCATTAATATTTCCGTGGGCTTTACTCAAATATACAAAAAATGAGCGAAGTTCTTGTGCTGACGTATTATAAAAAGAGATGGAATCAGCAGTCAAATTTTGTTTTGTTTCCTACTGTCTTTTATGTATTTATCTGATTTCATTGTTTAAAATTACATTTTAAATTATATTTTCTCACAATTTCTAATTCAAATACAGGGAAGGATAATTCTGAACCTTCTGCTTTGTATTGGAGAAAAATATATGATAACAAGAGATTCGCGATAACAGTTGTAAATGTAATGTTGAAAAAATGTAACGTTGAAAAACCATATTTGTAGAGAATGAATGTTAGACTGGCGAATAAATAAAAGGTATTGTGTACAATTTTTACAAATTATAATATGATAAATGTTTCGGCTGATTCATTCCACATTTTCAGGTGTATAATTTATATGAAAAGGGAATCTACACTTAAGTAATCATAACAACGGAATGAAAGAGTTCTGTTGTCTAAACAAATCGAAAATATGTTGTTAACGTATCAATAACTGTTCCCATCCGATTCGCTAGGTCTACCGCTGACATGCTAACGACCATCACTGAGTACATATATCAGGCCCTTGATAAGAACGGCAAAGCTCGTACTGTTGCCCTGGATATTTATGGTCTTCTGCGCAAGCTACAGGGTCATGGTATATCTGGATGCTTGTTTGACTTAATCAAATCGTTCCTATCGAATCGTGGTCGTATCCGACCTGGCGACTGGACTCCAATCTCTCCCTCACCGACGTGATGTTGTTTCCCTCTGTCTCTTATATAAATACTTTCACGGATTCTGGTCCTACGAGCTTAGCTTCTTGAAATTACTCGAACTACTAGACTTGCAGCAAGGTCCCTTTTAATGTGATGAGAATCAAGTGTAACCACAACTTCTACACGACCAGCTTCTTTTCTCGCTCTTCTCGCCCGTGGAACCCCCTTCCGTATTATTGCTTCCCTGACAACTACAATCTCCAAGAGTTTAAATGCAACGTCAACTGTAATCTCTTAACTCCTTGACTCCCATTTCTCACTTTACACTTTCCTCTGACGCAATGCTCTCTTACCCATTGTCCGACACCTATGGTAACTTGTTCTCCTTTCTCTTCGCTCTCATATAATGTAAACCTCTGCGCACCAGTGGCAGTACTGCATTGCTTGGGGTGAGACGATTAAAAAAATCTTCAGAACATCCTGAAAAATGTTTATTCATATAAATCTGTCTATTCAAAATCGGAAAATAACCAAGAAAAACAAGCAACTAAGATCAATTGTAAGTCAGACAGTTAAGTGTCGTACGTGATACACGCTTTGGGTGATCATGTCTCAAAAGAGACATTATTGACTGGGCAGAATATTAACCCGCAGTAGGTTGCCATTGCTTTCTGCGGTAGACTGGTTGCCAACTAAGGCTATATAACCCAATCTGTCCTATTATTTAATTCATAACTGGAGGGAAAAGAGGGATTAATAGCTTTTCCAAGGATATTTGTGCGTAAGTAAGTGATCTTATATTCATTGCTCATTAGAAGTGGCTTAGTAATTATGAAAAAAGTTTTTAAACAACACTGGACACTGCATGTTTTCGAGAAAGTCTGAAGAATTATAACTCTGAAATCTTGTTTTCAAAATATATTATTTCAAATGAACTTTAAAATTTTTGATTAAACCTTATATATTTTGAAAGTAGAGAAAAAATATGATATCTTTCAATAGCTTTTCTGGCAATTTGAGTGTCTGTTTATTTGTTTAAAAAATGAAGTATTTTTTTATTTCATCAGTTTTGAAGATCAATTTGTCTTTTTATCGGTGGAGACAGTGTGTATAAAAAGGTTGGAGTATAAGAATGGGAACATAAATCACCAAACCACTTCCTGCATGGAAAGACGATTATGAAAACAGTGATACTCGAACAAGGAAAGAAAAATAGATTAAAAGATATTAACGCTTGAAAGATTGGCGGCTTTGAGTGGGAACTTTGCGAGCGTGATTGTAAGAACATATGACAAATTACATTTTTATTTACTTTCATTTCTTACTGATCCGAAAGACAAGAAATTTGGCCGATTTTAGGATTACCCGACGGATATTTGTCGTTTAGAGTAGTTCGAAACTGATGGGAAAAATGAACATGCCTTGAAAGCACCATCACTTTGGAAGGACAAAGAAAAATTCTGAGTTAATGCTAAGAGAGGAGATGAGATGCACGTTTCAATGATTCATCAAATAATGAAAAATCTTTATCTTTAAATAACATGAAAACTAACAATAGTGAACAACTGAAGGAAAGTATGGAAGTTAAAAATTTATTGGAAGAACAAAAAGAAAGAGGAAAATAGATAAATCACAGAATGATAAAAAAATTTTTCGAGCATATCTTTGAAAATAAAATTAAATCAAGAGGAAAATGGCGCAGAGAAAAATGCTTCTGAAGGAACGAAGAGAGAAATAAGGTTGAAATGATACGAGAGAAAAAATGGACAATTCAGAGCGGAAATGTTGCAGACGATAAGTAAAAACGAAAATATCAAATTAAGAAGAAAAGAAAACTAAAGAAGAACTCTAATTGGAAGTTTATAAATTCATGAATGATTTAGAAAAAGAAATGCAGATAAGAAAATTGCATAAATAGGAGAAATGAGAAGATAAATAAATTTCGTATACAAATAAAAATGATTCATGGGTAGGAAGAGAAAAAATTGAGTGAATAAGAAAGATAGTAATTGCAAAAAGAAGAATTGGGCAGATGAAGAAATATTAGAAAATATGCTGGAGAAGAAAGAACAAATAAAGAAAAATAAAGTGACGACGACGGAAAAGGCGAAAAAGGATATAAGAATGCAAAAGAATAGAAGTGAAGGGAAATGAGAACAAAGAAGAAAATTGAAGAGGGGGAAGAATTTTGAAAATGAAGAGAGAGAGAGAGAGAGAGAGAGAGAGAAGTTAACAATGCGAGTAGTACTACCGAGAGAAATTCTTCGTGAATTATTTACCTTAGCTACGAAATATATATATATATATATATATATATATATATATATACTGCTAAATATATATATATTATAAGCATACACTGTTAAATATAGGAGATAATGAATGTCTATTATGTTTATTCATGAGCCGTTCTAAACATCGTATTTTGGCTAACATTTCAAGTGAAAATAAAGATGAAAATTCTCCAAGATTTGGATAATTTTTCATTAAAGTTGGTTCTAAGATTGCGGCTCACATGAGCAATCTTTAGAGAGGTTACAGGAGCGTTAACATAAAAACATCCACTATCAAAAATGATTTTATCTTGTGTTGATATAAAACTTTGCTTAGCAACGATAACAGCTACCAAATAGCAAACGCACTTCGTAGATTTGTAATGCGGTTTTATGACGTCACACCACGTGAGACATCGAAAGGTTAACAGAACCATATATTTAAATACAATGTAATGTGTTATGACCAGATTTAAACGTGGTTTTATTAAGTGTGGGTTGCTTTAATTTAATGTAGATGGCATCCAATACTGAAGGTACTTTTTACTGTGTGTATGAGTGAGTATTATTGCATTGTTGACTAAAATCTGTCTGTTATTACCTACATGACTATGTTTTTCTAAGAAATGTTGTTCAATTGAACTCTGATCAGAAAGGTGACAGGTAAGTCTACGGAAGAGCGTGATTGTAGTAAAACCAATATATGTAGTGGGTTTATTATTAGTACCAGAGATACAATCTCTGAACGTGCATGTAAATTGATACACTACATTGGTCTTCTGTAGAGGATCTAGTTGCGTGGCTGTAGGGTTATTAGAGACTATGAGGTCAATTGTTTTCTATAATATAACATGAGCTTAATTTGATTATTATTATTTATTGGTTTAACATTTCTATGAATTATGTTTTTTAGAGTTTTTTCATCTTGTTTGTAATTATTATGTATTTGGTTGCAATAGTATAAGTTAATAGTGTTATGTGCATTTTGACGTACAATATTATTATTAATATTATCAATAATGTTAGAGCTATTGCTAAGTTTGTTGAGATACATTTTAATTTGTTGATCAATGACGGAGTTAGGAAATTCATTATTGACTAGTGTTTGCTTAATGTTGTGTAATTCTTAATAAAATATAGATCTGGAAGAAGATATCATTTGTGTGCGTTGAATTAAGTTTTTTATAACAGCTAACTTATATCATTGGGGGCATTCGTTTTTTGTAATTAAGAAGACACGAGTTCATGCTAGTTGGTTTCCTATATAGAGAAATAGTAAATCTATGTGTGCTAGAATCAATGAATACATCGATGAATGGAATTTTGTTATTAATATTAAGTTCTAATGTAAATTTGAGGACGGAGTGACTTTCAGATTTGTTTTTAGGGCGTGTAATTTGATAAATATTCTTAGCTAAAATGAAAATGTGATCTATATATCTAAAATATATAGAGGGTTTATTGTTGTCATTAATTATTTTATTTTCTAAATGTGCCATATAATAATTAGAAGAGAGGGGACCTAAAGCAAATCCTATCGCAATACCATCTATTTGAATATAAATGTTACCTAAGCGGTCATGAAAGGGTACTTATGTGGTGCATGCTAATAATATTAAAAAATACAATAATACTCACTCATACACACCTTCAGATATTGGATTTTTTTTTTTAATCATATCACCCCAAGCAAGGCGAAAACGCCATTGATGTTCAGGGGGCTACGTAAGAGTGAAAAGACTGGAAAAGAGAAAACCGGAAACCACATCCTAAACAGGAAACAAGGGATGAGCCTCTTCATCTGTTCAATAGACGCGGGTGGAGTGTGAACCGGGCGATAGTTTAGTCTATCTACTCCAATTGAAAAAAATAAAATAGGATAAAAAAAAGAGTGAAAAGATTGGAAAAGAAAAAACCGGAAACCACATCCTAAGCAGGAAACAAGGGATGAGCCTCTTCACCTATTCAATAGATGTGGGTGGAGTGTGAACCGGGCGATAGTTTAGTCTATCTACTCCAATTGAAAAAAAAAAGAAAAGTGAAAAGATTGGAAAAGAGAAAGCCGGAAACCACATCCTAAACAGAGAACAAGGGATTAGCCACTACACCTGTTCAATAGATGTGGGTGGAGTATGAACCGGGCGATAGTTTAGTATATCTACTCCAATTGAAAAAAATAAAATAAAATAAAAAAAGGGTGAAAAGATTAAGAAAAAGAGAAAAACCGGAAACCACATCCTAAACAGGGAACAACAATTTAAATATATGGTTCTGTTAACATTTCGAACTCTCACGCGGTGTGACATCATAGAACCGCATTACAAATATATGAACTGCGTTTGTTATTTGATAGCTGTAACGTTGCTTAGAAAAGTTTTATGTCAATACAGGATAAAATCGTCTTTGATGGTGGATGTTTTTATGCTAACGTCCGTGTAACCTCTCTGAAGTTGGCTCATGTGAGCCGAAAGCTTAGAACCAACTTAATAAAACATTATCCAAATCTTGGAGAATTTTTGTCTTTATTTTCAGCTGAAATTAAAGCCAAAATACGGTGTTTAGAACGGCTCAGGATTAAACATAATAGCCCTTCGTTGTCTCTTATATTTAACAGTATATGTTTAAAAAATTATCTGCTGCCTCGATATACTATATATATATATATATATATATATATATATATATATGGTGCGATGGATAAACTGTCATCTAGAATTAAAATAACACATACATCTCATTTTAACATATATATTTACGAAAATTGCACAAACATAAATTGAAATATTAAAGAGTAAACTTATTCAATAAAATCGCCATTGGCTGCAACCACCTATAAAGGATTCCAATATCTTCTGCAATTTTTTTTTTTAATCGTATCACCCCGAGCAAGGCGGTAACGCCACTGATGTGCTGATGACTACGTAATAGTGAAAAGATTGGAAAAAGATGATGTCACTGATGACTACGTAATAGTGAAAAGATTGGAAAAGAGAAAGCCGGAAACCACATCCTAAACAGGGAACAAGGGATGCGCTTCTTCACCTGTTCAATAGACAAAGGTGGAGTTTGAACCGGGCGATAGATAGATCTATCTACTCCAATTGAAAAAAAAAAACAAAGTAAGAAGATTGGAAAAGAGAAAGCCGGAAACCACATCCTAAACAGGTGAACAAAGGATGAGCCTCTTACGAGATTATAAAAATATGTGAAACAACTAATTCTGATTACCTTGTTGAGTGTTATGCTTGCCTTCAGTTCATCGTTAGTACTATAAGAAGTTTAGTTGGTCTTTCGCTGAACTGCGCGCCACACAGAATAATCAAAGGTGTTGAAGTCTGGAGAGTTAGGTGGCTAGATCTAAAAGGTGATGTGGTCGCGGAAATTGTGCGACGGCCATGACTGAATCCTCCTGTTTTTATGTGGAAAGCTGCAGAGTTTTGTTAGAAGAAATAGGGTCTTCCAGCAGCCACCAATTTGACCCAGGACAGCATTAACTCCTCAAGGCACTTGATATAATCCTTTGTGTTGAGTTTGAGGCCCTGTAGAATGATAAATGGAGGCATAACGTCGTCATCACTAGTGATCACTTCAACCACCTTCGTAATCCCTATTACACTTATCCAGCTCTTTTCGAATCCTCTGCACCCTTATCAGATTAAAACACAAATATTTTTATATGTTCGTATTAGAGGTTCCGGTGTTAATGTCAGGCAGTACAGCGTGGTATTTCTAAATTTCCCTCGGAATTAATTGCGTCATGGCGCTCTTTTTCTCACATACGATGCCCAACTGAACCTACTATACTGTGCAGGCATCAAAATAAAAAAACGAACAACACATTTTTCACGAAATTAAAAATGGTGACGATTTACCTGCCGCACCCTATACATATCTATGTTTGTGTGTCTGTGTGTATGTGTGTGTATGTGTGTGAGTACCTCTGCATGTATATATATCCATGATAACCCAAGGCTAAAAGAGTTTTGCTGAAAATCTCTCTTTTTTCCCTTCCTCTCTGTAGTTAACCTAATGTCTGTTTGTAATTTTTAGGTATATTACATTTTCAAAATTATACACACATACGCACATAAAAGTAAATAATACATTTATATGCAGACGCTCCAGTGTAGATATGTATGTGTATGTGTGTCTATAATTGTATCTATGTATGTAATATAAAGTGTGTTTATATATTTGTATATGGAAAACAAAATTTAACTTTTCTCCTAATACCTATATATATATATATATATATATATATAAACATAAATGCAAGCCCTCCCGCTATGGAAAAATTGAAACAGATGCCTTATATAGCTTAATCTCTTTGATGTTTAGCGTGTGTCCCTCCTCGCTATGTGACCATGTGACCAACCACCCCACCTTAAATATTCACTAACCACCATCATTTCCCGAAAAAAAATTCTCTTACCCGCAACTTCAATTATATACTTTAGCAGACCCAGTACGTAACTTCCATTCTGTCCTTTTTACTCCGCCACCAAACCCTTTCGTTCCTCTGCCCCCGTAGCGCCTGCCTCGGACCTCGTCTCCCTTTTGACTCGGGCAACATGTGCTTTGCATTAACGCTTACAGGAAAAAAGCACATATTTTGGGTTTGCCCCGTATCTCCCGATGGTTCTATTCGACAAGAAAAGAGGGGGATGGCGTTGTTAAAGATCCCGTGTATTTGGTTGAAAGCGAAGAAGTAAGGCGAGAAGGAAGGAAGACAGGAAGGAATGAAGGAAGGATGGCGCTGGCTATCCAGCTGAGAAGTTAGGGCGACTAAGGACGAGGGTGGAGGGTGCTATTAGAACCTTGACAGGGCCAAAAAGATATTTAAATTGTCTAGATTAAGGCATTTTCTCCTGTTTTTCTTTAAATTTTGTTTATAACATCGTTCTTTTTGTATCTGATTCTGCCGTTTTTAATCCTATCATGGCCATCTGTTATTTTCTGATAGCTTTAAGGGTTGTGTATATTGGTAACTATGTTATCCACAGTGTTTTATAAGTGCGTAATCTATCTATCTATCTATCTATCTATCTATCTATCTATCTATCTATCTATCTATCTATCTATCTATCTTCTAACCCAATTTAGTTGAATGCTGATATTCACTTTTCCCAAGAGAAAATTACAGTTATCCTATTCAAGAAATAGTACAAGTATATATAAAAGCTACGATATCACTAATGCTGAAAAGACTATTTAATTAACTGCTGCTAAGAACTTTTAGCAAGATAATCTTGAATTTTATCATTATTAGAAGTCTTGTATGATTGATTTTAACAACTATTTCTATCATTCTTATTTTTTTTTTTTGTGTGTGTTTCAACGCAACTATTCAGCTTGACACTCTATTCCCATCCGCCAACAAAAAGCTGAGAGCTGGGAAAAGCTGAAATCCGTCCCCGATGGAGAGAGTTTTTAACAATTCTCAGCTTCATATATAAGACCTTTATATATTTTCACCATTTACTAACAGCAAATCATGAAGAAATCATAAGTTTGAATTAATAATTAAAAACTGTGCCTTCAACTGATGAAGCTAGTCAATTTAGTGTAGAACGTTCTTTTTATGCGGATGTGGTTATATAATATGCAATCATGGATGTGGAGAAAATATTACTTTTTTTGAAATACTGGCATATAGTATTCTTGCTTTAAGTAACTCCCATTGCAACGATGGCGGTTACATGGCTAAGTAAGCCACCAACAAATTGTACGTTACACTGTGATAACAGCAGCTTATAGAACATAATATTTAGTTTATAGAAAATATTTTATGTATTTTTAAAAGATGGTGACTTTAAAATAAATCGAGTCTGCCTATGCACAAGTCATAAAAAGGACTCACTTAGAGATAGAGCAAAACTGTTCAGAAATTTGAATTTACCACGTGAAAATTATTTAAAAAAACCTGCTCACATGCATACCTCAGAAAATTCTTTTCTGTAAACCAGTGCAATTTACTATGTACTCGTATATATGTTATATTTTTGTAAGTCGGTGTTCATTTCATCTATTCCAAAGTAAAAAAAAAAAAGCAGCCTAGAAATAGTAGATTGAGGAAATAAATTACTTGGATAATACCATATATGTGCGTCATATTACAGCAGACAGTCATGAGTTTTGTGTGTACTTTGGATTCAGTAGAAAACTTCCATCATGTTGAGGTTCCAATTTCTTTGGGAGTTTCTTTCCATCTTAGTAATATCTTGGTGGAACCTTTCTCCATGCTCATCACTCACTACCCTTTTGGAAGAATTTCAATGTGAGAGTGAAGAAAGTGAATTTTGAGTGGCATTGGCATCCCATAGCCGTATAAATAACAAATTCTCGATGCACTCTTGATAATCTGTATCTATGTATTAGCGAGAAAACCATAGAAAACTGTTTTCCGTGTTGAAGAATGAGGTGAATCCTTGTTACGTATCCCGAAATTGTTGATTTTTACATCTACTGTGCTAAGGTTCCACTGATTAAACCGAAATGCCTGGTGTTTTGACTGTTACATAGATAGATACAAATCACGAGTGAGGTCATTCAGGTATGCCTGGATGATCTAAATGGGGCTTTATACAACTTGCTCCTGAATAAACAGACACAATGTCTTCAGAAGCGACTGCATTGGCAGATTTTTCTTCTGAAGGTAATTTTTCATATTATAAAAAATATGATCTTCATCGTCTGTGGGCGCATTGACAAGCAGATCATCTGGGTGAAGATCAGGTGCCTTAGCTGTAGGAAGCTAAGAATATTTTCTTTCTTTGGGCATTGAAACCAATTTTATTTGTTAAACAAAAATCACAATCATCTGCATGGCTTCGTTGCTCTCCCCAGACCATCGGGACAGCAATGTTGAAGGCAGCATTCTTGCAATGAAGCGATGCAATTAGTCCAAGCAGTTCTCAGGAGAGAAGTAACTGTCGTGAATTTCCCACACGCGTAACATAATGACTTTGTCTTGTTAATGCATTATCAGTATTTAGAAGTACCTGAAGTTAATATATAGATATGTATTAATTTCCAAAAATATTGAAAACAGCGTAAACATTGATAATATATATAGTCACGTCCCTGCGTATCAGGCATTTGTATGTGAATGGGATTTCATTTCACCGCAATGAAAGTTCGCCCGCAAGGTCGAGCCTATGCCGTCAAAAGGCGGATATTATGTCTTTTTTTGTTTTAAATGAATACAATTCTTAAAATTAAAAAACAAACAAACCCCAATACCTTTAATAGGACACATCTATTAGTCTTTAATGTATGTATATTTATACATTTTATGTATATGTATACAAGTATATGTCAAAAACTAGAGGTGATGACTTTTAATGGATTTCATATTTAAAATCATCACTTCAAAATTAGGCTAGAGCATGCATTATTATGCTTGCCTAATTTGCGCATGAAAATTAGAGAAAAACGAAATCTTTTAAATTAGAGTTATGTATTTGTGTTCGTTTCATGGTATGAAGAGGTTCTCAGTGTTCTATGAAGAACCGTGTCTGACAACTTGTTCTTCATAGGATTTCCATTAAGCTAAGGCGATGAAATCAGAATCAAGGAAATATTCGTGTTTTATCTATTTATACTATTTTCTCATCTCTAGCAATGATTCTAATGAATAAATGGATTTCGGATGAATAGATGAACTGCTCGGACCACTAATTTTGGTATGTACTCACATGAAGATTAAACTATTTTTAAATGTTGATTTCGCTATCCAATTCACTAAGACAATTCACACTAGAAAGTGTTGAGTTTTTCTAAACATTTAACAATTATAGGAAATATTTGCAGAATGACGCTTTGCCACAGGGCCATAATTAAGAGAAACCGTGTGGCGAAAGTAGAGATTTGTGAAGGAAACTAAAATATAATAAAATGACACACTTGTCGTAATACTGCTGTTTGATTTACGGAATATTTTTCTAATTTTCTATTTTATATGAAAATTTAATTTTATATTTATTGTAAGATTTTTATTGAACCAGAAAAAATTGCTGACTTGAAAAAGATGCAGTCGAACAATTAAAAATTAACTGAATGCTGTTAAACCTCAGCAGTTGTTCGGACTAATATTAGGTATTGTTTAAACTAATTTTTGAATGAATTGTTTTTTTATGTTAATTCTCAATGGATCGTGAAAAACACCTTTTCCTCGTATTGATATTTGATTGTCCAAAACATCGTGATAACAAAATTGTTAACGGAAAGAATGTGATCAGTAGGTTCTCATTTTAAAATCATAGAAGAAATATTTGAATATTCTAAAACTTCTGTGGACACATTATTTTCTCTTTTCCTGATCTTTACTCTTTATCTGAATTTTAAGTAGGTAGATATATTTTCATCCGTATAATTGCCGTATTCGAAATGCTTGTAAAATTCAAATACTACCTAGAAGCACGATAATATTTTGTCAATATAAACAATTCGTTACTTCTGCTAAAAACTTAATATTGCATTTGAAAAATATAATCAATTTCTTGTTAATAAGTTAATTTTCATATTAAAATTGAAATTTCATTTTGTTTACTGATGAATTTTTGTTCGTTTGTGAATATTTTAAGCTACTTTAGGTGAGATTACCAGTATCGAATGTACTAGTGTAAGAATGTACGAGGTATGCAGAAAAGTCCATAGGCTGACTATGAAAGAGTGATGCTATCTTGTAGCTGTGAAGTCTTGTACACATTAATTCCAGTTTTTTTTTATATTAATAACTGCACTGTTTATTTCCAGGTAAACTGACACCTGACTGTTGTTCAAAGAAAACTTCAAAAGTTACAAGTGACTTCACTTGAAAATGGAGAAATTCAAGTATCTGTAAAGAAGGTTTTAGCCCCTAAAGATATTCATGCTGACTTAGTCGCTACATTAGGAGAGGATCACAAATATTATCAGCAATGCGAAAGTGGACAGATGAAGAGGGAAGGGGAAAGTCTTGAAGCTGGCCCAAGGTTAGGACGTCCTGTGACTACAACCATTCGTGAAAACGTTTATCGTGTGCAGCACAAGATGATGGATGACAGGTAATCGACTATAAATATTAGCCAATGCTATTACCATATCTCGCAAGAGAATATTCTGCACAATGAACTTGGCATGACGAATGTTTCTGCTCGGTGGGTTCCACGTCTTTTGATAGCTAATCAAAAGTGCGTGGACTGATCACACATCACGGCAAAATCTGAAATTGAAGCAGTTCTTGTAGATTTCCTAGAACGTTTCATTATTTTGAAACAGAGACAAAGAGAAAATTCATATAGTGTAAATACCAGACTTTACCTGTTCCGAAGAAGACTAAGGTCGTTTCATCTACAATGAAGTTGATGACCTCACTTTTTTTTTTAATGAAAAAGACATTGCGTTTATGACTGTTTAAAAAAAAGGCCACATCATAAATGGAGAATACCATACCAAATTGCTGAGAAAATTACGAAAAGCTATGAAGACAAAATGCACAGGAAAACTAACGAAAGCAGTCTTGTGTCAACAGGACAGTGTTCCAGAACACAAACACATGATTGTAATTGTAGCTGGAATGCTTGGAACGGATTAATAACATTCCCTATCCTCTTGATTTGACTATCATCTATTCCCTAACATAAAAAAGAACAAACAAACAAACAAACAAACAAACAAACAAACAAACAAACAAAAGCAACGAAAAGACTTGGCTGGGAAATAGTATCGCTGTGATGTTGATGTCATATCTGTTCTGCTGCTGATTAATTTTCACACCAACAAGATGATCAGTCGCCATTGAAATCAGATATCAGTTTACCTGAAAAGAAACAATGCCAATATTAATAAGTAAAGATGAAATTAACACATAATAGATTTCACAGATTTGACACCTTCAGCCTATGTGCGTTGTAGCGCAATGGATATAGGTTCGGAACGAGAATTCGGAGAGCCGAGTTCGAATTCAAGTTAAATTCATTGCACTCACTCTTCTACCTCAAACTATGGGTTAAATAGTAGGACATTGGGTTTTATAGCCTTGACTGGCAACCAGTCTACCGTAGAAAGCAACCTACTGTGGGAAATCTTCTGCCCAGTCAGTCATGTCCCTCTCGAGACATGATCGCTCAAGCGTGTATCATGTATGGCACTTGACTTACATACTTTTCTGTCCACCTAGTATATTTGATTAATTTGATCAACAGCAATCAAACAGATTTACAGACATATATACGTGAGCTCATGTCTATAAATCAAGATTTTACGGAACAAAATGATGGACTACATTCTAAGAAACATGAAGCCAATCAATACATGACCAAGTAAAAAAAAAAAAATTATAAAGACATTAACGAACGAGAAATCATAGGTTAATAATGGTAGGCGAGACCAACATATCTTTACATCAAGAAAATGCTTAAACTTATATCTGTTGTATTGTGACATGAGGTGGGTTAATGTGAACGCTGTCTGGGCGACGCAATGTAAATAAACAGGGTTAGAACGGATAATGAGAGTGGGTGTCGGTAGATGGGATATTTGTTTCCTGAAGTTTTGAGTCATTTCTCATCTCTATTTTTATGACGTTGTGCATATATAGCAATACCTGAGGGAAGTCGAGAAGAGCATAATATTCGACCACATGATTTCAATGAACTTTGATAACCAACAAGAGGCACTGGAAAAAAACACATTCACATTCAATGCAAGATGTATCAAATGCACATGTAGCAGATAAGTTCAATGTTATTTAGATTCCATTAGAGCTGAAGAGCCACTATTTCCCTGTGCTAACTCCATGACTCCGCGCATGAGGTCGTGATATTGAGGACATGGGGCGTGGTCTGATCGTGTTACGGTGTCAGTTGTTTTGGGACAGATGGTAATGTTCGGGTGTAGCCCAGACACCATGAGCCCATAGACTCCAGTTGTGAACAAGTTAAGGGTGGTGGTTTTTCATGATATAGTGTTGTCTTCATTTTGCATGGACTTCATTGATCCGCCTAAAAACGCCATTGTCCGGTGACTGCTACGTTGCTCTACCTTCGTGACAAATTGCAGACATTCATTGGTTCTCTATACCCGCAACAACGATTGATTGGTTATTGCAGCAGAATAATGCACAGTGACATCTAGCGCAAGTTGGTTAGTATTAAATTTAGAAGCATTTTGAACACCTCGGACATACGGTTTGTACAGACTAAGAATATATATATATATATATATATATATATATATATATATATATATATATATATATGAAAAATACAGTTTTAAGGTATTCTATAATTAGGGTTTACAGTGCGCAATATCAGAGATAGAGCGTATATAAATATAAAAGTGAACATTGAATTCAACACTCAAATGCTACAGTCTGTTTCATGCTAAACGCAATAGTCAGTTGAAGACTGCGTTTAGCATGAAAAAAAAAACTGTCTCCTCTGCGTGTTGACTTCCATTCCACATTTATATATATATATCATCGTCCTTAAGAGATGTGCCCCCATAACTCTTCTTCGTCCACTTCAAACTCTACAACTTCTGCTTCTCTGCTTCTTGTTACCTGTCTGCTGGAAGTCCTCCTCTGTGGTACTTGGACTCTAAGAGCATCCTCAGACCCCTCTAATTATCGCCTTATCTGACCCTACCGAATTTTGGCAAAGTGTTAGAGGCTATTATCAAATTTGAAGTAGTTCAACATCTCACAGCCCACTGCCTTTTCTCCGATAAACAATATGGTTTCGGCTTCACAAGGTCTACTGCTGATATGCTAACGACCATCACAAAGTATATATACCAGGCTCTCGATAAGAACGGCAAAGTTACAAGCTATTGCAAAGTTACAGGGTCATTGCATAACGAGACAATTGTTTGATCTAATCCAGTCGTTCCTTTCAAATCGCGTAATCAAGGTAGTATTAAGCGAGCATGCTTCCAGTACTATCATATATATCTGAACATTGAAGTATATATATATATATATATGATGAACTGTGATACTAGCTTGTATGTGGATGAAGAATATATATATATACATACATATATATATGTGTGTGTGTGTGTGTGTGTTGAGATGTTGGATATTTTCTCTGGTTAAAAGGGCTTTAATTTAATTTAATTTAATTTTAATTTTTTAATTTTTAATTTTTTTTTATGAGAATTCGTCTGAATTTTGTTGGTTTAGTGACATTCTTCGCTAAAATCTCTTCTATTTTTCATATTACTTTAACCAAAAAGGTCTCTCTGTTCAATCTTTATTGTATTTTCTAATTTCCGAATGAATTGTTGCTCATCTTAATGAAAATTATAGATAAACTGTCTAAATTTGATGTTTTTGTTGAACTAATTTTAACGGTCACGATCATTATCATGAAATAAATGCTGTCAATATCGTAGACGACTTTGTTAGTTAAATTCTAGCGTTGTTTGTAATTTTACATTTCTAATTTCAGTTTATGCGTAGGATATAAATGACATCATGTATAGAACGGTTTTACACAGTATCACAATACGGCAGACATGTATATATCACGAGTTAAGTTAATAAAGTGTACATATGCAATGTCCGAGATGAAATTTGGAACAAATGTAAATTGAAGAATATGTTTGTGAAATTTTATGACCTTACTGCTCAAAAGTAGTTGAAGGGCTTTTAAGCTGTGTATGAGTCACACGAAATAGCACACCCATAAGGGCTGCCTGGTATCGTGGTAGGTAACCGAATACTTGTGCCGAATCAAAAGTGTCAGATATTTTCATGAAGGTTCAAATTAAGCGTTAAAGCTGAACGTGAACAGAAATATTTGGGAAATGTCTACTGTTAGTGTTCAATAAAAAAAATAAAAAGGGAAAAAAAGACAACTATTTAATATTGCAAATTTCACAGAGTGATAGATGAAGAATCTATTCACTAAAATATTTATGAAAAACTAATAATTTGCTTCTTTATGAGATTTTATGTAAAATAAATACTTATCTATTAAACTTCTAATCGAAATATTTACTCAAACGTGCGTGTGTGCGATAGAGAGAAAGAGAAAGAGAGAGAGAAAGAGAGAGAGAGAGAAAGAAAGTGAGAGAGAGAGAGAGAGACCTGCATATAGTAGCTACTAATGTTCAAAAAGAATCATTATTTACTTAATTTTACAAAAAGAAAGGAAACGAAGAAAAAAAAAAACACCAAAATATTCAGACCATGAATAGATGTAAAAATATAGTGATGTGAAAGTATTTGTTGTTTTTTAGACATATATACATGCATACATATGTATACACATATAAACATTATTTAGAATTCAAGAAAAACAATTCGAACTATACGTGTGTGTATGCATGTGTGTATGTCTATCAACAAAACTACCGCAAAAAGGAAAGAAATATTAGTCTTGGAGAACTCAAAAGTAAGAAAAGGCGAGATCGACCGTATATATATATATATATATATATATATATATATATATATATATATATAATCTCTGTCTATCTCACACGCACATGTACGCGCGTACACGCGCAATGCATAGACTAATAAGGAAAACAAAGAAACAAAGAAACAAAAACATGGACTTATACATTTTAATAGTTTACACACTTATTGATTCATCTCTTTCCACTCATTTTAATACATATGCAAGTAAACGATATACAACTGTACGCACAAACACGTATGTATGTGCATGTGTGTAAATGTGTAAATCCTTACATATGTGAGTATAACTTACAATAAGGATACGACATTCAGCTTACGTGCTTGGCTGCTGATAGATTTGTAAAGATATGTATAAAAATTCGCACGTGTTGTGTACATGAGAGCATGCAATATACGTTGAGATTTCATAAGTAGGCCCAGGCCTGTCTGCTCTCATATTGACTAGAGCAGGGGTATGCGAAATAAATTATGAGTGTTTAAGCACGCGTGCATTCGCATCTCTATACACACCCATTCAGAACTCAACGCACACACATACGGACAACGAGCGAAATACATTCATTCAAATGCATTCATATATAAGAGAGGTGCTGAAAAGTTCTGGTTCAGGCTCATTTTCCCAAATCGGACCATACGACAAAGTATTAGATGTTTTTTAGAAATCCCTCGTACTTGTCTTGTGCATGCATACTTGTATAGGTATATTTACATCGAAAGAACTAGATATTAAGGGAAAAGGAAAAAAGTGAGAGTTACATGTAAACATAAACGCGCGCGCACACACACACACACACACACACACACACACACACACACATATATATATATATATATATACGTATGCGCGTGTATTTTCTTTTAATTATTTCTTTATAAACACATACACACACATATGGGGATATGAACGTGGGTCTTATGCATTAGCTGAGGTAGTTGATTATCGGTCACCATCGCCTGTAGAATGGTTTGTTCGAGCTTACGTAGAAATTAAATGTTAAGTTATGAATGTCAAGACATGTAGCAGACCTCCAACTTTTGAAAAACCGCTACAGCACAATTTTTTCCCCTATAAGTTAAATCTAATTTGACTGGAACAAACTAACTCTACTTAACATTCTCTTTGTCCGTATTTCATGCCATCTTTACATATATATATATATATATATATATATATGTGTGTGTGTGTGTGTGTGTATGTGTGTGTGTGTATGTGTGTGTAGTGTTTGTGCACACAATTGGATACGCTTACGCGTAGAAAGAACAATATATACACACGTTCATTTATAGAAAAAAACTTTGTATTTGAATCTAGAAAGCATACATGGACTAGCAGCCATGCCCTAATACACATGCTATGTTACATAATTATATACATGCACAATATATATAGTTTCGACCATACACCTATCTCCACACACCGATAAATGCATACATTTACATACAAACACATATATTTGCCGAGAATGTGCGCCTACACGCACACATACGCTCGTGCGCGTGCGCATATATGCGCGTGTGTGCATTCTCATACGAGCAATGGCTAAGTTATCTTGCTTGTTCTAGACAGTTTTAGGCATGGTTAGGGTGGAGAAATAAACATTTAGCGTGGATGAAAAAAAAAGTCGACGTTTGTGCTTTTGCCGAAAGATGATGCCAACCAAGGCAAGCCATTTACCCAATTGCATCTGTCCTCACCCCTAAATATGTTGGTGCACTTGTCCATCCACCATCCACCCGATCGGTCCCATTCACGTTCCCGCGGCAGCACGACGACAGAACGCATGCCATGAAAGTGGCGCGTGCGGCAAAGGAACGTGTCACATATACATTGGTTGACATGGTGCCCACGCGCCAACATTCGCCTTTTCTTACTTTTGAGTTCTCCAAGACTAACATGTCTTTCCTTTTTGCTTTCTTTTTCATCCTGATTTTCGTTTTTTCCGTTCTTACTTTTTCCATTTTGTAAACTTGACATTTTCTTTTCTTGGTAGTTTTTCTTCTCCCTTTTCAATTCGGTTTTCATGATATCGGATCTCTCTCCTCCTCCTCCTCTCTATCTTTCTTGTTTTTTTTCTCTGTCCTTTTTTCATGTCGTCTCTTTTTTGTGTCTTTGTTTTCTTTTTGCTTAAATCAACGTTTCTTTATTCTTGACATTTTTCTTCCATTTAAACCCTAATGATACTTTTCTTTTTTGAATTGCTTGCATTTCATTCATTCCTTCACGTTTTATTTTCTTTTTAAAGATTTAATAAGTTCATCTTAGTAACGCATCAGATTAAATTTCAAAGATGTAAAGGGGAAGATTGTGTTACGTTATATTTATTCTCATTTTCCTCTCTTTCTTTTTTCTTGCAATTTCAACCAGTTTTATTTTTAATTCTTTTATCTTTCATACTTTCCTTTCTATTTACTGTATATATTGCTTTCTCTCTTGGTATTTTTCTTTATTTTATGCTTAAGCCACGGCGTTTTAAAAATACATTCTTGAATTTTTGGATTCTTTTCTATCTTTGTAAGTCTCCTTTTCTTGCTTCCCCTTTCACTTCTATCATCTGTTTTTCTTTCTCAATATTATACAATTCTCTACACGCACGCGCAAAATCGGACGTCCACCCTCTGTTTATCTTCTTTCCTTCTACATCTGTCGTTCAGTCTTTTTACCTCTTTGTTTTTACTTCGCTCCACTTTCTGTTGTTCTCTTTTCTGTCGTTACAACCGACCCAGACTCATGACTCCACTATCATATATACACATTACTGCTGTTCCACTTTCGCCTTACACGCGCAATCTATCCCACAGGATGTAAAATGTACCCTCTCGCTTCGTTGACAAACCAGACATTTAGGTTTTGGTAATTTCACTCGGTTAATTCACAAACACACATTTGCAAATAAAAATTTGTAATTCTGATGCAGATTTTCGAGTATATATATATATATAGCCCGTTCACATGTTTGGTAAAAACACAATTTAATGGAATAGAATAAAAAACGATTTAGCATAGTTCTTAAAAAGGTAAGTGCACACTTTTAACTTGAGTTTATTAAATAATATTGCTAAACAAACTTTACTATGAACAAAATATCAAACTTTTTAAACCAATGTTGCATAAATATTCCTACACCCTGTAAGAAAAAAATCTAACACTGGCTCCTAATATTGCTATGCTAAAAAATTACTTGACATCGTCACGGATGGTTATCCGTTCAGGTGTCTTGTTTGAGATGAAATCGTCTGAATATTCTTTCTATAAATTCTGGGTAATACTCTACAGTTAATAATCAGTCTCTGCATAAAAGTGAAAGACAATGTGTAGAATTCATGGAGTTCAAAGAAGTCACGATAAAGAAAATCACAGTGAATCCTAAAAAGTCAGAAAGTTATAAATGATTTCATTAAAGGTATCATAATATACTGTGGCATTTATGGTCAACAAGCAGAATGTTTCTGGATGCATTGCAAATTTCAGAGGAACAATGTCTTGAGAGCAGAAACCAAAGTCCAAACTGGTTACGTAAGCAAAACTTTATTGAAAATCAGGAAAAGTCTGTTCATCATGCTAAAGTCACAACAAAATACCTTACACTTTGTACAAGGATAGTATTTTTATGGGCGCAAATAAAGAAATATAAATAAAGAAATGTAAAAACGAGTGGACGGTAAAATAGTTATATCGATATGCTGTCTAAAATGCTGCAACATATATAGTGATGTCCCTACTATGATATATCTTACGTTAAGAAAATAATAATCCAAACACCTGAGCGTGAGAGAAATGAAATCCAATTCGGTCGGGTTTCAATCCTGGGTTAAAAGCAATAAGATGTCTAACTGTACTGATGAGCTGTGATACAGTAAAACAGATCTGTCTGCGAATATATATATATATATATATATATATATATATATATATATATATATATATAGGAAAAACTACTAAAAGGTTGTAAGTTTAAAAATGTATTTTTTGACAGTATTTATTTATTTCTATTATTATATTTGATATTTCAGACCGTTCGTCAGAGAGATTGTTTACATCACGTGATGCAGAAAGCGACAGCTCGGACGAACGCTCTCGCGAAAACGATTCTAATTTAAATTTTAAAATCATTTGTTTCTGATGAAAGGCCGAGCACGGTTTGAAATATCAAATATAATAACAGAAATAAATAAATACTGTCAAAAAAATACATTTTTAAACTTACAACTTTTTAGTAGTTTTTCCTATATACATATTAAGACAGTATACATAGAGCATCACTATGTTATATATATATATATATATATATATATATATATATATATATATATATATATATATATATATATTCCATTTTAAACGAGTTATTACGCTATCTAAGTTTCTAGCATGACTGGTGTCTTCAGGCGATTCTTAATAACTGATTTTACCGTTTTTCTTTTTAAGAATGCTTTTATAACAGTATTCTATTTGAGCGCTCATGTGGCAGGGTATTTTTGAACACTCAATTTTTAAATTAAAAAGAATTATGGCGTTTATATTCATGGTTGTATGAATCTAAGAGGTATTTTTTAGTGTGGATGCATTTAGTCATAATATCCGTTCTTTCATTTAACAGTTTGTTTTTATTTGGGAATAGCATAATTTCTAACTTTTCTCCTTGGCACAGTCTACATATTTTGCTACCGTTGTAAGGTTTGTTGTTTTTACAGTGGTCCACGTTATGTCTGTGTCTTTTCTATATTTTGATTTTAATTTCCACACCTGGCTAGCCAACTTTGTATTGTTTTTAATTTTTCTATTTTGAATATAGACCTGTGATTAAACCCCCTGGTCTTAAACGTGTCTTTGGTTGAGCCCAAATATATTTTATTTTGGCCATTTGGGTACCTTTGCCTTTTAAATAATTTCTTTTGCGTTGCAGAGTCCTTGAAGTGGACATTTATTTTTGTCCCTGCAGTTGCATTCTTTGTTAGTGGTTCGATGCGATTTCAGTTTCTGGCGTTTTGTTTTTTATGAAACTATCTAAATTACCAGAGCAACTGTACCTTAGTTTGATTGTGTTTCTGTTGAAAATTTTGTTTAGGTCTGATTCTTTTGGAAAGTGCATATCTATTAGCTTAAAAATTATTTGTCCTATTTTGATCTTTACCTCTAAATTAAATGGTGGGTTGAACTAGATAATGTTTCGTTTTCTATTGTCGTTTTTGATTTGGCTGTTTGGTTGAGAATTATATTGTAAAATGTTTTTATGACCAGATTTTGTTAGTGCATTCTCATAGATATTTTTCTTTTCATTAAATATTGATTTGTTTGATAAATTATTAGATAGTCTCTGTTCTATTCCTTTGTAAATGTGTTCGATTATACTTTTCGGGTGACTGGATTTTGTATTTATGTATGATAACGTAGTGTTTGTTTTCAGGTATGGCGAGACATTTCCAGTTCGTAAATTAATTTAATCGCAGGTCTACATTCAAAATAGAAAAATTAAAAAATAATACAAAATTGGCTAGCCACGTTTGAAAATTAAAATCAAAATACGGAAAAGACCCAGACATAGCGTGGAGCATTGTAAAAACAGCCAAGCCTAACAACGGTAGCAAAATATGTAGATTGTGGCAAGAAGAAAAGTTAGAAATTATGCTATTCCCAAATAAAAACGAACTGTTAAATGAAAGAACGGAAATTATGACTAAATGCATCCACACTAAGAAATACCTCTTAGGTTCATACAACCATGGATAAAAACGCCATAATTCTTTTTAATTTAAAAACTGAGCGTTCAAAAATACCCTGTCACGTGAGCGTTCAAATAAAATACCGTAACAAGAATATTCTTAAAAAGAAAAACGGTAAACGGTAAAATCAGTTATTAAGAATCGCCTGAAGACACCACTCATGCTAAAAACTTAGATAGCGTACTAACTCGTTTTAAAAAATAGAAAATATTAAAAGATTCTATAATATAATTGTATTGAACACTTTTTAATACACATGTGCACTGGTCTTAACCTATAATGATCAAAAACTAAGCATAAACAGTATATATATATATATTATATTAGTCATTCACATACATGCCCGTTTCGCTGTATCACAGATCATCAGTGTGGCTAGACATATCCACTTGCTTCTGGCCGGGTTCGAAACTCGACCGATCTGGTATCAGTCGGAGTCTCTACTCCCTAAGCCATCGGCGCATGGCATCAGAGAAGGGAAATCGGAATAATGCTTTGATACTACAGAACAAGTAAACGCAATTTTATGCTCATTTTTTTCATAATAAAGCCTAGGCTACCTTTTGGCCAACGGTTCCTCAGCCAACAATCGTTGGCAAAATCTTAAATAAATTATGCTATATAGAGAAGAATTCTTAGATATAAGGCTGGAACTCGTCAAAGTTTTCTTTAATTGGTCCATCCTCAACACATGACCGTACTGATAAGTTGGAATTAAAACTTCAGAAACTGTTATTGAAGGTGTATAAAGACAATCTCGTATGTAAAGACACCTATAATAGAATTAAACCTGTAGATTCCCAAAAACAAATACTCTATGGTTTACCTACATCCACAAAAATATTGTGCCTTTACTTCCCATTTTATCCATGGTAGGCTCTGCATGAGTTGGCCAAATGGTTGTCAGGACTTATCAAGCCTGTTTCCGACTACTTCTCAACTTACTGTTTTACCTTTTCGAAGTTTATTAGAAATTGTCCCATTACTTCTAATGACAAGATTATGATTTCATTTGATATCGTGAGTCTGTGCACTAATATTCCCTTATAAGAGCCAACACAGATATGTATCGACACTATCTATAGAGACTGCTTGGGTCCTCCATCCATTCCAGAGCCTTTACTTTTAGAGTTTCTGACATTCGCAACAGAAGGAATAGAGTTTAGTTTGAAAATGGGGTGTATGCTCAAGTAGATGGGGTTTCTTTGAGCAGCACTTTGGGTCCCTTCTTTGCCAACATTTTTGTTGGGCGCCATGAGAGCCTTCTGTCTGAGAAGTTCAGAAATCATATATCTATAAACTTTATGTTGATGATTCTTCCTCTATAACAATATAGATGAAGCAAGTCTTTTTTGTGGATGTTTAAATTTATTGCACCCATCTTTGGTCTTTACGATGGCGGAAGAAGGGAATAATTCTATCTCATTTCTTGATGTTCATGTGAAGCAGAAGAATGGTAATTTTATCACCAGTGTGTTCCGTAAAACAAATTTTTCAAGTCTTTACACCAGTTGGAACTGTTGTGGCGAAACACACCTATTCTATAGTGAATAGACTCACTCCCTTAATTTATGTGAGAGTAGTAAGAGGAATGAGGGTCAGTCGATGTTGAACGATAGTAGTTTACAGTAGAATACGAAAGTAGTCAGCGACTTGGCAAGATTACACTGCGTAATACATATTATATCAAGTTCCTAACGTTTTGTACGTCGAACCTATTCGGACTGACTTTAGCACCAATACTAGCCTCCACAGCGAAAATAACTCCACAACAACAGGAACTCTTTTGTCCCCTGTACCAGAAAAATGAACTTTAGTTCATTGGGCCTTAATGATTTGTTCCTCTTGTACACTCCAGCAAGAATTAAACAAAATTCGTTGTATTCTTATTAATAATGGTTTTCCGACTAATACTGTTGAGTGCACAATAAAACGAAGATAGATAACTTTAACATGCCCCTAAAATTTGGCTCTAGTCTGTGTCTGTCTATGTATACCTAAAATTACTTTGGGTTGGCAGAAATTGTAAACTTTTAAGTGATAGAGTTTCTGCCTATTGTCTCTGCCATTTTCTTTTCAGCCAAATTACGTGTTGTTTTTAGTACCTGTTCAATTTTTCGATCATTTTCTAAAGACCCTATGATAATAAAAGTTTACTTATCTATAAGTCAGTGTGAAGCAGAGTATATAGGGCGGACAAGTCTTTGATTGGCCAACACGTTCCTAAGTATATCAGATTACATTTATTTACTAATGTGTCACAACCAGCACACAATTCGACAATTGGACAACACATCTTAGAAAATGAATCATGCTCATCACGTTTTACGATGGACTCATTTTCTATTTGCACACGGACTGATCCAAATATCATTTTGTTGGTTTTGGAAACCATTTGCCTTAAATTGCTGCAACCATTTCTATGCAAACAAAAAACAATTTTTTTTTTATCATTTGTCTGTTTTATGCTCTGCTGGTTCATTTATCCATTTTATTTATTCACGCATTTATTTTAATCATAAAATCATTTATCAATTTAATTTTACATATTCATATTAGTCGTAAATTTTAGACGTGTGACAGCCTTATCTATAAGAATTATTCTCCATACATCCTAATTTATTTCAGATTTTGCCAACGATTGGTCCCTGATGAAGCGTTGATCATTGTCTTGGCTTTCTCTGTATCTCAGCAATTTTTTAAAAACGAAAAAGAAAGAAAAAATATTTTATATTTTTGATCTGACTTAAAGAGACTTTTGAGGATGTTTATACTATTTTTATTGCTGTTCAGAGTGCATATTTTATTTCTTTCCCATAAATTCTTCATTTGTAAAAATTTTAATATCTATTTAATTAATATTATATTATATTATAATAAAAAACAAATTATCGGATACATGTAAGTTAATGGACATTTTTATTAAGAGTTTTTTAACCATATTTTAAGGTGAACATTTTACAGTGTTTACTTATGACATTTATTTCATTGCGTTTATGTAATAGGTTTTCGTTTTTAAGAAATTTAATAACATCAAAAATACTGTAGAAAACCATTAACATAAAAAATTGCAATATGCATTCTGTTAAAAAAATGGTTTATAAGTCCCAGAAATTCAGTTTGCTCTTGTCATTAATGACACGTGGTCCAGTGGATATAAACGTTGTTTAGTTCCACTGATTGACCTAAAGAGTTGTGAGTTCATTACCAGGCTACAGTAGTGGTGAACAAAATAATTTAGAGAGGGAGATACCAAAATAGGATTCGCACAAGGATATACCCCACTGATCGTAATTAAAGGTTTGGTTCGAAATTCCTAGCACCTGAAGAAACCCGAAACGTCGTACAAATGGCAACAAAGATAATGACAATAGTCCGAATAATGTAAATAATATAAACACTACCTCATCTCAGAAATATAGACAAATTTAATAATATAAAGTTTTTCATATAGACACAAGAGACATGGGTCGTTTATAGACTTTTCATTTTAATGTAGGAGTTTTATTTGTGTCTTTTAGATACCAAAAATATTTCGATAGGGATGTTCTATTTCTGTGCTTATTATTATCAAATGAAGAAGTGCGCGGATAAAATAAAATCTATTTTTCAGCGAATTCTTAGTACTACCAAGATAAATCTTTATATTAATAGGTTTTCCGTAGAAGAAAAAAATAAAGAAATAAAAGAAATAAAAATAGTATATTCATACTATATTTTCAAATTTGAAAGGTTGAACTTAATTCTGACTACTTAATTCTCGCATTTTTCATCAGGCAGAGAGTGGTTGACTGACGACGTCTGACAAGCACTGTCTCCCTAATGAAGGTCGCGAGACCAGAAACACGTGTAGCAGAATATAAAATATAAAAAATAAAATACAATATACTTTATAAAAGAATACTTGCGGTATCTCTTTATATATATATATATATATATATATATATATATATATATATGTATATATATCCGAGTGAATACAGAACCAAGAAAGAATTCTTACAACGTCCAAAACATTTATTTAAAACAGTGCTCGATATATAATATATAGAGCTGTGAATGCCCCATGACCAATAAATGTCTAACGAAATTCCTGATATATATGTGTTCGATTTCATCCATGGAGAATCCTAAGGATGAAAGAATGTATATCGGAAATACCATGAACGTATTTAAAAAGCGATTTTACAATCACCTCTCACCCTTCAATAACAAAGAAAAACAAAATATGGCATCCCTTTCCAAATACTTTTGGAAGTTAAAAGACGAAAATAAAACTCCTAAAGTTAAATGGAAAATCCTTAAACAAGCAAGAACAGTTAGATCTATAAAGGAATCATTTTTCCTCTGCCTTCAAGAAAAAACCGAAATCCTTAAATACATGAACAGTAACAAGCTTTTAAACCAGAGGCATGAAACCACAGTAAACTGCAAGCACATTAGAGAGCTAACACTACAATCATCCAAAAATTATTACAATAGCCAGAACTAGGACCCCTTATATATATAAAATAAAATCTGTAGAAATCTCGAATTACTAAATTCTAAAGCAAGGATTCATGATTAAATTAAATTAAGAATTTCTTAGAAGAAATCGCTTTACTAAATTATAAAGTAAGGTTTAATAGCCATAATTAGACTGATTATATATATCGTCCTTAATGGACATAAAACTTAAACTATTGCATATATAAAATTCTACTTATTACGCACTTATTACCTGCATTTATTTAGTGCCTAAATAACCCTAACATTAAAATTCACCTCCTACATTAAATTTTACCACAAACGGTAATATAATTAAAATTTGAAATTTAATAGAAAAAATCGGTTTCCAAACTGTGATCTAATATGAAGGAACTAATTTCAGAGTTATTTTCTCATCTGATCTTCTTACTATTGCTGGTGGTTCAGCGTTCGCAAAATGCACAATATCGAAGATAATTTTAATAAGAAATGAATTCATCATATAACTATATTCTCTGGTCTGTTGCCTCCGGTTCATTTGCTATAGTTTTTGTATTTAATTTCATGTTGGAAGCGGAGAATCAAGTACTAGCTTAGTTTGTAGCACATTGACAACATTAGCCTGGACGCATAAAAAAAAACGTAGTATTTTCAACTTAGTTCACGTCCAGAAGATTCAAAACAGATTTTTTTCCATTCTTTCGTCTTCGATTAACGAGTGAAGAGATCAATTTGTTTCTTCCCTTCACATTTTTTTATTATATTCTTTTCTGAATTTTTACGGCATCATGTAGAACTAAGATTATTATTCCATTTTGTTACTGTCTGCATTCATCAAAATCGCGATTAAAATTCTCATGTCTAATGTTCAGTGGTGGATGAAGTTCGCCAAAATGGCCAGTATTAAATACTGAATTTCGTCTCCTATCACCTCACTGGTGTTCTTGTAAAATCTGCAAGAACTAATGAGACACACATAGAAAATAAACACTCTTAGATACACAAAACACACACAGACACATACACACACGCGCGCACCATACACACATATACGCGTGTATGTATATGTGTTTATATAGGTGTAAATACAGGGAAGCTTACATATACAAACATCTGCATATATGTAGGACACAAATGCCCTGAAATATGATTCTTGTCTGCTAATCTCCTCATCTTTCCTTCCCTATGACCTTGCTCTTTCACTCTCCTCTCTGTAAAAGCCATTTTATCTGGCACTACAAGGCGTATCCTTACATCCTGGGTGTAGATCGAGACATTGGAGATTCTTAGGGGTGGGCCTGTCTGTCTTCCGTCCTCGTTCATGTTCATCCAATAACTTACGGTTTCTTTTTTCTTCTCCAAGAAGTTAGGTGAGAGGAGAAAAGAAAAATCTTGAGAAACGAAATGACATTTTGTTAATATAAATCCTACAAACTTAGATATTACATGGTAATATAAGATGCTAAGTCCAATCATGATTTCATTCACGAAAGAATTTCTTTTTCACTTACTTTTAGAAAACTTATTTTAAATTTTCTTTCATCATCCATCACATATATTTTACACCATTCCTTCGCGTTTTTCCCTATCTATCTATCTATCTATCTATCTATCTATCTATCTATCTATCTATCTATCTATCTATCTATCTATCTAGTTTTCTATTTGTATATATGTACATATATTGCACTAGAAGTATAGCCCGGCGTTGCTCGGGTGTAATGAAAGCTTTAAAACTAAGCCATGGTCATAGAGCTCGGACTCTTTGGACGTTGACACGAAAGACTAAAAAGCAATAGTTGTTTCCAGTTAAAGCGAAACCGTAGACTGAAAGAAAAATGAATGGATGTAAGTCAAATTTTGATTTCCTGGTATCGATATCAAATAAGTTTTTTCGTCGTAAACTGAATTTTGAAGGCTAAATAAGTCCTCTGAGTAATGGTATCATGGCTGAGACTAAGAACTACACTTATACCTACTTAGAGCCAAACCCGAAGCAAAAACTAAAATAAAAGGGCTGAAAAAATACAAACATACAGGCAGATAAACAGAGACACACACAAACATCTTGCTATATATATATATATATATATATTATCGATTTTCTCTGCTATTGTAAGAACTGCAGCCTTGAAACGTCTGAATATTGTTTCTTATGTCTTTATCTATGAGTGTATCAAATTTGATTAAAATCGGTCCACTCCTTCTATAACCCGATTTTTTTATCAATTTTTGATATTTATCGGGGGTACCTCGACACAAAACCTAGCTAAGAACACTCGCAGACGCTTATAGTACAACTGTGTAAATTTTCAAGAAAATCGGTTCAGCCATTTCGGAGTCTATAGGTAACGGATACACACACACACACACACACACACACACACACACACACACACAGAGACAAAGTTCCATTTATAAATAAGTTTAGATATACTTTGCATATATTAAAGAGGAGGAGGAAGTCATATCCATTTTCACTGCGTATCCTTTAATTTGAGATATGACTTTCGAAAATTAATCAGATTTTACCAAGAATCTTGTCTGTCGTTTTTATTCCCTCTTTATCGATTTCCCCCACTTTTCTTCTTTTGTTGTCCTATTCGCTATTTTATTTTGTTTATTAACAACGTTATGTATTGTTGCGCCTTATGAGTCTGTTTTCTACCCAGTATTCTATTTTCTGCATCATTTAAACATTCGTATCTAACTTTCTAAAAAAAAACTTAAGTTTTAATATCTGTACTTTTATGTCTCACTTCAAAATTCTCTTTCTTAAGTAAATTTTTACTTATTCAAACTTTCTATTTTAAAAAAAATTCCACAAGAACTTTCTATTTTCGTCAATTCTAAATACTTTTTTCTTCTTTCCACCTAGATTTTTTAACTTATTCGTTTTTGTCCTTTCATTTATACGGTCTTTCTTTGTTTCTTTGTTTCTTTCTTTCTTTCTTTGCTCGGTCAATTACTCCTCGTCTTTACTCTTCTTTCCATGGTGGCCTAGCCAGGTTTGATGCCAGCAAACGAACGAGTCAAAACACACGGCTGGTGGCAGTGGGTGTGTCGTGTTTGAGACTAGAGAGGGGGATTCCAGCACGCTTGATAATATATATATATATATATATATATATATATATATATATATATATATATGTGTGTGTGTGTGTGTGTGTGTGTGTGTGTGTGTGTGTATCAGTAAATACATAATGCCGTGTGTGTGTGTGTGTGTGTGTATCAGTAAATACATAATGCCGTGTGCGTGTCTGCCAACACGCGCCTACGTTTAAGACGAACGCATTGGTTTAATGACGTGGATATAAGTACAAAATGATAAACAACACACGAAGAACTGCACAATCTCAAAAACGTTGCGACACTGGAATTGGTAGCAGAGAGAAGGGTGTTGGTTGGTATGACGCGCGCGGGTATCAAGATTACCGATAATGTTGATGGTCATAATGATGATAATAATAATGTTGCTGAACGCAGAGGATGCCGATATTGGTGTGGCAAGGACAGGATACTGTACATGGGATGAGGTAATGTGGGGGAAATCAGTACGATTGAACGAAGTCTTTGGTGATGATGATGATGACAAAAACGGAGACGAATTTTAGATAGAAAAGGGAAATAAGTTTGGTGATAGGAGGATGGATGGTAATGATGAAGATGTTGGCGTGCTTGGAACGTGGCTTGAAGTTAACATGTAGGTGCGGGTTGCAGTGTGGTTGTTCCCGGGTGGCAGGAGGGAATAAACTTGAGGGTTTATGAAGTGAAGGGGATGTAGGTTGTGGCTTATGGAATTAGTACTTGCTTCTTGAGATCTTGCTATGGGTGTGGGGCAATAAGCAAGGTAAGGCCAAAAGTCTGACTTAAGAATTTGAATCGAGATAAAGGGGTTGATTACATACGAGTGTGCAGCTTTCTGTGTAACAGAGGATATAAAATAACGCCATCTGGAGAAGAAAATGAAATTGAAGAAAAAGAAGAAGAAGAACGGGGTAAACGAAAGCAGATAAAAATATATAAAAAGAAAAAATTAGCGAATTTCTAATGTAAACCTAATCCGTTTTTTATTTTATTTTTTATTTTTTTGGTAAAGAATAAATCGACATACGAGGGATACTCCGAGTGTAATAACTTCTCTTGATTTCCACGGTAGCCACACTAGATACAGAGAGCAAAATAACACCTTTGAAGGGAGCAGGATTTTAGCTACAAAGCCGTATTTTCCGCAGAGTCATTACCGTTGCATATGTATTTTAGCTCCGACGAACAAAAGTTTACTAATGTAACTTGTCAAAAATATCACTATTCTCTTTCATTGACTACATGTGCTCGCATCCGCTTTTGGGTCTCCTTACATGTTCAGGAAATAGGCTTAAGTTAGTGTGCATGGAGAAATTCAATGATTTTTCTCAAACGCGCTCTGCTTGTCTCCTTTTTTTTTTTTAACAAGAAAATGTTAATGGTGAGATAGGTCAATATCAAATGTCATACCACCAACATCTGTAATGAAGTGAGATAGCCGATTAGATGTTAACACGAAAATTGAATCTTCATTATTTTGATATTTATTCATATTAATATTCACTCAGTTCTTCTTGGTTGGTGTGTGTGTGTGTGTGTGTGTGTGTGTGTGTGTGTGTGTGTGTGTGTGTGTGTGTGTGTGTGTTGGTGTGTGTGAAGCACCCCTATCACATTATTTTCTTTTAATTTGCCTCTTACTCTAATTTTTTCGTTAGATAGACACTTATGAAATGCAGCTGGTGACAAAATACAAATAAATAAATTATTGTTTTTTCCTTGCAATTTCAATGTAAAACAAGAAAAAAATGACACAATACTGGAGAATATGGTAATAATCCTTAAATTCAGACGTCAAAACTAATGAAAGAATTTGTATTAGTTATATTTTCAATTAGGACCGTAAAAATGAAATAGTACAATATTTTTAAGGACACTAATATAAGAATTAATTCACATTGGATGTGATTGTCATGTAGGTCTAAAATATCCGTTATCAAAGTGGCAACCGTCATGTTTCACAACATTTGACTTTGTATATCGACTCCACGATCCTTAAACAAAAGTCGTCATTTCTCCTTTCTTCCTTTCTCCTTTCTCCTTTTTAAATATATACTGAGGCACAAACAGCTCCCTTACACAGAAAGAGAGATTACCCCGTCTTATAATTGTCGGTAAACATCTCAAACACCACCTGTATTCCCGGCGAAGTAATGTATGTTACACGAAATTTATAAGGGAGTCTTACGCAGCAGTCAAATTAAAAGGATCTCTATACGTTTATTTCTAAAGTATTTTACTGTATAAATACCGAATAAGCTCTAACAACCCTTATCTAAAAGGGAAAAGTTTTTAAACTTTTTAAGAAAACAACTGCAATTAGAAAAAACTTAGTTACCGACAGAGAAAAATCTTTTGTCATTTTTCCAGTTTTTACTTTCCTTTTAAACCTAAAACTCAAATTACTTCCTACCTCGAACTTTCGAATTCGCTTTTATTATTCACCGTTAGAGAATAAAACTAATGATGAGTTGTCAAACGTATTCATTTATTTTGTTTGCAACACGGACACTCACCCATGCGCGCACACACATACACACACATAAACACACACGCTCACACACACACACACACACCACACACACAGAGAAATTAACGCACACATACACACACAAAACGCCTCAAATCCTTCGATGAAACTTCATTACAACAAATTAGTGTTGCTTTTTAAGAAAAAGAACTCCAAGATTTACAGTCGATTTACCCAAAAGAGGAACAAAGCTGAAAACAACTATCAAACAACAATAGAGAAGGATCAAGAAAAAAGGTACATAGAGGGCAGAATTAAGAACAGGATGATTGAAATACTCCCCGCACACGCACACATAATGGTAAGACATTAGAAAGATGAAGGCAGCTTTGTTACTAATGTCTTACCGTAGATTACCTCCCAGAAATTCCACCACACATAATCGTATGACTGGGCAATGATGTCTTCATTGTAGGTACCTTCACTCAACTACTGAAGAAACAGCATAGCATGATTTAAAAAGGGCTCAAACTTAAAAACAAAGTTTTATCATCAAAATGTTTATGCTATTATTAAGAGGAAAGATCAAACTATGTTACCACTATTTAAAATTTTTTAACGTTCGAAATTTCACTTGAAATTTCTTGTGTGTGTGTGTGTGTGTGTGTGTGTGTGTGTGTGTGTGTGTGTGTGTGTGTGTGTTTACGTAATGTGACTATTAAGTTAAGGATGTGCGTTGTGATACAGTGAATATCGGCTCGGAACGAGAAACCGGGGAGCCGAGATCGAATTCTAGTTGAATCCATTGTATTCACTTACGCGCAAATACCCTTGAGAAAGGTCTCTTCCTTCCAGTTATGGGTTAAATAGCAGGACAGACTGAGTTCTATAGTGTTAGTCGGCAACCAGTCTACCGCAGAAAGTAATGACAACCTACTGCGGGATAATCTTCTGCCCAGTCAGTCATGTCTCTTTCGAGACATGACCGCCCAAGCGTGTATCACGTATGGCACTTAACTGACTGAATGTGACTATTAAGCAAAATGTAATATTACGCAAGTCGTTTTTTGCATTGAAAGACACATTAATTTGAAAATTCTGGCAAAAATCAACTAATTGTCAGGACTTATTCACAAATTAATAGAATTATTTATGCAACTATTATTTTTAGAAATTTTGATAAAAGTATTTTCTTTTACATTTGTTACTCCCCCTGCACTTCAGTTAATTGCCTAAAACTTCCAGAAATAATTAATCTATGCCAATTTTTTAATTTATTTGTCAAATGCAGGACTCATTGGGGAAAGTAAATCATACAAACTTTTTTTTTTAATTACGAGACCATTTTTCTGAAAATGCATTAAAACTACGCTATTTTGAATGTAGATAAAGTTTTAATTGATTTTATAAATAATATAACTTTAGGACATCATATTTTGAAGAAGAAAAAATTTCGATGGATAATGAATTTTTATAAGTATTGTTTTTATTTTTTCCTTTCTTAATTAAAATTTCAAACATCTCTTTAAATTTCTTCCCGTTGCTCAGTGTCTTCGGTTACTAATTCATTGAAAATAGACTTTATATATAAATTGAAAATTTCATAAGCTTAATACAAATCATTTAGAATTAAGATTTTTAAAATAATTTCTAATTTTTTTATGTTCAACTGCGCATTTTCTTTTACTATGGAAACTTACAAAACACTTATCATTAAAAGGTCACGTGTTTAAAGGGTTGTTCCCCTTACGAAATGTTAAACTAAGTTATGTCAACATTTAGTCACCATACTTCCGGATTGATTGATAGGTGCTGTCATCGCGTACTTGATAGGTCAACGAGTCAGATCTTTGTGATTAAAAAATACCTTTATTCTAAATTTATGCTATAAACACATAATATTTGTCTCAAATCAGATTAATTTAACTTTACATTTGATAATTTTTCAATAATATCGAGTGAGAGATGTATGTTTTATTTTTACAAGATTTTTAAAACCGAGAAATAACTTTTGTTTACAAATGTGTCGAACGCCCCAAAAATGGCGGAAAATTTTTAAAAAAAAATCTCAAATTTTAGATTCCAATGAATATAATTTGTTTGAATACATCCGAGTGTTTTGATTTGTGCAAATAGTAAATTTAATAATTTAGCTTTCAATTAAGCTAAATCTAAAGTCTTAAGGAAAAGATTATTTTTAAAAATTCATTTTAAATTTCGTTATCGAAAATGAATTGGAAGTACCTATGCTAATTTCTTACCATGATGTAGGGATTATTATTCTACCGTACCATAAAAAGTGACAGAACACGTAGATTTTAAACCCACTGTTCAAGCATTTACTTTTATAAAGGGTGCTCGATACAGAGTAGAGCTTTCTATTGTAATAGTTGTTACAATGGTTCATATAAGCACACAAATTTTCATGTTTCGGAGTAGAATCGCTTCCCTTTGGGTAATTTGTGAAACTGAAAACAAATAGTGGAAACGATTTATGAATGAATTAGGGAATGTGATATGTAGGTGATGTAGGGGATGGGAATTTAGTATGTCAAAGCTGGTCCGTCGGCAGTTTGTAACCATAGAGATACAGATTTGGGTTAGAAGAGTGGGGCGAGGTAGCTTAGTTTTTTGCATAGGTCATTTTTAGTTTTGTCTGCGTTGTGGTGCAGTTGATATCGGCTCGGAACGAGAAATCGGGGAGCCGAGTTCAAATTCCAATTGAATTCATTGCATTCACTTACGCGCAAATACCCTTGGGAAAGGTATCCGTCTCTTCCTTCCAGTTATGGGTTAAATAACAGGACAGATTGGGTTCTATAGCCTTGGCTGGTAACCAATCTACCGCAGAAAGCAATGGCAACCTACTGCGGGATAATCTTCTGTTGAGTCAGTCATGTCTCTTTCGAAACATGATCGCTCAAGCGTATTTCACGTATGGCACTTAACTGACTGAATTAGCATAGTGAGACCTTAGATTTTTAAAAATGGGTTGACAATTTTTATTTGACTATTATCTATGAGTGGATGAAATAGAGTGAGCTTTTAGTATTGTATGGCTTTATTTTATTTTATTAATATAATATTCATTTTTTTTATTTTGTGGATGAAACATCGATATTAATTAACTTTTGGAGAGGATTATTTTATCTAAGTAAGGTATCTAGTGGGGCCGCATAATTTTAACTGTAAGTTGATTTTTATATTAGAGCACCAGTTTTAACTGATACCTTTTGATTAATTAAATTTTAACGAAAAATATTTTCGATGTTTACATAACACTGTTAACTTGTCTCTACAATTCAATAGTTCACCATTATTGGGGTACCTTAGAATGTGCAGCTTTTCACTCGGGCATAAAGGGCAGATATCGTTAAACGAGTTGCAGATTCTCAGGAGAGAGAGAGAGAGAGAGAGTGAGAGAGAGAGAGAAAGAGAGAGAGAGAGGGGGGGAAAGACGAGGGAGCGACAAATAGAGAGAAAGGAAAATACAGCACAGAAGTGATACACATGAGGAAGGAAGAGAAAGAAAAAAAGTTATAGATTCTTCTGAAACGAAGAAAACATGAAAGAATTAGGATATCAGAGGAGTTTAAATGCATTTCCATTTATTCCTCTTCATTTAAATATTGAGGACTATAATTTATATGTGCTCTTAATTAGAAGCCAATAGTTATACCAGACATTTTTTGTTGAGCGGATTCATTAAATTAGATAAATAAAGAATATAAAATGTCTAATAAATCAGTACTAATTACGAACTCAATTATTACGGGAAATGAAATAAATTTATCTAAACTTAATATAAAACATTTTACAACTAATACAAAAACAAGATCAGATTTAATGCCAAGAAAAACCCCCTAACCCATATCTATTCACACACACACACACACACACACACACACACACACACACACACACACACACACACACACAAATATATATATATATATATATATATATATATATATATATATATATATAATAATATTTATTAATAAATTATAACATTGATATGTTATAATATCACTACAAAAGTAGCTATTTTGTTTCGACACTTTTTGTGTCTTTTCAAGTGATGTTGTTATTTGAAATATTATTCTTTTCAAGTGATGTTGTTATTTTCAAATATTATTCCACCCATACTTGTATATATATATATATATATATATATATATATATATATATATATATATATATTTCCGCTCTCACACCCTGACTGAGCACTCTGGAAAGAATGGTAGACTTTGAAAAAACAGTAGCTACTCTAGCATCTACGCATCGATCATTCAGTAATCAATTAGAACACTCTCACTAATGTCGTATGAATATATGTCATATCACACGCTAAAAGTTTGCCTCCTTCTACTGAGCGCCCCTATCTCAGAGTTAGAATCGCCGACTGACGTCAAGTCGGTCGGGTTTCAGTTCTGGGTAAAAAGCAATCGGATGTCTAACAGTACTGATGAGCTGTGATACAGCGAAACAGATCTGTCTGCGGATAACTATATATATATCATACTTGTTCATTTCTGCTGTCCTGCGTTCAATTAAAATAATTATCTAGAAATAAATAAGAAAAAGGGAATTGCAAGCGAGGCAGTTTAGTTATAATTAAAAGTTCCACATGCCTGGGAATTGAATTTCGCGTCTGTTTGAATGTTACACAAGGAACATTGCACACTCTTTAAAACAATTGTCCATATTTTGCGTTTATATTGTTACCTATCAATTCAACTGTCTAACAGTCTGAACTTCATTTAATATATACCAGCGACAACAGTTTCCCTCCCAAAAGGTTTAAGGTAAACAGGAAGAAATAAAAGGAGGCCACAATGTACTTAAAATCTCTCTTCCCTAGGGTGCAAGAAGACTGAGAAGAAAATGTAGGATGTAGGCTAAGGAGTGAGGGGCTACATGTCATTCAATATAAAACAAATCTAAGCCAAGCACCCAAGAAGTCCCCGAAAGGGTACAACAAACTGAATCTTCCCCTGGTAAAATGTCTTACTCCTACATAATTTACCCAAACCAGTTTTTGCCTTACCTTGATACATTTTTTTTTAATTTTCTGGGCAAAATACGATAATTCACTCATTATTTTCAATTTTTAGCATTTTCTTGTGTCTTTCCTCTTTTAGCTTCTTTATTTTTTATTTTATTTTCATTCATTATAAAATATGAATGCTACTTTTCTGCTTTCTTTGTTACGTCTCGTATGTTGCATATATAATTTGATATGAAAAAAAGAAATGGAGAAAGAAAACAAAGAGGGTAAGCGAGAGGGAAGAGAAAACAGTGAAAGAGAAAGCAAGAAAGACTGATGAAGAGTGAATATTTGAGAATGAAAGAGAGGGAGACAAGTAGACTAATAATACTTTAACAATTCACATAGGCATGAAAAACAACTGATATTTTCGCTAGAATTGATAGCAATCTTGCCTCCTGTTGATAGTTTCAACATTTTATTCTTTTCTCTTCATCTCATTGTCATTTACCGGTTATCAAATACCAAAAAACTCCTTAAAGCATTAAAGTTTTGGTCGTTAATACTATGGTCAACTCCGTTTATTCAGACTTCTAAAAATTCTATTATTTTTCCATGAATTCCTATTGCTGGTAAATGTTCATTTCATGCTGCCTTCAATTTTACAATGTAGCCTGTGAGAAAACTTACATTTGTCATTTCTGAAAATAGTCAATTTGATAATGTGGCTTTAGACTACACTATTTGACAAAAGGCTTCAAAATAGAGTACCTAGTGAGGAAAGAAATTATAAAGAAGGGCTAAAAAGCCATACTCTTAGACATTAATATACTTTTAGCAGCAAAAATTTATATAAGAAAAATCAGCTTAGTCATAGAGATCGAACGCACTCAGACGTTTTTTTTTTTTTATCTTAGCCGTACATTGTTAAAACAGTCATTTATAATGCTTAGCAATACAATTATTGGGGTACTTTAGATCAAAAAGATTAACATTTTCCTCTAAGATGAGTTTTCTTTTTGTCTTAATTTTACGCATAATTACCTGAACCGCCAAAAATGACAATTTAGCGAATTTCATTGTTTATATTTTCTGCCAAAATAATGTAATATTTTGATTTGCACAATCTCATATGCATGTAAAAAAGAAGTTTGCGTTTCAAATATTAAAAGCAAAAATATAAAAAAAACAACAAAAAAAACACACAAACAAAAGCAAAAATATAAAAATAAATGTACGAAAAAATGCTCCCAGAATAGGATATAAACATTTAATAATGCAACATTTTTAACACTTTACAAATAAAATATTCAGTATATTTTAGCAGCAATTGTTATTATAGACATGTCTTATTGAATAAAAAAAAATCTTTTCATTGCTTATTCATAAAACATCGTGCATATGTTACCCGCACTACTTTGATTTTTGCCACTTAGTCGCCATCGAGATTGTTTTCTTTATCTGATCGGCGTATACATCCGTCAAACGCCTAGAGTTATGTTTATATCTTCACGGGAAGCGCTCTGTATGTGGAACCACTTCCCGAATATGCTTTATTTGAGAAGCTTTCTTTGAGAGAACGAAGTCAATGCTATGCGGCCAATGTGGTAAAACAATCCAACCATATCGCTGGAGTAACTCATTTGACAGTTTGTTCGTACGCTGGGACGTGTTGTCATGCAGCCGAATGACACTTTCCCGCAAAAACCCTTTTCTCTTTCGGCGAACAGTCTGTTCAATGTTTTACAATATATAAATTTCCACGAACAGCACAATTTATACTTTCCAAAATAAAGTTGCCATCAATTATATCAGTGAGTAAATTTTTGGTGGTTTTATAAAGATTGATGTATCCGGGTTATAGAATGATTTTTTCTTCTCATTAGCCTTGCTCATGCTCCATAAATTTCTCATCTTTCCTACAACACTAAAAAAACAAAAACAAAAAAAAACTGAAAAGAGAAAATTTCCATGTGCGGAAACTTATTTTCTTCAGTCAAATGCATTGCGACCTAAAGTTGTAATTTTTGCGCTTAATACACAGACAATTTATTTTAACTCACAACTCCATGTTTACGTACTGTTTCATGGTGGCATTCAGTTCTGTTTTAACGTTGCTTATAAATGGCCTCAGTATTATAGTTTTTCTCGTTCTGATACGGGCTAGTTTTTTTAAAATTGGTTAACAGTAACATAAATGCATATGTATAATGGTGTAGTCTTACTTGTTAGTGTCGACTTTTTCTCCCTGATAATAAAAAGTAGTTTTTATGACAAAGAAAGCCGATAAATGTGTCTGACTGGTAAATATTTAAAATAACATCGTCTTTTCTATCAGTTATTGGAAAAAGTTATTGGCTTGAAGAGCAATTCAAAACTGACTGAAACTTTGGTTTCCTGAAACCTGTTTTTTATTCCCGTTTTTTCCTCATTGACATTTTCTCATCTTTTCACACTCAGTAACCACATTTACGTCTGAGTTGCTTGGAGAAAACAGATAAAATAAATGGCCAAATATCATAATTTTTCAAAAGGTTTCTTTTTAAAACCGAAAAGTTTTCAGCAACCCTTGTAAATTATTTATTTCTGTAGTTTATTTAAATTTAAAACGTTCCTTTCCTTCCCCTCTTACTCCTCTCCCGATTATTTGAACTGTTTCTTCTTCGTCTCCTCTCAACACCTCTCCAGCTATTCACTTCTGTTTCTTCTTCTTCAAAATGACACATCTTACCCCGCTTCTTCCTCACTATTTCCTATTTCTTCCTTCCTTCTTCTCCTTCAAGTTTTCATTTCTGCTTTTCTTTTTCTTATTGACGTTCTTCTTAGCCTGGCGGTTGCGGTTATCCTCACACTTGTGACAACGGTATGGCTGCTTAAGGTCATCTACGGTCAAGATGGTGGAACTGAACGATAAACAGACAGATTCTGTGGACCAGGATGCTCAACACTTTCTTGATGGTTTATAACCAAAAAAAAAAAAAAAATCTCTCAAAAATGTTCATATCCACAAGGTCGGGGAGGGATGACGAATTATTAGTGGCAGTATAGTTTTACGTTAGCAGTTGGTAAGGCGGCGGAGAGGTTTGTATGAAGAAGAGTTTGTACTGGGAGTCAAGTTCAGGGCGGCAACCCACGTCCGGTTAGAGCAGACGGAAGGTGTGAGGAGATTTTAATTGGACGACCGTTATATGAACTAAACCAAGTGAATTCCTTCATACCTAAAATCACTTGTTCATCTGTCTCAGTCTATTCACGATAATCTCTCTTTGCGGTTCTCTCTCTCTCTTTTTATTAGTCTGTTCATCATGTCCACTTCTCTATCTTAGTCTGTGGGAAAATATCTATCTCATGTCTGTATATCTCTATAGTCCTGTGAATAGCATTCATTTCGCTCTCATTAGATATCTGTATTAGTAATAAAGGCTGTACAAATATATGTTTCAGTGCATTTTCTTTGTCTCTTTTGCTCTTTCTATATGTCTGTCTCTCTGTCTTTCTCTCTAACTCTTTGTATATTTAGGCAGCAATCTCTTTTATGCACGTTTCATTAAAAACGAAAGACAAGGTAGTCTGGTTAAGTTTTTATGCAATAAATGTATGTAATTATGTAATAATGATATTTTTTCTTTTCAGGACATAAATTATATAAACATTGTCAAAATGTTTTGTTTATGTGAACGCTTTCGGTTATACTTTTGCTTGTTTTCGAGAATAAATGTTATTTTATGTGTAGCAGAATGTATGTGGTGTCACGCATGTTATAGAGTAGTGTGTATGTGTGTATGTACCGAACACGGTAAGCATGGCGTTAGTATGTTCATAGTTGATATTATTGACTGTTGGGTATAACTTTCTATCAGTGAAGCCTTCATTATTAATAATATTATTATTTTTTTTACACGTGAATGATGCTATAATATTTGTGCTGTCAACAAGTATGTTACGAATAGGATTTGGTAAGTCTCCGTGTGTTTTTAAATGAGATCGAATTGAGCACGCTTCAGAGAGATGCAGCGTGAGTCTTCAAACCAGTTTCGTAATTGTACGGCCGATATATTTATTTATGAAATTAGAATGAAGAACATAGTTCTGCAAGGAAAATATAAATTAGTAAATAATATTGGTTTGTTGTAATTTCTAAGATAGGGTGTATTTGTGAAGAAATAAAATAAACAAAAAACAAAAACAAATGAATATTCTTAGCCGAGGCGTTTCGTCTATTGCTTTGGTAAAGTCCCTCTGGGACTAAAAATATTTTTTATACTTGTCTCTTTATATATGTATATATTTATATATATATATATATATATATATATATATATATATATATATATATAGATATGTGTGTGAGTGTGTGTGTGCGCGCGCGCATGCACGTGATTATAGTTCTATCATTTGCTGGCTTGCCAATGATCATTTTGAATCTGATTCCTAAACAGTCTTGAAATTGCAGTTTTAATCTTTTGATTAATATATTTTTTTTCTTCGAGTTCATAGTCGGTAGTCTAAGAAATTGTTTCTAGGATTTGGAAAGTGCTTTAATTTTATGGTAAACCTAAACAACACACAAATTAAAATATTTATTTGATTTTAATCAAAATTACTTGAAGATTTCTGAGCACAATATACTCCTGAGGAAGACATAATTGTGCACCCGGTGAAAAGTAGTGATAAAAACAAAAACGATGAAGATAACGATAGCATCTCACTTTAGGACTTCATACACTCAAAAGGTTGCAACAATTAAGCATTATTAATTAAATGACAAGAAAGACGATGTTTATTAAAACAAACAAACAAAAAAAACAGTTTCAGTCAGGAGGTAGGCAATCATAGATCTGTAGAAATTATTTTGTTTTTATATTTTTAAATTGTGAATTACCTTGACTTTTGTTGGATAATCTATTGGATTGATTTTCCGTTGACATCTTTATTGATATATACGTTTCCTAGAATGGTTGCTCCATAAAACTTTTCAAACAACATTAATACAAAAAGGAGGCAATAGTCTCTACAGGAAATTGTATTTGGCCTTTTTCAACACCGAAACACTCACATATTATACAGGGGTTCTGGTCTGAATACTTAATAGAATAATAGTATTTTATTTGCGAACTTCAGAGCTTTGATACTTTAGAAAACATAGAACGCCATCTGCAAGAATTTTTTTCTGCTTTGCTTTTTTAAAAATGCTATTTTTAATTGTACGTCATTAAGTCTCTATTCTGTTGTCTTGGGCACAAAGCGGTCTGTTGCAGAGTAAATGCATCCGGAATAAATGCTTATAAAACAATAATTAACTAATGTGCTCATGAATGACAGAAATGTTGGTTATAAACAGTCGTGACAACTGAAATTGAAAAACCTATAAAAATCTGAAGTAGAGATGTCACGAACCATTAAAATTAAGCGGCCTGTTCGTTAAGTCGAGAAGTGTAAGACGACTATATATTTGGTTACTTTGTATGTCACTGATTCATTTTCGCTCGTTTTCTATTTTATAACATTTATCTCCCCTTATCGTTTTTAGGATTCATCACTATCCTGTGCTCGTGTTTGTAAGTACTGAGATTTTAAAGCTACTGACAAAAAAGCAGCGCCAATATAGTACCAAAATGCACAGTATTCTTTTGTTTGTTGAGAGGATTGCTACGAGTTGAAGAAATAAAGAAGGACTGATAGAGTAGTCGTTAGAGTACCGTTGAAGTCAAGCGATACATGATATTATAACCGTTAGTAGCGAAAACGAATCAAAACTTATGTAGGACAAAATACGTTTTTTGCTATGGTGCAGATTATGACAGTGACGAGGAGAAATTAAAACCATCTGAGTGTATTTTTTCTTTATTGCGTGTAAAGAAAAAAAAAACAGATATTCTTAAATACAGAAGAATTATTAGCCCGAGTATTAAAAATACAGTAAAAACAACAGCAGTTGTTGAAATTACAAAAACAACAAAAATTATTTGAAATAAATAAGAAAACGAAAAATTTTCTAATTTCTTTCACTACCAACGCGATAGTAAATGCCATAAACAAATTCAAATACAATTCAGATGATAGAATTACCTTTACTGCTTATATAAGAAGATTAGAGCAAATTTACAGAGATTAATGCAGCAACTGAGAAGACAAGAAAGAAACAAAACAAAAACAAGACTCTTGTTGAGAAAGATAGCAACAGTAGAACATAAAAAAATACTGTAATTGATAAAACCAAGAGAATTTTGCTTTTAAGAAACGGTAAATATTCTGACTAATTTTTTTAGCAAGAAGAGTTCTTTATTCAATACTCACGATACAAAGGGAATTGAAGAAAAAGAATACGCATATATACAAGCAATGAAAAATGTTGAAAAAAAAAATTAACCTCTGTTTAAGATTTAGAAGGATACATCTCAGAGATGACTGTCCTTTTAAGAATTTAAAGTGCTACAAGTGTGGAAAATTGGGCATAACAGTCATGCAATAAAATGAGAAAAGGAAAAATTGTCATAGAAAAAATTTGTACACAAAGTTGAGACGAAAAGCATAGTTACAGTAAACAAACGAAAACGTGTGTATGTGAAAATAATGTGGAAGTCAAAATGCAACTAGACATTGGTAGAATATCACAAAAATTAGCGAAGCCACATGGAAAGCAAATGGAAGACCTAAAAAAAAAAAACTTTAAAAATTGCACGTGACGTGTCGGATGAGAAATGATTTGTTTTTAGTGAAATGACTTGTAACGTTTCATTTTGTTACAAGTGTGTAAAAGCTTAGGATTATGTGTTAAATCCTACGAACTTATTCAGTATTGATTGAATAGAATTATTCGTATGATGGGATTTGCCTATAAATGTTTATTGCAAAAATATAAGTGTACAAGTGATTGGTTAAAAAACAATGTGAATTAAAAAATGTTCCCGCATGTTCTGTCAGATGAGTTGAGTTGGTGTTTCAAAGTCAAAGCCAAATTTCAAGTGCAAAAAGGACGATGCCAGTATTTAAACCGAAATGAAGTACACCGTTTGCAGCTTCGTATCAAGGCAGCGAAGAAATAGATTAACTTGAAAAATGGATGTTTCTGAGACGTATTTGCAAATACAAGTTAAAACTTGATCTTGTGACACATCTTGCCTAAGTGAGGGGGTACTTTTTTAAATACCCATAATTCTCTGTGAGCTTAAAATTGTCAGTCAAGTTCACTCGTTTTGGGAAGAGTGCGATTCGGGCAGGGCAGAGTCTACGGAAAGAGACTTGGCTGAGAAAAGATAGATAAACTCTCTCTCTTTGGACAGAGATGGACTCAGTTGGGGCTTCTTCTACGGAGAGAGACGCGGCTGAGAAGAATAAACAAGCATTATTCTATGATCCTGCTTATGTGGAGGCTGGGCAAATTTGGGCCCTTGGCTCGTGTGTACCCGCTCGGTTTCCCCACATAAAGCCCAGTCTTGTGTCACATCTCCATCTCAGTGAGGGGACTTTATGTAAATATCCAGAGTTCCGTGAGAACTTTCACTTGTCAAATCTCTGTTTTCAGGCAGAGAGCGTCTCAGTCATGATTAAGTCTACGGTCAGAGACCTGACTGAGAAAAATAGACAAGCCTGATCCCTCGTATGCTGAACCTGGGAAATTTTCGATCGAGTGTATGCGCTCCGAATTACCACATTAAAAATCTGACGTGTATCCTAGCCCACCTGGGGAGGTCTTGGGTAAAAATTAAGATTTCCCCGAAAACTTGCACTTGCCAAGCTCTTTAGGAGGAGAACAATCAGCCGGGGCTATGTCTATGGAAAAGACTCGGCTGAATAAAATTTGTCAACACTTGAGTTTCAACAACATGCCTGATGCGAAGATTATCATCTGTTTTGTTGTCAACACAGCTGCTGTCTTCTCAGTAACATGCATATGACATTAAATCTTGTTTTGACACGTTTTTGTTATATTTTTCAGTTAGTATATACGGCTTATATTGCTTTGTTTTTCAATCTCAGATCTTGGCATTTTCATCTATCTTGTCTTTTACACAAATTGAATTTCTGCCGCAAATATATTCATTCTCTTTTATATGTTTTTTCTCTCTTTGTGTTTGTTCCTTTCTATTGCTATGTTTATGGGTTCTTAGTTGTTTTGTGCAGCTTTCTTTTCGACGATAAGAACGTTCTTTTATTTCATAAAAGTGTTATCTTTTTACTTTTCTAGGCAACATTTGGTTTTTTGTTTTATTCCTCTTGAAACCAGTTTCTTATTTCTTCCAGCTTTTACTTATATTTTATTTCAGTCCGTTCTTCATATACATTGAAATATCACGAAACAATAAAACATTATGTTCATTGTTAAGTAAACTTTTCTTCATAATTGTTTGAGTTTTATTTTTACCCTCTTTATGTATATTTATTCATTCAAAATATATAGGTTTTTAGGACATTAACAAATTATAAATGATAAATTTACTTAGCCAAAAGCGATATAGACTAATCAAACTATATATATATATATATATATATATATATATATATATATATATATATATAGTGAGGTGAAACAAGTATTTGGACAGTAAAAAAAATGGATTTAGAATCATATATTAAAAAAAAAAGCACTGTCTAAAGCTCACAGTATGTTGGTAAAACAATTATAAATGCAAATAAACAGCAAAAATAAATTATATGACACGTATATATATTTTATATACAAATTATTAAAACAGGTAGTGAAAAAAACAATTGGACAGAATATAAATTATGCTTTATATGTATTTAATATTTAGTTGGTCCTTCCTCATTTGCAACAAGAGCTCTCAGTCTGTTCCTGTAGTTCTATACAAACGCCTGGTATGATTTGGTGAGAATTTTAGGCCGCTCTTCTTCTGCAAAGACTTTCAGTTCAAGGCTTTTCATTTCTTAATTATGTATCCAACAGTGCTCACAGGTATACATAGTTCTTTACAAATCTTACGATAGCTTATTTTTCTTTATGTGCAGAAATAATTCGATCTTTAAGATCTTTCGACAGCTCTCTTTATTTTGGCATCCTGCAGTACCGTTAGTGCAATGTCTTGCAATGAACTGACCACCAAGATAGCTAATACCTTTAAGTAATGCACGTGCTAGACTATTCCATAAAATTCTAACACATTTGAGCATTAAATATACCCAAAACATTAATTTTAAACATGATACTTTTTTCACTACCTGTTTTAATAATTTGTATATAAAATATATATACATGTCAAATTATTTATTTTTGTTGTTTATTTGCATTTATAATTGTTTTACTAAATGCTTTTCTTCCAATATATGATTCTAAATTTATTTTTTTACTGTTCAAATACTTGTTTCACCTCACTGTATATATTAAATGTAACGAGGTAGTTGTATATTTCTCGACAATTCACAGATAAGCATTTAAACACATACGAAAAGCCAGAAGTTTTAGCGATGACTTTTTAAAAAGGAATTCACAGTACAAATGAAGAAAGAGCTTGTGGGTGCTGCCTCTGAACCCATCGACTCCGGTGGGAGGGAGGCGGTACCCTGACTGGATGTTCGAGCAGTGCTTTGCAATCCTCGATATCTTACCAACGTTTGCTTTTTTCTACGTGTTTTTATATACGTTACAAGTTAAAGAATGATAAATTTCCGCGGGGTTTGATAGCATTCTGGGATCTTTTTATTTTTAGATCCGTGAATTTGTTTTGCTCATGCTAAGTCTGGAAAAGACACCATGCAAAATTCAATATTTGTTATTCATAAAGTTAAATGCGTTAAAATTATTCAACATTTTGGCAAGCATCTCAAGTGTATGATCCTATGCCAAGAAAGCCGATCTAAAGCAACTTTTTTCTATGTTTCAAAATCGGTTTTGGTCTTTAACTGATCATTGAAAAGTCGTTTTGATCCTCCTCGTACAATAAAATTTGCATTTTATACGAATACTATCTTATTGTTGAGATGTAATAGAGTTAAGTCGCCGTATCATCGATTGCGGGGTGGGGGACTGACCTATATCAGAGATTTGGCCAAGACAAACATAGACCCTTGCACTGGCTCTGACTTGGGAGATAAGCACAACATAATCTTCTTCCTACATTTGGCCTTCGACTATAGCTAAATGATTTAAGAGTAATAACAAACACATTCTTAACGAGAAGATTGATGTAATATTATATGGCTTAGTTTTTTGCAGTTCTTTTGCTTTATTCTCACATAGAATGGAAAGAGCTTGAACAATAATAAGAAAATGTTTCAACGTAAATAGAGCGGCACATTTCATCTGCCTTAAAGCGCTAGGTGCCCAATAAAAGTCGATATCAACATAAACTCAAATTTTATTGTCTCACCCTATATATTCATACGAATATACATAGACGTGAGTGAGAGAAAAACAGAATGGGTCACTTTACTGTCACTTCATTTTATTTTTCCGTTACAAAGATTTTCCTTTAGATTATCTTGACTTCAAGGTTTAATGTTATGTTTAGTTGTCTTTTTTCTCAGATAATTATTTTTATCTTGAGACTGATCTTTATACGAGGCTACCTTATTAGATAATTGCTTTTATTTTAAAAATTGATCCATATAGGAGGTTGCCCTATTAGATCATTGCTTTATCACGAGATTGACCCCTACAGGAGGCCTTCTATTATATAATTGCTTTTATCGTGATAGGAGGTTTTATTTTATCATTATAGGAGGATACCCTATTAGACAACTGATTTTATCGTGAGATTGGTCCTTATAGGAGGCTGCTCTATTAAATAATTTATTTTATCGTAAGATTGATCTTTATCCTATTAGAACCGTGAGCTAGATTTAACTCAATTTTGTAAATGGGTACCGAGTTTAACTATCAAATAATCGTTCTGTGACGAAAAAAATAAAATGCGTGCATTCGATTACATATCGATGATCAATCACACCTTGCAAGTGTGAAGAACAAAAAATAGTTGTAATTGAATTAGAGAAGTTCATATTCGTTTCTTTCATGATCATTGAATTGGTCAATATTCGTAAAAGAACTTTGTTTAGTTTTCCGTTACCTTATCTTAATAGATAAGGTAACGGAAAAATAAAATGAAGTGACAGCAAAGTGACCCATTCTGTTTTTCTCTCACTCACGTCTATGTATATTCGCACGAATATATAGGGTGACACAATAAAATTTGAGTTTATTATGTTGTTATCGACTTTTATTCATTTCACTTTGACACAACTCATAAAGTTGCTGTGCTACCGTTGAATAAAGCAAATAAATAAATTAATGGCTGCTCACGTGTATATACAGATCTACAGATATGGGCACACGTGATGACGCAGAACACTAGATGTAATGTGCCATATGGGTGTGTCTAAGTAGCAGGGAGAGAAAAAGCAAATGTCTATCGATCAAGACCATCGAATTAGTCATGCATTTTTTAGTTAAAAAGTAAAGCACATGTTTTTTTAGTTCTTTGTATGATAAATGTTACATAAGAGATGCATTTATTGTATCATCTTTTATATTATTTACTTTGTTCAGACTGTTCTCCTCATCTTTATTGCCATATTCACGACGTTTCGGCAACTGTAGTTTCAGTCTTCTTCAGATGATTGCTTGGGTCTGTCTATCCTATGTGAATGGATTATCGGAGAAAATGCAAAGGATCTGTGGTCCATATAACATCAAGACGAATTTCAAAAGTGGTTATACACTTAGCAGATACCTCTCCAGAGTAAGATCTCAAATAAAAGAGAACCTGACTAAGATCACTGTGTACGCCAATTCATGTTGCTGTGGAAAGAAATACAAAGGAGAAACGGGTCTCCTCTTTAAGGTAAAGCTGCAAGAAAACCGCAAGCCCGTAACGCGAGGAGAAATAGAAAAAGTCATGCGTAGCTAAACACATATGGAGAGAGAAAAGTAGATCACTGTTCCCGAGTGTGATGAAGTTGAAATTATAGACAGAGAACACCACTGGAAATTACGAAAATGCAGGGAATCAGCGCATATGCTAGTCCACAAAAGTTCTAAGCCCGCCCAACACAGAAATTAATACAATATAAAAACCAGTATTATATAGTGTCAGAGAAAATCATTAGCTTGATGTTTGCAATATTAGCTCTAGTAAAAAAAAGTTTACTAAGACATTAGGTTTATAAATCCCAGAAATTCATACACGGATATCCTCAAGGACACATGGCCCAGTGGATAAAAGTTCAATACCCCGATACTTATAAAATTGAGCTTAAGGGAAATAACTGAGACATCCGAAAGTGGCCATGCTTATGGAACAAGAAGAATATTCCCCAGTGATTGAAATAAAATGTTCAATTCGAAATTTTAATCACTTGAAGACGACCAGAGCGTACAATGGTCGAAACTTCTTGAATATGGCAAGAAAGATGAGGACAACAGTCCGAACAATGTAATTATTATCTCATCTCAGAAGTAAAGATAAATATCGTCTTTTATGCGTAAACAAAGTTTATGTGCCGGTTCTTTGACAAATATAAAGTGACGGAAAAATATATATATATGCTGATATAATTTTTGGGGAAAATTATTAAAAAGTAGAAAAAGTTTTCGTGCGCCTTCGGATTAAAGTGATGTTAACCTTGATGTGACGACACCTGCGCAAGATGGGAAGGGGACGCTGAGAATTTAAAACTTCTCCAGTACCTCAGTTGTTTCATATTCAAGGCTCATCAAATATTTCAAAATAGAAAAGCGATCCTTCCTCATAAACCCAATGAACCAAAACATATTGTTCTACTCACCAACTCTGTCACAACCACAATAGAAATCTACAATAGAAAATAATTTATCTAAATTCAGCATAATTTTCTTTTATAACAATAAAAGACTTAATTTAAAAAAACACAATATAATGAGGTAAAACTTAATGGAGGAATTTACACTATCACTCTAATAATCGTAACAAGGAATATATAGGAGAAATCTCAAAGTATTTAAATAAACAGTAATATGAACACATAAGGAATATTTTAAAAACAACACGCTAGATGCATTAGTTGATCAACGTAACGAGACTGACTATAATTTTGATTTAAAAAATGCTAGTCTAATGAAAATAGGAAGCAATGTACTAAAACAAAAATGTTTACAAACTGTTTTAATCGTTAGATCATCCACAGCGTTCAGGTTTTTGCAACATTTCACCTTTCTTAGTAGATCTACAATGTCGTATATTTAATAACAAAAGTGATTGATACAAAAAGAAAAGGCAACTGAATGAAATAGGCTAGACCATATACCCAAAAATATATGTCAAATAAAATTAGATCCTCAGTACCTCTTTCGTCACTTTAGTCTGATGAAGTCCTAAAGGACGAAATGCGTTACACGAATACTTTTCCAATTTTTCATACATTTTTTCTTAAAAACGTTTGTAATGCATGACGCTCATATCTGTGTAAAAGACGATTTACAAAAAGTTAATTTGTTTGATATATATATTTTTCCGTTGAATTCTTATTCAACTTTACTCACATCATATCTTCTTTTATTTGATATACCTTCTTCAGGTTATGAGAAATCATAGCTTTTCACAACTTTTTATCTTTTGTAGTAAAGTTCGTGCCCTGCCAGCAATCTGCACAAACTCGCGAGTTAGGTTACATGTCTTTCCATCTGCTCCTCTTGTTTTCAATATGTCCTGTGAGCATCAGTTTCTCCAAGCACTTTTTATCTTCACCTGTCCAAGAATTATCAACTGTCTCTTTCGGATTCTAGCTATAATTGTTCTTTTTGGTCCCATTTTCCTTAAAACCCTCGCAGGTTCCGATCATTATATTTTCAGTAACCTTCAGTAAAAATACGTCTCTGTTGGATCAACTCTCCTCTTCATTTGAGAGGAATTTCTGAAGCACTCAATGCCATATAGGATATTTTATATTACTTTTTTATTTGTTTCCAACGGAACCCATGTTCCTTAATACTTTTTAGCATTTGGTAATTATCTATTCCAATGTACCATCAAATGTCTGTGCCATATTTTCTCTTGCCTGTTATGACACTTCCAGATTACCTAAATATTCGCACATGCTTGATTTTGACGTCTCCAATTCATATTTTGGATTGTCACTCTTGCTAACGATCATGCATTCTTTTTTCTTGAAACTGATTATTAGTTCTTTCTTCTCGTTTCACATACTACCTTGTCAAGGAGTTCCTGTGCCTAACATCAACACGGTGTCATCAGTGTATCTGCCCACTAATAATAAAACCTGTTCAGACTTCTACTTTTTTGGGATCGTCTTGTAGATTGAATAAATCCAGCGAGAGAGCATCTAACGGAACTTTCTATTTCTATGTACTTGATTAACACATTTTCTATCCGTATGAAGGCGTTTTATTCACAAGAAGTGTTCTAGATTATTCTAATGTATATTCATGTTTGATTAAAGATCAACAACAAAAGTTATCTCCAAATCATTTTTTAATTTATTTTTGATATTTCAATCATGGAAAAATTGATATTCAGATTTTCATCGGAAACCCGGAAAATCACCCGAAATATAGAAAATGAAACAAAAAAACCCTTAACTAAGAATATTCGTTGATTTTTAAACAAATGTTCATAAATGAAAGATTACTGCTCAAATCCATACATACATATATAGATGTGTGTGTGTGTGTGTGTGTGTGTGTGTTAAATATTATTGTCTGAAAACTAATCTATTTATCTATGTATCAATCTGTGTATATATATATATATATATAATTAGTGTATCGAGGCAGCAATTAATTTTCTAAACATATGCCGTTAAATATAAGAGACAATGAATGTCTATTATGTTTAATCATGAGCCGTTCTAAACGCCGTATTTTTTCTTTAATTTCAGTTGAGAATAAAGACGAAAATTCTCCAACATTTGGATAATTATTTATTAATTTTCTTCTAAGCTTTCGGCTCACATGAGCCATTTTCAGAGAGGTTGTTTAGACTGAAATATTATAACATCCACCATCACCGACGATTTTATTTTGTGTTGACATAAAAGCGACGATTTGACTTTTTCTTTTCTTTTACATTTGTTTACAGTTATCCAGACTCCATTCCCGATCTGTCTTTATGTTTCTTTTCTCTCTATTTTTCTTTTTTTATATTTCCTTCTCTCTTTCTTTGCTTTTGCTTACTATCTATTTACTCTTTTCTTTCTTTCACTTACATTAATTTCGTTCATTTTTCATAAAATATTAATTTTATTTTCATTTATCCCTTTTTATTACTTTACAAGTTAATAATTTTCTTTTTTTTTATTCTTTTATTTCCGTAGTAATAACTTCTTTCGAGTTTTGTTCATTTTTCTGATTGGCTGGCTTACATATTTGCCTCACCGATTTCTTTCATTGCTTTCTTCATGTTTTCTTTCTTTTCAGTTATTATTTTATTCTTGTTTTTGTATGCGAAATTCTTCTTATATTCTATGTTAAGTTTCCATCTTTTGTTTGAAGTGTTTGGTCTTTCTCTTTTTTAGTCGTTTTTTTTTTTTCATTCCATCTTTTTCATTCGTGCAGTTTTTTTTTTTTCCTTTTTCGTTTGTAAATTTAGTTTTTCTTCTATCTAAAAGCACCCAACATGCAAACCCCTTAAAACATCCTCTGGATCACCTGACCTTTTATTCAAAGACATTCTAGTCACAATGGATGTATACTTATTGCTTCTCAGCATTTTTCACTTTTCTTTTTTTGCCTTTTTCCAAACTATTTTTCTTCCACCTGTAAATCGCGCCTGATAAAGGCAAACAGTCGTCAGGATAATAACAGAAACGATTAGCCTTTTCAAACCAAAATGTCGAACTCATCTTACTTTGTCTGTAGCGCCCATGCCTCCTGCCTATATCCGCGTTTCGCCCAAAGATCTGGCGCCGGTCTCACTTCATTCGGAGGAGACACTTTCCGGATTTTAGAGACGCCTGCCTTACCAACCAACACCTAGCATCTTAAAGCTAGCTCCCGGACAACCCTGGTCAGGCAAAAGTAGAATAACATCTGGTAAAATAGCTGGAATGATTAGAGTTAAAGATGTTCAAAGAACAATATTAACATTTTTATGCTGATTTAAAAATATCTAAAATTTGGCGTGCAAATTTAAGCATGCAAGCCATTTCAATAAAAAAATTGGCTTTATGTAAGCATTTTGCGTCGTTAAGAACTACGTTAAAATTATAATACCAGTCAGTTGATTCTCAAGTTTCAACATTGTTCTTTACGAAAAATTTCTGTTATTGGTATTATTATGATTATTATTGTGTGTGTTTGCATCTATCCAGAGCGTAATTTTCAGCGCCTAATTACCAAGTCCGCTCTGGGATATATGAATAAAAGGGGGCCCCTGTAGAAGAGTTGTCAATACATTATTCGTGGCATTATGTTTAGATCGAGAGGGTTTTGACGATATGTGCAGTTCCGCACAATGTGATCTTTTGTAACTCTGGGATGCTGATGTGTTCAGGAAATTTATACATGATTTTTATTACTGTTCTTTATCGTGCCCAATGCTTCTATTGCAACACGTATAAGCGTAGCTTTATTTCCACATTTTTTTACTTCGATTTGTAGGTCCTTATAATCGTACATTTTTTAAAATTCTTTTTTAGAAACATTGGAATTATGTGGGCAAATCATATCAGTTAGCTGGCAGGTTCCTTTTTATAATCTTGTATAACTGCGTCTGTTCTATTTCTGTCAATTTTCCTGTCTATGGGAACTGGGAAATTTCACAGTATGGTCACTCTATCATTATTTGTGGCATCATTCGGGTGGTGTTTGTATCATGTATCTGGGACTAAAAATGCCAGAGGTCGAACAAACGTACCAATGAATATATTGTCCTGCCTGTCATGACTAACAATCTGTTCTTTCTGAGCAAGGATTGGGTACCATGATACTATGTAGTCAATAGTTTCATCAAATTATTATTATTATTATTATTATTATTATTATTATTATTATTATTATTATTCACGAATTAAATCAGTTACCTGTCAAAATAACTTTCAGTAGGAAATAAATGTACCGTATTTTCTTGTCAATAATACTAGAACGACAAATAAAAGCATAAAAGTAGGGTCGTAGTACACGCCTTTAGAAGATTTTACTCAGCTTAAAATCTTTTATTTGAGCCATTAAGATGGCATATATACTCAGTTAGTACAATAGATAATACAACACAAAGTAGGCAGGTGTTGATAATTATTTACAAAAGATATTTGATATGTCTGCAAAATTATTTTCTCTCGTAATGTTAGCAATAGATATTTTTCGCTTCATTATTTTTATTCTATTTTCGTAATTTATCAATGTATAGAAATATAATAAAGACATATTGTTATGGTACCTTTCTACGAGGAATGGACTCTTTCTCTTACTATATAATTACCTGTGTGTTCCGGAAGGCAGTTAAGGACGGCAGCTAGTACTCAGTTAAAGCCAGCCACCACCGTTCGGACTTACTTATTTCTATTCACTTATTATTAACAGTTACTTATTCATATGTTCTTGTTATACTAATACACTGTTTTGAACCTACCTTCTGTTTTCCGTGTTTTACTTCCAGCACAGCGGTCACAACAATTTCACAACACATATCAAATGAAAAAGTATGATAGATTAATTAACACCTTAAAATGTATTATTGGGCATGTCTTGTTAGCACCTTTCCCCAAAAATTTGAAAATAAATTTCGACGTAGAAGTTATAAAAATATGTAATTCTCGTAATATTACCATTACAACATGAGAAGTCTCAAAACATATCTAAAAAATATATTCTAGAAAATTTATTCAACTGCTGCTTAAAGGAGAAATCCTTCCCATGACTGTGGAATGTGTCAAGCGTATAGCCAGTTTTCAAGAACGCAGGCGCACAATTTTCTCTCTCCCATTAAAGACTTATCAGTCTGCTCAGTATAATCAGTGAACGTTTAAGGTCGTCAAGCACTTAGAAAATAATAGCCTCTTCAGCAACGTGAAGTATGGGCTTCGATCGACCTGATCCACTATCAAAGTCCTAACTTCTATAACTCACACAGTATGTGAAACCAACGAACACAATTCGAGGATCATAGCATTAAATCTCAAAGGGCTTCGGGAAGGTGTAACATATAGATTTACTATACAAGCTCTCCAGTTGTGGAATCACTAGAAGTGTCTTCTCGGTCATAAAATCCTTCCTAACAGGTTCCTGAATGTAATTATTAATGACAAGTCCTTCGGATCCCTGAAGATCAATGCAGACTTTCCTCAGGGATCCCTCTACGGACCAATCCTCTTTTGTATTCCCATTACTGCTCTGCCTAAGATTATACTCAGATCATTTGTAAACTTCTATGCCGATGATATGACTACATCCAGGCGCACCTCCCAAACTCTTGACGGTCAGATGTTAGCGAATGATCTCTCTTCCAATCTTGCACAAACTACACAATGCGGTAATGCCTCAAAGATCAAGCTAATTACATTCTATAAACGCCGACCTGACACTGAATTGCTACTAACCAGGATGAATGGATGTTCCTTTGAGGAGACACCATGCCTTGAATTACTATTGTTTCTCAAATGGTACTTATACATACAATATATTCCTAAGGATGCAGGTAAAATGATCGGCTCCTTGTAGCGCTCTACTTACGCGGAAAGTGGTTGGATGAACAACATTCCCTGGTCCCACCAAATCAGCCCTTCACGGCCATGCAACTTACAGGGGACTAAATCACCTGTATTTCCTCCGAATTTCATCAGTGAAAAGTAAGTTCCAACCGAAAATCACTTCCCGTGAATCACTATGTGAAACCGACTTGCAACCCGATCATCACTACAATCTTAACTTGTTCAATTGTCTTTCACTCCTATACGCACAAGTGTCCTCCTTACGTAACACTCTACCTCGAGTGCCCTCTGTGCCATGTAATGAGTAAAACTTACCGTAAAAAAAAAAAAAAAATATCTAATTCCTTTTTTTTTATTATTGTGAAAAACTGAATATTTTAGTGGAATATATGTACGGCATTGAGATTTTAATGGATAATATGGTTGCATTTTCAAAATAAATTATACAGATGTGTCGTATTATCCTCAAAACGTATCTTACACACGAAAATACGATAACTGCTTTTAAATAAGGATACTATTTTGTAGGCTACTTTACAGGTTCATATGTTATTCGATATTTTAGAGTTGTCTTTCGAGTTAACATATTGGAAATTTAATAATTTTTTTGTTTCCAGAATAAAATTATTTACAGTAATCTATTCTTTTCAGAAGATACAGTGTGTAAAGAAGAAGCTAAATATTAGCAAAAATATATTCTCTTGTGGAAAATTGACACCCAAGTAACAAAAATGAAACTGCATATAAAGAACTCTTTTCCCTATGAATCCGATTAAATCCAAATGTATCCATATTTCTCTTTTTTTATTGTCGGTTTGAAACAATCGACTTAAGCGAAAGATGTACCGTTTTTACACTAGCCTTTTTTCTGAAATTGTAGTCATAGTTGAATTCAAGGAAAAGTGAAGTTGATTTCTATGTTGGCGCTACATAAGCTTATTAAACTTTATCTCTCAGTAGAATTGTATGAGAGTGAATCTTGTAACACGTTCGAACAATATATGTCAGTGTTTTCAGATCGGATTGGTGGTTAAGCCTTTGATTCAAGTTATGGCGTTTGATGAAAGTAAAAAAATATTTTAAGTACTGAGTTGAAAAGGAAAATAGTACAAACCAATATTCTGTTTTTGAGATCAATACATTCGTATACTAAAATCTACAATATCCAATGATGGAACTCTCTCTCTCTCTCTCTCTCTCTCTCTCTCTATATATATATATATATATATATATATATATATATATATATCCAATCTACATCTATCTATATATATGTCAGTTTACCACCTGTCTAACTCTTTTATCTAGGAAGGTAGATATTTTATTCTGTGCAAATTTATCTAACAAACTTTTAAATACATTTCCGTTTTCCACCTTCTCTTTCCCTCCCTATCTATTGTCTTCATGATCATTGCCTCTAGCCCACTCAATGTCTGTCTTAGTTTCTTTCCTGTGAAACCTTATATCTGAACCTTATATATATCATTCATATTTGCCTCTAGCATTCTTCGATTGTTATTCATTGAAACTTTTTAAAACTTTTAAAGCATCTACTGTCACAGACACGACGACAATAGCAGAAACAATAATAATAACAGTAAATCTTACAATAAAAATATTATGCAAGTATAGAGACTGCTCTTACCTCTGTTGATTTCACAGCAGCCATCATAATAATAATAATATCTGGACATTAGGGGAGGTTTTTGAATGATCTATACAACGGCATTATTAAAAGACAGCAAAAATATAGATAAGAATGATGGAATATTTTAGTATACTTGTTGTCACTTATCCACTGTAGGCAATCAGTATCTTCTAGTGTGAACAATTAGTATTAATTTATTATTGAGAAAATCAAAGACCATTAATAAAAATACTGCGACTCGTCTCCTAGGTTTTCTAAGTAGCTTTAAGACTGACCTTGTCATCATTTAAATTCCATCCACCTCCTTTAATCCCATCATTATTATCCCCTGTGCCCTATTTTTACTCTCTTTGTAATCTTCTACACCTCAGTGGAAATCCTGCTATGCTTCAAGTGAAAGGATTATAAAAATTACAAATACGCACATAGGTGCAACTCCATGTACATACATATTTGCATATATATATATTTATAATGTTGAGTTGTAATAGTTTTTTGCGCCAAGATTGCAGTTTGTCAGTAGTTTTACTGATACTGGTATATAGCAAGCAGTTTTTTTTTATCTTAAAGTGCTCGATATCGGGATGGCGATAGAGAATTGATAGTTTAATACAAATAATTTGAAACTTTAACTGAGCAGGTTCATGCCGACTTCGAAGTTTCATGAAAACAATAGTATGATGTCTTCACACATCAGGGCTAGTTTATTTTTTACAGTTGAGTCCTACTTTTTTCCCTTTTTATAAGTAGCCTTGTGTAATTTGATATTTTCTGGGTGCGACCCAGCTTTCGACTGTTTCTTTTTCTTTTATTTTTTATTGTGTTGGTGTTTGACTTCTGTTTAATGCTTTACTTATTGCTTGTAATGCACGCGTCAGTGGGTGTCCGCTTAATTGCTTTGTATTGAATAGTTGTCTGCTTATTTGTTCTTTTTTAGTTGATTTCTTCTTGTCGTTAAGTTTGACCCCTTTTATTGGTTTTGACCGTTTTTAACTTATCGTGTTGGCGTGCTTGACCGCTAAAGGATTTCTTTTTAGGTTATGGTTGGGTGTTTGTGTTTTTGTGTAGATTTGTGTTTTTAGATTTTATGTGTGCTTTTTTCGTTTGGTGGTTGCTATATTATTTTCTGATTTTTGTTACGAGTCTTTGCATATTTATGTTTTATTTGCTTTTTTTTCTTGTTATTCTTATTTGTATAGCAAAGCAGATATTTATTCGCATGTCTACATTTTTCCATTATCTCATTTTCTTAATTTAATATTTTATTTTATTTTTTAAAGCTGATTATTGCTAATTTCTCTTCTAGACATAATTTACAGTTTTACTATTGCTACTGCGTGTATCGTGCAGGATCTATCTATCTATCTATCTATCTATCTATCTATCTATCTATCTATCTATCTATCTATCTATCATTGATTTGATCTGATCCAGAATTATTCACATTTTGCTGCACTCTCTCTCTATTTTTTTTCTAAACATATGCTGTTAAATATAAGAGACAATGAATGTCTATTATGTTTAATCATGAGCCGTTCTAAAGTCGTATTTTTTCTTTAATTTCAGTTGAAAATAGACAAAAATTCTCCAACATTTGGATAATTATTTATTGATTATCTTCTAAGCTTTCGTTCACATGACCCATCTTCAGAGAGTTTGTTTAAACTGAAATATTATAACATCCACCATCACCGACGATTTTATTTTGTGTTGACATAAAACTCCGCTTGGCAACGGCAATAGTTACCAAAAATAATAAACGCAGTTCTTAAATTTGCGATGCGGTTTTATGACGTCACACCGCGTGACAGCGCGAAACGACAACAAAACCATGTAATCAAATGCAATGTAATATGTTATTTCCGGTTTTAAAGTTGATTTTATTGAGTGTTTATTGTTTAGAGTTGAAGTACATGGCCTCCAATATCTGCAGGTTCCTCTTACTGTGTGTATGAGTAAAGGTCACCGTATTGTTGACCAAAATCTGTTTGATATTACTTACATGTTTAACTTTTTCAGAGTTGTTTAATAGTACTCTGATCAGAAAGATGACATGTAAGTCTACGGGAGAGCGTGGTTGTAGTAAAACCAATATATGTACTAGGTTTTTTATTAGTATCAGAGATGCTATCACTGAATGGGCATGTAAATTGGTCCACTACATTGGTTTTTTGTAGAGAATTTAGTTTAGTGCTTGTTGGGTTATTATAGACTATGAGGTCAATTGTTTTAAACTTTTTATAATATATAATGAGTTTAATTTGATTATTACTTTCCAATGGTTTAACATTTCTACGTATTATGTCTTTGAGAGTTTTTTCATCTTGTTTATAATTATTATGTATTTGGTTGCAATAGTATAAGTTAATAGTGTTATGTTTATTTTGATGTAAACCATTATTATTAATATTATCATTATTGTTAGAGTTATTGTTAATTTTGTTGAGATACATTTTAATTTGTTGATCAATAATGGAGTTAGGAAATCCATTATTGAATAATGTTTGCTTAATGTTGTGTAATTCTTTATAAGAGGAACCTGCAGATATTGGAGGCCATGTACATCAAATCTAAGCAACCAACACTCAATAAAATCAACTTTAAAACCGGAAATAACATATTACATATTACATTATTTTGGAAAAGAGAGGCCTAGAATAGTAGCATCAGTCGATCGTCAAATGCAGCATGTGTTGGAAGGAAACTGGCGCAGTCTGCAGTATAATGTGACCTCAGGTTTTTTCATCTGAGGCTCTTGCAGGGGCATTCATCCATGCGCAATATAGCATTACAAGACGCCTTGATATTATTCATCACTTGATCAGAGCGGCCTCTTAAGATGTCAAGCAAGAGTTCGGTCTTCTAACAGCAAGTCGGAAGCTGCAACCAGAAAACTGCCAAAAGGTACCCTCAGACTAAAGAGACGTTGCCACCATCCACACATATCATTAAAAAAACTTGATTATTAAGATCTGAGGAGAGGAAAGAAACCGGGAACCTCTTTCTAAACGAGAAACAATAGATGAGTCTCTACTCCAGTTCAAAAGAAGTGGGTGGAGTATGAACCGGGTAATAGTAGGCTCTATCTACTTCAGTTAAAGATTTGATCATGGAAGTCAATGTATTCATAACTAAATTACTATGTTGCATAACATTTTCAGGATATAGTATAATCATGCGACATTCAGCTTATAATATCGATCCTTATTACAAATATTGACAACTTGTTATGAGCGTGACAGGTTTTATTATACAAGCAATGTACGAGATAAAAATGTTTATTCATAAATAAATCCAAACGATATAAATGCCACAGAGTAATTCGATATGTCATTTGAATTGATCATCATTTTATTATTTTACGTGAAATAGTTTCTATTCGATAGCTTTAATCAATCTTTCAGTCATTAATTTTGTTAATTTTTCAAATGTTATTTTTATATAATAATTGTAGTAAAATTTGTTGCTTTCTAGAAATTTTGTCAATCATGTTTTAATATTCTAGTCATAAGTTTTTTTTAGAAGCCTTGGGGAATGCCATTAATACGGTATCTTTAAAATGATTTTTGTTAAGGTGAGACATAGTTTTGAAGAATATGAAGAGCATTGTCTTGCCTGAACCTGCTCTTTAACTCCAAGTTTGGTTGTAACATGTAGCATTTAAAAACGTCTTGGTCAAGAATTTACAATCATTCTCTGCATTGTCATAAAATCTGTACAGATTTCTAAACTTACTGTCTACAATAGCAATCTAAATAATATTACACCACCTCAAACTGCTGTTTTCCAAATTGTGTTGGTTCGTAATTTAAATCAAGGACTTAAGCTTTAGTTCAGTAATAAGTCCCATACCTCATTATAAAAACATAAACTGTTGAGAAATGTGTTTTTATAAATTTTTTCACCTAACTTTTTCTTTGTGTTGCTTTCATTAATGTAATAGTTTGCTTATTTTTCAAATATTTTTTGCTCGTCAATCAACTTTTTGCTATATGAACTGTTTAGTTTATTCTCATCTTTTTGTGATATTATTAAATGCATTTTTTTTCTCTTGCCAATATTTTCAATTTCATTTTTGATTTTACTGTTTTTGTTGTTGATATTTTCGAAATTTACAAAACTGGGTTCCATAACTCAATAACTATAAAATGTCGTTTCTCTTTTCAGGTTATCTATGAAGTGAGAATATACATAAGATGATATAATTACAATATATTATATTATAAAGTAATTTAATGACTAATAGTATTTATATATATATATATATATATATATATATATATATATATAAACTAGTAAAAGCAAGATTTCTATGTTTATATTTATTTAAAATCTCAGATTTAGAATTTAACAATTTTTTAATAAAATGCTGTTACCCTACTCTTTGTGTTTGGTGTCTTTATTTTTCGTTCACGTGGGTTACTGAGTTCCTTATATCTTGTCGCCATCAAAAGCGAACCTTCCCTGAAGAACCGGTTAGGTGAAACCTTGGTAGGTTTGTTGGCGCTTAAGGTTAGTTACTTTCTTTGTTTGTTCTGCTTGTGTATTGAGCGCTTTTTTGTTTTAGGTTACTCGTTTCGGGTTTTTTACTTTGACTGATGTTCAAGTGCTTAGCTCTTTATTTTTTATTAACATTTTTTCCTTCCGCGTACCTACTCGGAGGGTTTTTCGAAACGAGTATAGCGATGAGTTTAAATACATATATATATATGTGTGTGTGTATTATATAATTATATTATATTTAATTATGACTAATAACATTTCGCTTATTAGACATTAAATTGTGTCGCTTATCGTCCTCCATAATTTATCAAGATGTTTTATTTAACCTGGTAAATATTTATGACAGTCTCATAAATTTAAAAAAATTTGAAAACTTACATCACTTTTACCTTTGTTTATACTTGTTGCAAAATAAAATCCTAACATTTTCCTTTATATCTCAATTTATTTCAGTTATTGGATCTATTCTCTTTCTCATGATATATTTTTATCTAAAAACAAATAGTGAAAAATAATAAAAACAGAGTCGTATATTTTAAAATTTTTACATAATCTGGTTTTTTAGTAGGTCCATACAAATATGTGGCTATCCGTTAAATGTTGAATTTTATGTCGAAAGATGAATTTTTGTGGTAATTGTGTCAATTGTTAGAGTGAATGAGTGGTGAATCAGATTAGCTACGTGTAGGGTAGACAGTGAGACTACCCTTTCTTAACTTCCCCGTTATCCTTGTGTCACAAAATGTAATTTTACATTCAAATAAGCATTTTTCTTGATAAAGTCCATTAGCCAAAATGCGTTGACAAAGATAAGAGTTTCTTTTGTTATATATTTTATTTTTTTATGGCAGATCATAACTGACATATTATAAATTATTGAGTTACCGCTGTCATGTTACATAATTTCATTCTCTTAGTTATTAAATTTTAAAATTAATTTTAAAAATGTTTTATATTATTTTTATTTTTCAGAAAGCATCTTCAAACTTAAGGCTATAAAGCTAATCTAAATACAATTCTATAAAATATTAGATAAGTGCTGAAAATATGCTAAATTCTTAATTTTACTATGTAGTTTAAAGCCAAAAACGAAACGTTCACTTAAGCTACATAAATTTATGTAAATTCTAGTCCACCATGGTTAGCTTTTTTGACAAATCCAGCTGTCATTAATCAATTAGCACCGCAGAAACACAGTACCGCCGTGATTAAGAAATGCTTTTATATTACATTTCAGGCAGTAATCAAATAATATTTGTTTCTGATACGATTAATGTGATTAATTTGCTAATCTTTCTAAAATAACGTGTCAGTGATGTACATTTTATTTTTGGAAGATTTTTAAAACCGAGAATTAATTTTTGTTTACAAATGTGTCGATCGCTCAAAATAACCGAAAAACTGAATATTTTTAAAAAATCTCAATGTTTTAGATTCCAATCAGTATAATTTATGTTTCACCATAGTATTTTGCTTAGTGGAAATAGTAAATTTGATCTGTTAGCTACCAATTAAAAATAGATTGAAAGCTTCAAGAAAGCTTTTTTTTGTTTATTAAAAAATCATACATTAACATATTTTTTTGCAACCAAATGCATATTAATTATAAACAGGACAAAATTTCTGTACGAAAAATTATCAAACACAATATTTCTGCTGTAATTCCTTAAAAACATGTAACATTTATAATATATTATAGAAAATGAAAGACAGCAAACCTTGTGGTTTCTAATAATAATAACCCCATCAAATCTAAACTAGCGTGACTAATATCGTGTATGAAGTTTAATTCCCGGTACAAAATTATGCTTCTTGTCATAAATCAATTACCATATATAACATGTAAGAATACTAGAAAGGTTAAATCAAAAATTAATAAAATCTTCCTTGTCGTTTTAAACGAAACATATATATATATATATATATATATATATATATATATATATATATATATATATATGCACAAACGCATAATGAAAGACTGAAAATTTCTTATCTCGACAAGAAAACCTTGTGATATTTGGTTATTTGTTCAATTCCTTCCATATACATAGACTAGCAGTATAGCCCGGCGTTGCTTGGGTGTAATGATAGCTTTAAAACTAATCCATGGTCCTGGAGCTCAGACTCAGCCTAAAGAATATTTGTGTGAAGTTTGGTGAGAATCAGATAAAAATGGTGAATTTGTATAAAGGATATATAGACAGATAAACAGACACTCACACAAACATCTTGTCTTATATGTATAATCGATTTTCTGCACTATCGTAAGAACTGCGACCTTGAAACTTTTGAATATCGTTTCTTATGTCTTTGTCTATGAGTGTATCAAATTTGATTAAAATCGGATTACTCCTTCTATAAACCGATTTTTTCGATTATCGATTTTCGTTATTTATTTGGGATACCGCGACACAAAACCTAGCTAAAAACACTCGCAGACGCTTATAGTACAACTGTGTAAATTTTCAAGAAAATCAGTTCAGCCGTTTTGGAGTTTACAGGTAACGTATACACACACACACACACAGACACACACACACAGACACACACACACACACACACACACACACACACACACACACACACACACACAGAGACACAGACACACTCACAGAGACAAAGTTCCATTTATAAATAAGTTTAGATTTTCATCGAGATAAATCATATATCAACAAGGTTTGAATTATTAACGAATTTTCTTCGAGGCTAATGTGCGAATTGTCGATATATTCGTTCTTACCATCTTATTTCTCTCTTCTGTATTGTTATATATGGATCAGTAAGACATGTCTACAAACTAGCAGGCGCAAGTGAATCAACAGCAATGCAATCATCATATAAATGGGAAAAATATTGTAAAAGGAGTGAAGACAAAGAATGAATAAGATTAAGAAATATCAGTAACTATATAATTTTTTAATTCGACTCATTTTTTATTACTTCTAACATTATTTTAGTGGATGGTCGTATTTGCATAGACGTCACATTTGGCCTACCGGTTTGAAAACTTATTAACAAAATGTTTCTTTCTGCAGTTTTCGAACCAGTATCTTTCTTTTCAGTAGGAACCAACGTCTGTTTCGTTGTGATTTTATTGCTCGGCCACGGAGAGCTTCCCACTTAAGCAAGTTTCTGTCTACCTTAAAGCAAGGTTCTATCTAATTTAAAGACTTAACGACACACACACACGCGCATGCGCGCACACACACACACATATATGTCAGTATAAAGATGATGAAACAAAGGGGAAAATTTATTAACGGTGCGTTTCGCCAAGAGCTCTACTCCCTTTACAAATATATATACCTTGGGATTTTCTGAGGATAAGTAGTGAGCATAACATATGCTTTTATATCTATATAATAAAAATACGCTATAGTTTTGGTGAACTGATTTAAAATTCAACAACACCAAACGCCACTGATACAGATAGAACAAACAGGATGACAGACACTCCCTTATGTCTGGGCATTGGAACTGGTAAGGTTTCTACTGTAATTTGATTTCTGGTCATTACTTATCCTGAGAGATCTTACGACTATCCTTTAACCACCATGGCGAAACTTTCCTGCCAGCCATCAGCATGGCTGACGTAAGTTTCCTTGTGACCAACGCACTGTGCCTCCTTGGCCTCACTTTTTCAGCCAACCTGACGTGGAAAGAATATATCAGATCTATAGCTGCATCTACTACTAGGAAGGTTAGGTATCTGTGTCGGACCAGAAAGTTTTTCTTGTCAGAATATATCTTGCACATTTATAAATCCACCATTGATACTTGCATTGAATACTGTTACCATTTTTGGTCGGGTGCTCCTGCAATTCAATTTTAAGGTTCTTGTCAAAATCCATAGAAGGATTTGTAATTTAGCATCTCGACTTCAGTTACTTTCTCACCGACGTGGCGTGGCTTATCTCTGTCTTTACTACAAACATTTTCACGGCAACTGCTCTTTTTTTTATCTGGTACTTCACGCACGTTAATTTACGCGTGCTACTAGATTGGCATCTAGGTCTAACCTTTTTATCGTTGAAATAGTTAAATGCAATCACCACTTCTACTCAAACAATTTTTTCTGGCACTTTCCACCTGTGAAACTTCCTTCCATTTACTTGCTTTCCTGATAGCTACAATATTCAAAAGTTAAAATGCATTATAAATTGCATCTTGCATCTTCTATCTTGTTGCATCCGATTCATCTTTTATCCTTTCTTCAATACCCTCTATACCCAGTCTTTTCTTTCTCTGTAACCCCCTGCGCACTAATGGCGGTTCCGTCTAGCTTTGCGTGAAATGATTAAATAATAATAAAAATACATTTTCCACCGCATAGAGTTTTATCTTTCTTTCATTCTAACCTGAAGAAATCAAAGGGAGCAGACTCTCGGCAAAACATGTTGTTATTAAACTTCTTCATTTGCCTCATCATCTTCATTTTTATTTTGGATACTATTATACATCACACGTATATATATATATATATATATATATATATATATATATATATGTGTGTGTGTGTGTGTGTGTGTGTGTGTGTGTGTGTGTGTGTTCTGAGTATTGTTAGGCTGAACATTATTACGTTATATAAAGTTAGGATGAACAAAATATTCATTTTAGTCATGAGTTGATAGAAAGATTGTTTAGTTTTGAATAATTTCATAGAAAATATCACTTTTGATTTAATTCTGACATCTATCAAAGCGTCAATTTAAATATGCGTCAAAAATTGCACATATCTGTTTAAAAATTGAAAAAAATGAAGATGGGAGAAAATAATTACATTTTTAGCATCTTTTTTATTTTAAGGAAAGTAAAAGAAGCAACTTTTTCCAGATTATATGCGAATGAGTTAACCGTGTGAATCGTTCTCAGAACAGTTTATTGCAATAAACGAAAGATATTACTTTAGTATTATCATCACAGCGAAATAGTTGTTTTGATGCGTGATGTTCATGTAAGTTTAAAAGACAACAATGCTAACGAATCGGATTTCTGTGTAGGATTCGCGTTATAAATGTTGCAAAATGTTTCCTTTTTGAAACAAATTAAGACAGGCAACAAAAACTGACATTGTGAAGTTACCGCCAGAGATACGATAAATATCGGATTTAATAAAAACATATTTATCTAGGTACCGCCACACATCTTCGATACATAAATTTAAATTTTTAAAATAAATAAGTTATATTCAAGCTTTAAAATTAGCTTTAATTGAAAGTCAAGAGATTAAAGTTAGTAATTCTCGTAAGCAAAATACACTGGTGTATTTTAAACCGAATTATATTGATTGGAATCTAAAAATTTTCAGATTAAAAACAATTTAAATGTACCACCATGTTTTTGATTGAGCGACACATTACGTAAACAGTAGCCAAATTTCTGTTTTAAAAATCTGGCAAAAATAAAATATACGTCGCTGACACCTTATTGAAGTTAATTTTTTAAATTGAAACTTATCTTTATCTGATTTCAAACAATTGTACTTGCTTACTGGCTGAAATATTCGGTAAAAAGCTTTTATCGATTACGGCAGTCTTTTTTATCAGTGTTTATGGGAGGTGATGAATGATTTAATGATAACCGGAAGCTGTCAAGAACGCTAAGTAGAGTGATCAAAGGCGACAAAAATCATACGTAAAATTTGAAAATTTTAATTTCTTTTTTTTCGTTTTTAACTACATAAGAAAATTATAAATTTAACATAATATTTTGAAAAAATCATTTAGAAACATAAAAAAAATTCAGAAACACATGGAAATGAAAATAATCGGGCACAAAGTAGAAA